>JACGDI010003151.1:799009-899629 GCA_014898725.1 Jacaranda copaia
TATGCTCTCTATTTTTTTTTATTTTTAGCAGCAGTAGCAAGCCAGTAACAGTAAAATCAGCAGAGTGAAAAATGGAGGAAGAAAGAAAGGAAAGCTGAAACTGGAAAGTGGAAAGGAAAGGAGGCCATCCTATTTGAATTTATTTTGTGTATTCTTTTAACTTTTAACTTTTAATTTTTAAAAACTAATAGTCAAAATAATGGGTTTAAAAAGTCAAAATAAGTGGCTCAAATTTTTGCAATTTTAAAAGTTAAAAAAAACCCAAAAAAAAAAAAGTGTGAACTGGTCAAGAACCGGTTGAACTAGTACCGGTTCTTGACCGATTTTGACCGGTTCCCAACTAGTTAATTTTTAACTAATTTTTTGACATGATTCAGACCGAACCAGCTACCGATTATCGGGCGAACCGGTCGAACCGGCCGATCTGGTCCGATTTTTAAAACCATGATAATCAATGACTAAGCAGCCCCTTGTTGCCACCCAAACGGCTCCTAGCAGTCAAGATTCTAGTCGACCCCGTAATCAAGGACTAAGCAGCCCCTTGTTGCCACCCAAACGGCTCTTGGCCGCCAAGATTCTAGTTGACCCTAGAGTTGACGAATAAGCAGCCCCTTACTGCCACTTAAACGGTTTCTAGTCGACCCCATAGTCAATGAATGAGCAGTCCCTTGTTGCCACCTAAGCGGCTCCCAGTCGTTAGGTTTTTAGTCAACGACATAATAATCTATCATCGACCTTTTAGTCGACCTTCTTGCCGATGAACGAACTGTTCCAAGCAACACTTCAATTTTTGTTAGCCCCCTAGTTGGCAAAGAATATGATTCCCTTTAATGGGCAGTTAAATCCAAGGATTGAACAAATAGTCGACCAGAAGTATTAATCAATCGACAACACAGTTGTGTAACACAATTGCTACGCAACAGGCGATCAAATATTCTTCACATTATCACAATAAAAATCAAAAACTACATATGGCACAACAGGATGGAAATGAAAAGGAACATATGCTTTTATTCATCAATCACTTGCTGATTACAAAAAAAGAGACAACAAAAACAGCCAAAAAAAAAAACAACAACAATAAAAAAAGCTGATTCAGTTCTAGCTGGGCTCTTCCTGGTCACCTTCAACCCATTCTGAGTCCGATTCAGGCACCGCGTAGGCGAACGGTGAAACTGCTTGGGAATGTTCAAAAGGTCCCGCAATGTCACTTATAAAGTTAGTCGATCGCAGCATGTACTATGCCAGATCAACCTCTTTCTTCTTTATTTGAGCTATGAGGTCCTCAGCGAATGCAAATTCAGCGAATATTTGCTCCAACCTTGCGTCAACCTCAGCCTTCTTCTTTTGTGCCTCAGTCAGTGACGTATCGGGTGCAGCAACTGCAGGTTCGCCCTTCGTGGCCTACTCAACGTCGCCCTTCTCTAGGTCAAGATAAAGCTCTAGTTTCTCATTCAGTGCAAGGCCCATTTTGCTTTTATCCTCAGCTCAAAATGCATAGCCCAAGTGCTCGAGCTACTTTACGGCCCTATGGAACGCTTCACGCGCATCATCAAGCGATGCAACCGCGTTTGCATCCTGAAAAGCTGTACTCACCATAAACTGTTCAACAGCCTCGTGCCGCACTGAAGGGAGATGTCGAAGGAAGGCCTCTTTCGCTTGGCTTGTCACCTCTGCGTGACCTTGAGCCCGACTAGAACTATAGCTGACCTGCAAGTCCAGCTCGACCTTCTTCATGATGTTATCCATCCGGCTCCGATCCTCAATAGCCTGGACCAACTGTTGATCCTTGGAGTCGAGCTGCTCCTGGAGGTCGGTTATTTTCTTATTCAGTTGCTCGACCTAGAGCTGGGAGAACTCGAGCTATACCTTTAAAGTTTCCATCTCCCCGTCCATCTCCAACTCCTCCTTGGCTACTGTCCTATCTAAAACACAATAATATCATTTTTCAAATCGATATATAAAAGGAGAATCAGGTAATAAAAATTAAACTCTTCAGTGCTACCCGACTTTCAGGACATGGGTAAGTAGAATAAGTTTGAGAAGTTAGCAAAAGATGCATGTTAGTTGTATAAGTGCATTAGCACAGCAAAACCATATAGTGTGGCAAAACAGTTCGGGAGTAACTGGGTGATGCAAACTTCTAGGCCTAGTAAGAGATTGACTAATGGTTGGGTGAGCAAAAACCTAAGGCCGCATTTCAACCCCTCATTGAATATAGTTATACACCCCCGGGGAGATCGATGCATCCTACCCCGAGTCCCTGGTGCTATTAGTTCGTATTCTGTAGGGATATAGTATGCTGCCCTAATACAGATCAGATCAGCATGAATTATTTTAGAGGCTATTTCGGTGTAGTGGTCGAGGAAAATCAAACGGCCCTGGGTTACAAGCACATCACTAAGGCCAGCATCCCCCTCCAAAACAACTCTAACATCACTCGAGCTACTGGAACTGCTCAAGCTAGAGCTATCACTCGTGGATGAACTCGATTCACTCTCATGCGATGTTTGAGATATACTCTCTGCCCTAGTTTCCCCGGCATGGGCCACGCCCCCTGACCTAGTCTCATCACTATCTGAACTGAAAGACATGTTTCTACAAACGAAAAGGTAGAAAAGAGCAAGAACAGTAGAGGCACTTACAATGAAAATCTTGAAAATGCTAAGCGCACGAAAACTTGAGAGCCCCAAAGGCAACAATTCGACCAGAATTATTGATAGCAAAAGTATAAATGGAGTTAGCTATCCTATTATTTATAGGCATTTGTGCGCGAAAATTTAAGTAACTGTTATGATGACAGCCTACCCCAGTACACTTCATATTTTGCGCACTAATAGGTTCATTAAATACAACGAAATTACCTCAAACCTTGATCAACAGTTCAAAAACCTAGATCGAGGATTCAAAAATCCCAGTTGAATATAGGTAACTGCCGTAACTAAATGTAAATTCCCTGCTCCTTCTCATCAACGAGTTCAATCAGGACCACGAGTTGGGAGGACTCATGATATGTGATAACCTAGTAGGCCTAACAGACCCAACATCAAGTTTAGGCCAAAGCACCAATCAATAATTATCCAATTGACCTTACTTGGCAGGGGTCCACGGTCGACCTGCATCAACCTCAAGACCACTCCAGATAATCCAATAGGCTCAATATCAAGTTTGAGATCCACCAGTTAGGTCTGATCGACATGTATTAACCTTAAGACCTACTCCGGCATTGACTCGAATCTCCACCACATTTATTAGTCTGACAGACAGCATGCCTCCACATTAATGATGAGTGACAATCGATACAGTCACTGCCACCAATCCTGCTACCACCTTTACTAGGGAGGCACCTCCAGAGGTACTATTTACCTTGGAAAATAGGAGATTCAACCACTAGAATAGTACCGGGATCTGGATATGAATGATCCCTGGCAAAGACAAAAGTCAGTACATCGGATAAGGGCACCATGGACAAATCATGCCTGGAGAAGGCCATAAATACTTCATACTTAACTACGCTCAAGATAATACTAAATATGCTATAAACCTTATACATTTTCAGTCTTTTGTTCGATTGTTATATCTCGACCAGAACTAATTTGAGCATCAGAGTACCTTAGTCGGGGGCACCTCGGCTAGTCTAACGTGTGTTGTGGTTGTAAATCTTAGACCTCGAGAGAAATACAGCTTTGAACACTCGACCTCCCTGGTTGAATTCATCCCAAACACTACCCTTTCACTATAAGCGACTTTTAGCCGCATCAACTGTATTTAGGATTGTCCATGGATCAAATTCAAATCAAATTATCTGAATTCGAATCTAACAATAATATATCATATCTGAATTTGACCCAAAATTCTATATGATCTTACTTGTTATAATAATATCCGAATTCATATAAAAATTGAATATTTTAAAAAAATATCTGAATCCGAATACTCTAAAAAATCATATATTTGTTATTTTTCTAAAAAATTAGTAGAATCTAAATCCTAAACATTCATCCTTAAAAAAACATACACACAAAATATTAACGAATAAATTTTCAAGTTCATTTATCTTATAAAAGTAATAATAGAATATAACTTAACAACATTCATTTATCATATCATTGTATTTTAGATTTTGTTGCTAATAATAGTACTTGTTTGACATTATAAATGCATATATACTTGATTTTTCAGTTAATTAATTATAAACTTAAAGTTTTATAAAAAAATAAGAAACTCATTTCGATCAAATTGATATTTGCATTGCATTCTTTTATATCACAACATTCAACTCCTGCTCATTATTTTTCCTGCATCATTTTTTGTTATAAAAATAGATAAACAAGTGATACAATTATGATGTAGATAATCTTTAAATATAATATTTTATACGAAAATCAACTAATTTGATATATTGCATAGGAACTTATTATTTTTTTTGTCCAAAAATTCATTTTGGTGTTGCAATACCCTACGTTCATATATGTATAATACTATATATATTCGGATTCAAATTATTAATGGATTGAATCGAGTCAAAACTATATTAACTTAATTTATTTTGAATTATTGTTTTTTTTAATTGAATTATATCCGTTGAATTTTTTATCTATTAAAAATTCTAAATTATCATTTCAAATTCATATCGGATTCATATTAAAATTCATTCAATTAACAATCCTACCCATATTTATGATTTATACCAACTTGAATGAAGGCCCGAGGCCCCGAGATTGCTTAAAGGTCTCTTCCTTGTCGAGGCCCATTGAAAATTCCGACTGACCATCACTCCGCTATGATTTGTTACGGCGTACAGAAACGGCAAATTTGGCCCAAGCCATCCTTTCAGATGTACTTTGATGTCCTGAAGACCAACCTCCAACCTCCAACCTCTTAAGGTCCAAACTGGTGGCTGTTCTCTTCAGATGCTCCGTTAAGGCCCCGCCAAATAAAACAGTCAAAATTTCTCGTTTGGATTGAATTTTACAGCGATGGTGTTTCGCTAAGTTTATTGAAAAGATTTTATAAGCTTTTATATTTTATAAAATATTTTTGGTATTTATAAAATTTTAGATTTTTTTTAAAAATAAAATTTTAAAATATTTGAATAAAATAAGATTTTAAAGCTTATAAGATATTAGTAATAGTAATTTCGTAATTAATGTGAATAAAAATAAAAAAGTTTGCTAAAATCTTAAAAATAAATTACGAATTTCTTAATATTTTTTAAAAAATTTATAAGCTCCTAACATCTTATTTTTAGAAGTTATATGTTATTTTTAAAAAAAATTACTAAACACTCTTTAATATTTTATAAACTTTCAAATATTTTATAACATATTTTGATAAATTTATAAGTCCACTCAATCACCCTTAAACGCATTTTTTTATTTGATAGTTGAATCACAACCAACTCACATAGCAGGCTGATGTGGGAAGTTCCAGATAGTTGATATGGGCGATTTCAAAAACGCCTACAGAATTTGCATCTTGTTTGGACTGATTGACTTGACTTGATCTGACTTACTCATTATTTACTAGACCGTATCGGTTGAGTTATATGCACATAATTGAATGGCTCACAACACGTCAATGAAATTCTACTAACTAAATGATATCTATATATCTATATATATACTTCATAGCAAAAACATTTATAAGTAACCACAATCATAAGCTTTATATGTTCTCTCCCAATACTTTTATAACTTAATTCCCTCAAATGTTGACCTGAATATGGAGGGTTTTTCATTGAGTAACCTTAATGCCCCTAATCTTCTATTTGGTTTGAAGTAATCTTCAACTGTTATGCTTATGCTTCTAGTTTTTCTAGCAACTTTTAGCCTATTAATTAATCTTGTGTTCTATACTTCTCATATGTTTTTTATTTTCTAATGCAACTATTTTTTAGTTTTTGTTCTAATAATTGCCCTATCTTTCGAGTACATTATAATTTTAATCATAGGCTTTTATCTTTATACGTTTTGAGTTTTTTTTTTTTCGTAACTTCTTTTTGAATAGTTTTGGAATTCATTTTTCCATAATGTCATGTATTCTCATAGGTCATATTATTTGATGTCCTTGCATATTCCAAGCTTTAAAATATTAAATTTTGATGTCTAGGTATTTTATTTTACTCATCAATTGAACAGTTTTTACAATATTTTTATTTTTATATTATTTTTTTAAATATATCTATATTTCATAATGACATTAATATATACTATTTTTAAAAAAAGTTCACACATAGCACGTGAACAATGCTAGTCGCATTAAGTTGGAATATGAAAAAATATAAGAGAATGAAAAATCTAAAATCCTTTCAACTGCTTTAGATCGTTTATTCCGATTAAAATTTTATCTCCTATTTCATTCGAATTTAAACACGAGCTATTTAAATTCAAAATTGCTACATATTGATTACTAATTTCTTGAGATCTCATTTGGATATAAAAATAGGATGATAAGATTTTACAAACTTAGTAAAATCATACTATTTAAAATAAGAAAACATTGTGTTTGATTAGGACTGTATTTTTTAATAGCTAATTATTTAATTAATTTTTTGTATGAATACAAACATTAAATAATTGAATTATGCAAATTACTAAAATATCTATTATAATTTAAAAAAAAAAGCTGAAAAAAATACAACAACTTTCATCCATTTATTTCATGGATACAATAATCAAAGTATGAATTCTTTTTTCCCCATTCATATAAATCACATAAAGTAATAATAAGGGAGTTATCTGCGGGGACCCATAATATATCATGAGCTTAATTTCTTTAATACTGATGATTTAATGGGGCTCCATATAATACTCTATCAAGCTCCATCCATAAATGTGAACACCCCCTAGGAATGGAAGGCCGACAGCAAACAGACGTCATACTTCTTAACTAACTTTGTCTACTGATCTTGAGCTGATCTGCTTCCTCCGTAGTGTCGTATAACTTGCCTCCCTTGGTTTCAGGCAGCCACGCAACAAACAACCCACAGATCGAAATTGTGACCCCAAACACCCCATACGACAACCACCCATTCCGTCTGCCGGCCGCCACCAGCACTGGGCTGACAACTCCGCTGAACGCCACCGCCTGCCGCACCATTGACACCGCCGAGTTCCTCACGCACGTCGGAAATAGTTCTAAAGTGTAAATCAAGAACACGTCCAACGCCGTGCAGGCGCTGAAAAAAGAAACTAGCTCCAGCGAGATTTGCATTCCCTTCGACCTCACCAGCACACACCCCACACTAGAAACCCCACTCAATAAAGCCAATCCCAGAACCGAAATTTTTCTCTTCATTTTCCCGATCAGAAAAAACGTGGCCATTGCGGCTGGCATTTCCGACAACCCATTTAATACGACGCTCAAATATAAATCAAACTGCAAGTTGCCAAGAGCCAATGGCATGCCGTAGTATACCGTGCCGATGCCGAAACCGACAACCATCACCACTAGTAGACGCCGCAAAGCCCAGCTTTTGTTTGTCAGGATTTTGAGGGCAGAATAAATGTTACGTTCTTGAGATATCTCTGCCCACTCCAAGCAATTGTTAAAAACACTTTCTGTTAAGCTGCTCCGCTGCTCCGCCGGTGCCAAGCTTCTAAGCGTTTTGGCGAATTCTTGTTTTCTTCCCCTGATGAAAAGCCACCTTGGAGATTCGTAAACTAAGAAATACAGTAAAACGGAGTAAATTATACAGGGAACACAAGTCCAGAGGTACATGTATCTCCAAGAAGAACCTTTTAGGAGAAAAGCTATAGCTGGGAGAGATAGAAACCCGAAGGTAAATACTATGAATCCAATTATTCCAACATTTCCTCTCCATTTCTTCCCAACCAATTCAGTGGCCAGAACAAGGGCACAAGTTACAATTGTGGATCGTCCAAACCCGCTGAAAAATCTGGACCCAGCATACATCCATATATTGGTTGAAGCTGCAGTTATCAACCCGGTCAGGGACATGAGCAGGCAAGATAAAACCAGCAATTTCTTCCGGCCCAAAGAGGAGTCCGCTAAAGTGGCCAGCGCAAACCCACCGAACAAGCAACCCAAGAAGAAGGATGAGGCCGGAAGGCCCCTGATGATGGAGCCTGCACACTGGAGAGACCACTGGGAAATGATGGACGTGCGTGCAGGCGAATCCCAAGACCATGAATCCTTGGGAAGCTTGCATATATTGGTGGTATTGTTGCTGCAAAGATTATTAGAGCTAGTAGAATTTTTGCAGCTCCATTTGGGCTCTGCATCAGTGAAGACGGTGATGAAGGTCAGTTGGGCATCGAAGAACCATGCAAACGATAAAATGGTGGACTGGAGAAACTGCTTCCACCCAAAGTCCCCGATACACTGTTCAATTACGTCATCTAGGGAGCGGTGAGGGTGTTGCGCCTCCAGCGCCGGCGGTAATGTTGCCGATTCAGATTCATTTTGTGAGAATTGTGAATTTGGTTCTGTCATCTTTGGTTGATTGGGTTTTCTATGGATTTCTTTGAAGCTCAAATGTCGGAGTATGTGTGGATTAATAGTGATGACGGTCAAGGCGACTCTCACCCCGTTTGACTCTAGTTTGATTTACGTAATCATTTTGAATTCTTATTCCATACGATATTTTATCTTTTATTTCATTTTATAAAAAATATAAAAATATATATAAAATATTTTATCATAAAAATTATTAATTAAAAAATTAAATACACATAATATATATTTATCAAATTAAAATAGAATATAAAACATAAAATAAAATAAAAAATTCCAAATGAAACATAATAGCTCAAATTATCAGTACAATCTTATAGATTATCATGTTGTTCATATGTATATAATATTTAAGTCTAAAATTCTCGTATGAGATGTTTTATTCTGTATGTATTTCATCTTATATTTCATATTACGAATACATGTAAATATATATAATTTATAAAAATATAATTTTATAATAGTATTTAATATATTTAATAATAAAAATAGAAAATAAAAATATTTGTTAAATTAAAATATTTGGACTGCAAAATTGTAGTTCTAAATTTTCTATTAATAATTAAAATTTTGATAAAGGTTAAACTTACACTATTAAGGAGAAGAAAAGAAAATATTAAGGAAATATTTTTAATTGTTTGATTGGTAAAAAAAATACTGAAGAAAATAATTGGGGAAAAAATAGTATTTTTGAAAAAAGTGTACTTTCCTCACAAAATGATAAGAAAAATAAAAAAAAACAAACCTATTTGACATCTCTTTCATTCTTCTTATACATCATCATCCCTTTTTTCTATTCTTTTCTTCATTCTTTTGTTTAACAACCAAACAAAGCTTAAAATTTTATATTTCTTTGATTTATTTTTTTCTTTAATATATTTTTTTTTCAATTAAATTCCTTAAACCAGGCATAGTGATACTGTAATTTATTTATTTTTTTCCGTGTGTGTAAAAGTAAAACATCAGTGGAATAGACTTAAGGGGATTTTATGACGATTTTAAGCTACGGGTTGTCTTTGGAGAAATTTTTATCTTAATAATGTTTCAAAAAATAAATAAGAATAATAAATTTGGGATATGCATAGTATACATAATACAATTGTTTTTCTCCAATAAGATAATTCTAATTTGACTTAAAATATAGTTTTAGATGGAAAAAAATATATTTTCACATTATGACTCTTCGCTTAAATGTAGTCATTAGTACTTAATTAGAAATACTATATTATTAGTTTAGTTAAAATAGTAATTTTAGTAATAAAATTTTCTTTTAAACGTTGGTATTTAATTTTGAGATATTGAAAAAAAGTATAATTAATAAATTTCAGACGGATAAAATATACAACAAGAGCCACCTAGAATCACGGACAATAAGTCAATCAATAAACAGATGCCTGGTTTCCTGTAACGATGAAAGGAAATAAATATTTTCAATTAGAAGCAAGAAGAGGAATAAAAAGAAATTTTATAAATTTAAATAAAATTTTGAATTAATAATAAAAAATCTATATTATTTCTATTTTTCATTTTTTTTCAAAAACTTGTACTTTTAAATTAATAATAATTTCAAATTTGAAATATACATTTTGAGCATTGAGTATATTAACAAATTAAAGAGAAAATTGTAGCATTGCTGAAGTATGTGACAACAAGACAATAATTTTATGATGATATGCGCATGTCATGAAAACTATTTTACATTAAAAAAAAATAGAATTTATTTGGTACTTTTTGTGAAAAAAAATAATATTAGGGTTAAAGTTGCAATAAAACTTACACAATACATGTAGCTTAGACTCGTGCACCAAGAAACATATTTAACTTAAATAGATATTTTATACTCATGTCAAAGAATTTACATGAGTTTGACTTAATAGATAGTTTACACTTTTATCAAGAGTACATAGGGAGACTTTAACTTTAAGATTTTGGATAGTTTGTACTCGTATCAAGAAGCATTATTGACAGTTTAATCTCTTATCAAAAAGCATACGAGAAGACTTTAATTTAAAGAATTCAGAAAGCTTATGGTCATATATAAGAATATTATTGATAGTTTAAACTCTTATCAAAGAGTAAATGGAGATATTTTGAATATTTAAATAGTTTATACTTGTATTTAAAAGACTTATCGACAGCGCATACTCTTATCAAGGAGCATTTAGAATTTAGAGACTTAAACTTTAAACTTAGAGACTTGGAGATTTGAGTCTTTGATTTGGAGACTTCAAATTTTGAGTTTTGAGCTTGGAAACTTAGAGACTTGAACCTTGACTTTAGAATTTGGAGACTTTAGTCATGGATTTAGAAACTTGGAGACTTAAATTTTGGATTGGAGACTTGAATTTTGGATTTGAAGTCTTGAAAACTTGAGTCTTAAACTTGAAAACTTGGAGACTTGAGTGTTAAATTTGAAGACTTACCTCTTGGATTTGGAGTATTAGAAATTTGAATCTTGAATTTGGAGACTTTTAGACACTTGAGAATTTTAAATAGTTTATGCCCTTATCAGAAAGCATTAGTGACAATTATGGATGGGAATAGGCTAGACCGCTCGTCAGGGGCCTGCAGCCTAGCTTATTTAAGGCCTAACCCAACATAGCCTATTTAATAAATAAATCAAATTTAGGCTTTTAAAAAGGTCTATTTAGTTAAAAAGGCTAGGTATAGAGCCTATAGGCTTTTGAAAAAAAAAACCTATGAAACCTAACAGGTTGGCCTATATAATTAATTATATTATAATATATATTTAAATATTTATAATACTTAATAATTGATTTTATATTTTATATTAATTAATATTATATGGTTATATATTCTGTTATTAATTAATACATAATCATTTTATTTCAAATTTTTTATTTAACTTATAATAATGTTTGGTTATGCTTTTCTTTTTATTTAGATAAATGTATTATAATCGTCAATTATTTTACTTAATATAAATTATAGAATTTTGAGGCCTATTAAAAGTTTGAACCCATATAAAATTTAAGTTTAATTTAAGTCTTAACTAAAATAGGCTTTTTCCAGCCAGGCCTAGGGTTTGGAAAAATTTAGAAAGGTTAGGCCAGATCTTTAAAAAAGCCTATGTCAGCTAATAAGTTAGGCTTAGGCTTACAATTCATGCAATAGGCCTGGCCTATTTGAAGTAAAGCCTACCCTAGCCTAGCCTATTCCCACTCCTAGTGATAGTTTATACTTTTATCAAGGAGTATTATTGATAGTTTAGGCTCTTATCAAAGAGCATTTGGAAGTTGAAAATGAAAATTAATTACCCCCAACACCTTCATCATCAAAGCCACCACTTGAATCTTCTTGTTCGTCAAATTTATGCTCATTTCAATATTATGAGCACGAGTTGCCAAATCTAGTTTTGGGTTCGATTCCTTGAAGTATATAGCAAAGATTCAATAGCTAAAGCCTCCGCTAATTGATCTTTGTAGTTAAAACTTAAATTTCTCCGGTGATTGATATGTTCAACTACGAGCTCTTCTTTCCACTAACGAGACTAGTTGAGTTCAATCACATTAAATATTCTTTGAGTGTTGAGCTACCCACCCCCAACTATCAATGGAGCCTACCTCTAAATCAGTGTACCAATCAAAAGTGTTGCCCTTTAATGATTGAACAAATTATTTTACCAAATGATCTCCATATGTCTTAGTATTATTACAAGTCTTGACAAAATGAGCCACGTACTACTTTAGATTGCCCTTGCCATTAAATTGTTGGAATTTTGGGGGCTGGTAACCAATTGGTATTTTCAAGTTGTCAATCCTTTGAGTATCTGGCTGTTAGTAAGTTATGGACAACTTAGAACTTTCCTTAAGCTTGTTTTTTTATAGTTTTCATGATAAACTCCTTTAGTACGTATATGGAATTAGTTCATCAGTGGAAACTAGTAGTTCTTTTGTTGCAGACTTCTCATTTTTAGCCAACTTTTTCTTTGTGAGTGTTTTGCCTTCTTCTTGAGTCTCAATTTGTTTCTCCACCACGTAGTTGGCATTAAGATTGTCCATTTTACTCATCAATTAAAAAATTGGAAAGTCTCGCTCTTGGAAATGCTTCGTGAGTTCCTCAATAGCCCTCATCAAATTTGCAATTTATTTCTCCAAGGTTGTAGCACTTTGTCAACATCACTATCGCCATGCTCGAGAAATTTGATGTTGAGTAGGGAATGGATGATGCGTATTGTTCCTTCGAATCTCCACTATCTTCATCTATATCAATAAAATGCTGCAACACTTTTCCACAGCAAGTGATAGAGTTACCTCTGAAGATGATTGAAACTTCTTAGATATACTTCTTGTTATGACATCAACACTTTTTATTCCAACCCTTAAGGAACTTGATGTAGTAATTTTTAATGCTACAGTCTTGTTGGCGACCATTTGATGCTTCAATCTGGATGAAAGAAAGAGATAAGAGGTAGAGATGGTCCTACTGGGCATGTCAAAAATTTGTAAGCACAAATTTCTTTGTCTAGAAAATTAAAACTAGAGGACAAGAAAAATCATACAGATAAAATAAATTTAAAACTTATCAATTCTAAATTCAATCTCTAGTCTAATCATTTGATTCTTTCTTTCCAAAAATGATCTTAAAATTGGGTGAGTTCCCCAATGAACACCTTAAACACCATAGATCTCATTTGAATTTGATTTTAAATAATGTCAATTCAAGGACTTTGCACTGTAATTTCAAATAAAACGTTAAAACATATGAGCTTCATGAAGAATGCATTGAACACCGTGGATCTCCTTAAATTTGATTTAAAAAGAATAATGCCAATTCAAGGGTTTTGTGCCTTCATCTTAAATCAAACACCAAAATATATGAACTCCACAAAGAATGCCTTGAGTATCGAGGATCTCCTTGAATTTAATTTGAAGAGAATAACACCAATTCAAAGACTTTGCACCTTAATCTCAAATCAAATGCCGAAATATGATGAGATCTGCGAAAAAACACCTTGAATGCCATCGATTTCCCTAAATTTGTTTGAGAGAATTGCTGGACTCCTTTAAAGTTTTTCTCACTTGCTAGAATTTGTGTTTTGTGTGTTGTTTTTTAAGATAATGTGTAGAACAAGCTCTGATCATCCTTTATATAGATGTTTAATGGGTGACTTCAAAATAAACTTGAACTTCTTTAATAGTTATTTTTTTTAATAAGATAATATCAAATATTTTTGATTTAATTGGTCTACAAATATTGATACGTCACATATCGTAACTTGGTTAGCTTGAGATTGTTAGCCTGCACAGGTTGATTTGATTGGTTGTTACACTTCATCTTAATACTTGTGGGTATTTGATTTGTGCCCAAAATAAATACTATGTTATTAATTAAAACTAATTATTTATTTTTTAGAATTAAATTCAAAAAATTTAAAGATAAACAGAAAACTTTAAATTAATAGCTAGCATATTATTTATATGTGTTACTTTTCAATTAACCAAATTAATATGTCTATAGATGTCAAGTTAAAATCATGGGTACACGACCCTAAAAAATTTATTTTTCTATTGGTATTCGTTACTCCAATGGTTTTAAATTATTGCTTTTGTCTTTCTTTTAGAATATTTTAAAATAATCGAAATATAATTTTTCTAAAACATCCATTAACTTAAAATAATGATATGGCATTACAAATAATAACTAAAAATATGTAATGTCTTTGGCTTTGTTTGGTTACATTCTCCCAGAATAAAATTATTCTGGGAGAATGTAACCAAACATGTGCCTTCCTTTTCTCCCAAAAATGGGCTCCTAAAATGACAAGATTGTTCTTGTAATGTAATTAGCAAATGATTAAGAACCTCATATTATTTACATCACAATCGTTACCAATCGCATATACATATATTTATATATCACAATATTTTATTACTATATCATAATAAAAAATACTACTAAAATTCATTTACGCTCTTAAAATCCAACGAAAAGACATTGATTTAACTGTTACAGTATAATTTGTCACCTCCCAAAACATAAACAAATATACTAAATTTTCCCAAAATAATTTTCTTACTATTTTCAAATCATAAACAAACATACATCACATTCCCTAATACAAATTTTATATTCCTCAACCCCACTTCCAAAACTCTCATTATCTCAAAATATATAATCTAAATCACATAATTTATATGCCAACATTGTCTTTGGTTTTTAACTCAGTCCCGGTGAAACTTTATTCAAATCAAAACAATCATGTTAGTTTCAAATGAAATTAAATAATTTTGGGATTGACAGAATACATGATACGGAGCAACTGTTCCTTGGATGAGCAAGCATTGAATAGTCTACTTCGTCGCAGGACCGTTGTTCCTTAGCCAATCATAAAAGTTGAACAGAAAAGGTGTGGGATGGCATTACCATTACCAAGCGCCGGGCGGCGAGTATACAACAACATTTCTCGATAGGACAAAAGTCTAGATTTGTCCGTAATCGTTTCGGTCTATCACGTGGACAAGACAATCTGATGGTTGATCAATCATTCCAACCAGACGGAAATTCAAATCGGTGGCTAATTGAAGGCCAGAAAATCTTCTCCAACAACCTAAGTCCAAAGTCATGTTGTACCTCTAATAATTGTATGATTAGCATGCACGATTAGAGTAGGAATGAAAGGAACATTTTCAAATTTATTTTTAAATTTATATTTGGTATAATTTAAGAATAACAAATTTTACTTATGCAGACAGTAGAAATTCTCATTTCCAAGAGTATGAGTTTAACAATTTCTTCCCCTCATAAGTTTAGGTTTTCCCAACTTAATAGAAATGAATTTATTTTTGTATTTGGCAAAATTACCTTCTAATATTTAATTAAATAAATTTTAAACCATCACAAAAATCTTCATATTTTTCTTTTTTATGATATTTTTTCTCTACAAAATTTTCTCATATAAACTTCAAACTTTAGCTAAAGAAATCTTCTCTGTAGGGATTTCTCGCATAATTTTTACACTATAATAATAATAATAATAATAATAATAATAATAATCTTCTCTGCGGGTTACTTTTATCTTTGAGATGGCTGTCCTTTGACTCATAGTGTTATTCAAGGTAATTTGATATTGACCAGTTTTCGCTCTTTCCCCGAAGAGACTTGCGGCATATTATTCGTGTTGTGGCCTCCAAAATGGAGTCAAACAATCCTAAGATAAAAAGGCATTTTGATTCCTCATTCTATTTTTTATTTTAATATAATAATTATATATTAAATATGTTTAATTTTAATCAATTATCTTTATAAAAAATATTCAATATACTTGACATATATTCAAAAAATAAAATAAAAAATAAAATAAAGGATGCAGAGTAAAGATAAAGCCCGTTAAGAAGAAACAGGAGTTAGAACAACACTTTCATATGGATGTGCACTAGAGGTGCAATGGAGCTAAGTTGAGTTGAGTCAAGTTTATGCAAAACTTTCGAGCTCAAGGTCAAGAACAAACTCAACGAGCCTAAAATTTTAAATTTGAGATTAACTCCATAAAACTCGAATTGATAAATAAATTATAAAAAATTGCACGCATGAATTGGAGCTAGAATTTGAGCTCAAACTCAAAATAAAAAAAAGTAATATAATATATATTTATTAATAAAATAAAAAATAATAATTAATTATATATTGACTTGTTAGTAAATACAAGCAATTCAAACATCATTCAACTTGACAAGAGCTGACGAGCTCGGCTTATAAAGTTTATAAGCCAATTCGATTTGTTTGCTTGCACTTCTAATGTCCGCATTAGAGGAGAAGATTTTTTTTGTTAATAATTCGGCATAGGAGGCTAGTTTCAAAAATCAAATAAGGCGGTCCATCTCTCTCTCTCTCTCTCGCTCTCGGGTTCTAAAAAGGAATGGTCACTGTTATGCAATCCTTTGACCTTTAGGATTGTAATGTTCAAATCCCATATGGCCATATCCATTTAAATCGAAGGAAAAAAAAAAGTTTAAACAGAAAAAATAAAAGGACAATTACATTAAATATGATACTGAACTGACATAGTCGTTCGCTAAGAACGAAAACGGATTAGGTTTGGATGCATTTGCCAATTTGATCTATCAAAATTTTCATAAATGTGATATTTAATTTTTTTCTTTGAATTTAACTCGAAGAAAAAAAAAGGCTTAAACAGAAAAAATAAAGGACAATTACATTAAATATGATACTAAACTGACAGAGTCATTCGCTAAGAACGAAAATGGGTTAGGTCTAGCTGCATTTGCCAATTTGATCTGTCAAAATTTTCATAAATGTGACATCTAATTCTTTTGAACTTGAGATTCAGCAAGTTAGACCTATTAGAATTGTTTTATGATTTTTAGATTACTATTTTTTTTACAAAAATAATATTGACAAATTATTTGAATATGAAAACAAAAAAATTTACTAACCAAGAATTAGTTATTATAATACATGCATCAATAATTAAAAATCTTAAAAGTATTTATTGCTTTCATATATACTAAAAATGTAAGCTATGTTTATATTTTATAAATATACATAAATTCACATTCCACATATATATGTAAGCATCACATAAATAAATAATTAATTAATCAATGTATAATTGATTGATCATCTATAGATCTAATATTCGATGTATTCAATACATTTTTACAAATATATTACATAAAAAAATTGATGAATATGGAAGAGACGATGAGATAATATGATAATATATTTTATAAATAATTTGTTGAATTTATAAAGTTGTTTAAGAGTTAGCTATTATCTTATTAGAAATGTATTAATGACATGGGTTTTTAAGAGTTTTGGGCATTTTTTAATACAAAAAGTAAAAGATAAATCATTTTTTTAAATTATATGTATAATACGTGTATGATAATGTTAAATTTTATGCTGTGCTTGGATGTAAATCGGAGGGTTACTCTGATCTAGTGGTGATGGTCGAGCTAGCTCAGGGTTACTGCAATGATACTTTTTACATAAGCAAATGTGAAGATTTTTACGAAATTGGGCAACTCCAATAATATTGGATTTGATACCCCATAAGCCACTTTCATATTTCGCTTATTTTCAAGAATTAATTTCTATGCAATAAAATTTCTATTAGATCACGTAAAATTCATTTTATCTTTTCAACTAAATTGTAAAATAATTCATGTATTTTAATTAGCTTAAATTTCATCCTTCTATCCATCCTTTGGCAACACTTCAACCAAATTAGAGTGCATTTTAATAATTTCTTATTTAATTATTACACAAATAAATAACATAACAAAATTTGAGCCATCAATTTTTATGTGAGTAATCCAGACCATATAACTCATTGATAGTAAAATGAAAACTGGAGCAAAATTGATGGGGATGAATTCCATCCCGTTCGCAATGAATTGACAAAGGAAAAATGCCCGCGCCACACCAACTCAGTCAAGCTTCAAAATTAAGTTTCTGAAATTGCAGAAAAAAAGAAAAAGAAATCTCGATATCCTTTTGAGATTTTAATGGTGTTTTAAGATTAAAATATGAAATTCACGCTAATTCTATTAAACTACTTATTGCAAGGAAAATTGTAATGCAGATAGTCTCAGGAAACTATAAAGACAGTTATACAAATATATCACGATATATTACTACAATTTAGGAATCAAATAGTGGGGCTTTCGTGAAAAGTAAAACATGATGGCCTTGATTAATTTTAGTAATCTGTTCCAAAGGTATATATTAAAGAATGCAAACCTTCTGTTGCGGCGGATTGTTGTTTCCTAAAGAGGCCATACAAGGATGAATCATTTGCTACAGTGGCTTTAGATGCTAACTCCAGAATTTTTCCAATTACAGGTACTCTTATTTTTTTAATTATTTTATTTCTATTTTTTGCAAATATATTTTATTTTATTTTATTTTTATTATGCTATTCTTTTCTAATTGCAGTGATGGTTTGCGATGCACAAGATGCAAGAGTTATTACTTTCATGAGTGATACGCAAAAAAGGATTGTAAAGAGTGCAGCAAGTTTTAGTTTATTCGTTTGCAAAAATTTTGTTGGTTTTCTGGGCAAAGAGTGCCGCAAACTTTGGTTCATTTGTTTGCCAAGAATTTGTCGATTTTTTGGGCGAAGCATTCCGCATGTGAGCCTTTTATGGGCAAAAAAAGTTTCCTTCTCAACACCCAGCAGTTGGGAAAAAGAAGTTTGTAGCGATCCACTCCAACAAACGGTAACGGACATATCTTCAATGATCACATGGTTGATTGCGGCTACTTGTGCAATTCTTTTGAAACTTAGGGAGCAATTTGTATTTCTTTTCATATGTTAGAAATGGTTACACGTTGTATGTGGCTATGTAACAGATAGTTAAAATGGGGTTTTGGTTTTTTTTTTTCTTTTCAATTTTTTCCTGGAAAGTATTGCCGCTTGATAGTCAGATGAAAGAAATTGAAGCCAATTAAAAAATACAAAGATCATTTTGCAATTAAGTGAAAATATCGATGATGAAAATGAATTTCACCCCTTGTTAGTTCTTTTAAATGTTTTATGTTATAATTTTTGTTTCGCATGATATACCAACATGCAACTAAATATTGCAAATCAGATTATTGGGAATTAAAATAGATGATTACAATTGAGGCAGTATGTGCGTTTTATCAATATGAAATCCAAATCAAGCATGCGATATCAGATTTAATGCACATAACATGTGTTGTCAAAATTAAACATGCAACATGCATTATCAGAATTAAACATATAGCATGCATGATCAACAATATATGTCAAATTCAAGGAAAATTAGAATTTAAGCATTTATTTAATCAGATACAAATCCAGGAAAAGCCAAAATTTGATATAAGTCAATTGAGGCATTAAAAGCAGTAAAGCATGCTATTAGTATAATTTAAATGAGACACAGAATTTAAATTGAAAACTCAGCTTAAGGATTCTATATGGTGACAGAATTAGTCATATGACCAAATCACAAAATTCTGTTTGCCTTGAAGAAACGAGCACCCCGACTCACTGATGCAATGTGTACAACGTTGCTCCTCCCAAAATGAGATGGTCCAAAACAATTAAGTGTGCTCCATCTCGTTCATCTTAAATAGTACTCAATCGTTAAATAAGAATGAGATAGTCGCATATCTAAATTCAGGACAGGAAATATTTTTTGGGAGGAATATTAGAAAATGAGAAGGGAAGAATTCTTAAGAGAGAGCAAGAAAGTAGGCAAAATGCTTAGACGTGTTGAGAGGCGAATGCAATGTGTGTTCAAGACTGCCAGAGGCAGTCTATTTATAAGTGGGATTAGGGTTAGAGTTTTCCAGTTAATGGCCTCTAACAGGTCACCCAGCCACCAGTATCATGCCACGTGTCCCACACGCGTCCACCAATATCATGCAACGTGTCCTACATTCCTCTACCAAATCCTAGCTTAATCTCCAATGATTTGATTCCATCCAATCAGATTAGGCTAATCCAATGGGTCTTGACCTAGTCAGCCCTAATTCGATTGGATTATCTTATCTGATCCATTAGTTAGCCTTTATCTTATTCGATTAAGCCAATGGTTAAGTTAAGTTTGAAATTTGAAATTTCAAATAAATTTTGTTAAAAAAAATGAAACTGAGACTAAAACATTCGCCCTAACACCCGTGCCTACAACTCGGACCCGGGTTGGGAGGAGGAGGCGGCGCGCGTGTCATCCATCATATGAACCCCTTAAAGAACACTTTATTAAGCATTCTTACTTGAATTCAATATAAACTATTCCACACTAGTTTATAAAAGCAATGTGAGATAAGTGAAGGGTTAATAACCTTTCATCTTCTCCACTTGACTTTATAAAGTACAAGGAAGTCTCATTTATCTCAAGTTTTCCATATGAGACAACTCAACCTAAACACTTAACCAATTCCCGTCAATTATCTTTTGGATTCCTACCTTAATTGGCATCCATCCAAATAATTAAACATACAATTAGGCAAATAATAATGCCAATTACAACAATCCCCCACAAATTCATAGATAATGGCTATCCGATTCTACATAGCACGCTTTCTGAAATGGTATATTCCGGTTTGAACTACTCCTTAAGTTATCCAACTTTTGCTACCACTGGGACAAATGGATCTAAGCTTTGACTTTGTTCCCAGGATTGTAATTGCGTCCATCAGTAACAACAAGCTAAAGGTTATGTACTGATCTTTAAGGCATTAAGGCCATGTATCCCTATCCTGTGTCATGAATGTTTGTCAAAGAATAACCCAGTTCCTTTAGTCTCAGCTAAAGGACTACATTCACTTGGTTGGGCATCTCTAGGGATGCACTGCCAGCATCTCGTCCGAATAACTTAACCCTATTCAAAGTTAAACTCTTACTATACCAGCAGTAATCAGCACCTAATAGGCATTTCAGGAGAGAGACACCAGATATAAAGTATTAATTAATTTAGGTGCACTTCAATATACTTAACAGTTTGTTTATATCACATTGAACCTACCTTGTGGGATCTCCACTTGGTAGGTTGGGTTGCCACTGTAGGTATATCACTGATAGGTTTCTAGTCCCATCCCCAACCTGAATTGTTGAACCGAGGACAAATCAAGTCCTTTAGTTAAAGAGTCAGCAATATTATTTTTAGATCTAACAAAATCAATTACTATGACCCTTTCAGACACTAACTCCCTTATAAACTTTAGTCTAACTTGAATGTATCTTTTGGTCTTTTGATTGAACTTTGAACTTCTAATCTTTGCAATTGTGGTTTGGTTATCACAATGCGAAGTAATTCCCGAAAGAGCTTTGGTCATCATGGGCAATTGTACCGTCAGCCCATACAGCTATTCTGCCTTTATCCCAATAGTGTCCAAAACACACAACCAACCTCAAAAGTAGATCGAGTTACCAAAGTCTGTTTAGTAGACTTCCAAGTGACAGCGCCCTAACCTAAGGTAAATACATACCTTGTACACCCATTACTACCCAAGGTAAATACATACCTTGTACACCCATTACTACCAAAGTTTTTAGCTATCCAACTAGCATTACTATATCCTTCCAACACTACAAGAAATCTCTTGTAGTGCAAGATTAGTGAAGCTGAGCTTTTTAGATACCGAAGTATCCTATCCAAAGCCTCCCAATAGGTTCGATTGGGACAGCTTGTATATCTAGCGCATTTAGAAATTGCAAACGAGATATCTTGTCTCAACCCATTTGCAAGATACTGAAAGCTACCAATTATTTGAGAATATCTCAATTGAGATACTGGTACACCAGTTTCATTCTTAAAGAGAGCCACTGAATGATCATATGGTGTTTTAGCTATTCTACTTTGTTTATAGCCATATTTCTCAATTATCTTCTCAACATAGTGAGATTGCAAAATGCCATACCCTCAGTTAAGCGAGTTAACTTAAGTTCAAGAATCATATCTGCAACACCAATATCTTACATTTCAAACTTCTTCTTTAAGAAACACTTAGTCTCATCGATAATCTCAGTGTCAGAGCCTATTAACAGAATGTCATCTATATACAAGCATAACACAATACAGTTATCACCTTCAACTTTACAGTAGACGCACTTGTCACTATCATTAACTGTGAAGTCAAATGATAATATGGTTTTGTCAAACTTTTCATGCTATTATTTAAGTGCTTGTTTCAAACCATAAAGTGATTTAACAAGCTTGCAAACTTTCCACTCATTTCCAGAAGCTACAAATCCCTTTGACTGATCCATATTGATTTCTTTCTCAAGATCACCATACAGAAAGGCTGTTTTCATATCCATCTGGTGAATAGGATAATCATATATGAAAGCCAGTGCTATAAGCACTCGAATTGTAGTTAAATGAGTTACTAGGGAGTAGGTGTCGAAGTAATTTATTCCCTCATTGTGCTTAACCCTTTGGCAACTAGCCCGGCTTTAAACTTGTTAACAGTTCTATCAGATTTCAATTTCTTTTTGAAGATCTACTTGCTTCCTATAGTAGTACACCCCAGAGAGAGATCAACTAATTCTCATATCCCATTTGAGACAATAGAATCCATTTCACTCTTAATGGTTTCCTTATAATGCTTAGCCTCAGGAGAAGCCATAGCATCCTTGAAGGTAATAGGATCACCCTCGATATTATAAGTAACAAAGTCACTTCCAAAGTCCTTAGTGATTCTAGCACTTTTACTCTATCTAAGTTCATCTAGTTCTTCTGGAACTATGCTACAACTAGGATTGCCCCCCATATTTGTCATCTTTTCCACATGATCCGGAATCAATGCAAACTCTAGGGTTGAATCTAAAGAAACATTTGGAGGTATCCCAGTCTTTATGAGAAACATATTCTCAAAGAACGTAACATTGCAAAATTCAACTATAGCGTTCACATCTATGCCTAGAATCTCTGATTTAATAACCATAAATCTTATAGCATAAGATGTTTCCACATAGCCTAGAAAGACCGGATCAATAGTCTTAGGACATAGCTTCTTTCTCTTGTGTTCAGGGACTAATACTTTTGCATGACAACCCCACACTTGGAAGTACTTTAGACTAGGTTTCCTACCTTTTCAAAATTCAAATGGAGTGCTTTCTTTATGTTCAGGGGAACTCTATTCAAAATATGGCAAGTTGTATTCAGAGCTTCCCCCCATATGTACTTAGGCAAACCAAAATTCAAAAGTAAACTATTAATCATATCTATAAATGTTCTATTCTTTTTCTCAGCTATCCCTTTTGAAGCGGGAGAATACAGGGCAGTTTCTTCATGAACTATGCCAAAATTTTGATAGTATTCATGAAATGGGTTGGACCCATATTCCCTGCCCGTATCTAACCTTAACCGTTTAAGTTTTCTACCAGTTTATGTTTCGGCTTTATTATTAAACGTAATGAACTTCTCTAGTGCTTCATTTTTATGTTTTAGTAAATAAACATAACAGTACCTACTACTATCATCTACAAAGGTGATAAAGAATCTTTTATTATCTTTTGTTAAGACTCCATTAAACTCACAAATGTCTGTGTGCACTAAATCAAAATTTTCAATTTATTTTTCAACTTAGTGGTAAGGCTTTCTCACTTACTTAGTTTTAGCACAGCTTTAACATCTATGTCCTTATTTAATTTTGTGTTTAGGAATTAAATTTAAGTTCATCATTCATTTGACAAAACTAAAATTCAAATGTCCTAAACGATTATGCAAATAGATAAATTCTCATAACATTAATAAAAAGAAAGTCACTTTTATTAGAACTAATAAAGTTTTCAACTCAAATTTTAAACAAACTATCGAAAAGATAACCTTTACAAATGAAAGTGCCATAATTTAAAATTACAACTTTATTTGACTTAAAGAAAATTTCATAGCCTTCTCGAACTATTATAGAACCACTAATGATATTTCTTTGGATTGCTGGAACATGATGCACCCTTTGCAGAAACAGTATGCATCCCGAAGGAAATTTTAGGTGCACGGGTCCTATCCCAAATATTTTGGCTGCACTTAAGTTTTCCATCATCACAGTTCTTCCACTAACAGACTAGTAAGACACAAACAGTGATTTATTAGCACAAACATGCACGTTAGCACCAATGTCTATTAGCCAATCATATGGTTCATAGATAGAGAATAATTTTGGTTTGTAAGAAATGTACTCGTCAGTGGAAGCATCAGGAACTCCAGCTTTATTGGTGTCTCCAACAACCATGTTAACCACTGGTCTAGCAAACTGGACTTTAGCTTTAGCTTTCTTGGAGGGACACTCCTTAGCCCAATGTCCTTTTTATCCATAATTCCAACAAGGCCTGCTTGCCTTTGGTTTCTTATTCAATTTAGCTTTTCGCTTATCAATAGTTTTAGAGTTCGAGTTCATATTGACTTTCTTCTTTTCTATTATTACATTTGCCTTGGGATTATATTCAACAGGAATATTGTGTGATTGATTTCTAAGTTTCTCTTCTAAGCTTATGGCAATTATTAGATCATCTAAAGTAATTTTCCCTTTTTGATACTTTAGAGTCATGTCGAAGCCTTCCCAAGACTTGGGGAACGTATCGACAATTGACATCACCGTAAATTTCTTAAGGAGTTTCATCTTAGCATTAGCTAAGGAATGCTCTAGATTGATAAATTCATGTGTCTGTTCAGATACAAACCTGCCCTAAACCATCTTATACTTTAGGAATTTGAAAATCAAATACTTTTTGAACCTTTGCTCTTCAGTATTGTATTTTCTATTCAATACGTCCCATAAAGACTTAGTCAAATAGGAATTAGAACAGTACACATTAAAGAGTGTATCAGATAAAGCTGATAGAATCACCTATCAAACAATCTGATCCTTTATTTTTCAATTGGCTATTTTCTTAGTTTTGGGATTCGTTTCAATTGGTTCTAGCATGGTCAACTAAATTAACGAAAGAAGACCTTTCATCATCAGTCAGATTTTCATACACTATTGCCAACGCTTAAAGAACTAGCCTAAGAACTTTTTTAGAAGGCCAAAAAGGTCAACTTTTGTTAACGTAAGTTCACCAATAGCACTAGAACTTGCAGCCATGATTGATTACAAAATTAATCCTAAAGCAGAATATTTAGGCTGAATTTCTAAATAGGATATCTGCTCAGAATATCAGGTAAGATTCCTAAACAGGATATCTAATTAGAATTTCAGTAGATAAAAATATAGGAAAGACTCATTTCTTCAAGATTGTTGTTTCGCAGGATATACCAACATGCAATTAAATATTACAAATCAGATTATCAGGAATTAAAATAGAGAATCATAATTGAGGTAGTACGTGCGTTTTATCAATATGAAATTTAAATCAAGCATACGATATCAGATTTAATACACATAGCATGCGTTGTTAGAATTAAACATACAATATGCATTATCAGAATTAAACATACAGTATGCGTGATTAGAAATATACATCAAATTCAAGGCAAATCAGAATTTAAGCATTTATTTAATCAGATACGAGTTCAGAAAAAGCCAAAATTAGATATAAGTCAACCAAGGCATTAAAAGTAATAAAGCATGCTATTAGTATAATTTAAATGAAATACAAAATTTAAATTAAAAACTCAGCTTAAGAATTATGTATTGTAACAGAATTAGCTAGACGATCAAATCACATAATTCTGTTTGCCTTGAAGAAATGAGCGCCCTAACTCATCGATGCAATAGATACAGCACTGCTCATCCCAGGATGAGATAGTTTAGAATGATCAGGTGCACTCCATCTCGTTTACCTTGAATAGTACTCGATCGCCAAATAAAAATGAGATAGCCATATATCTAAATTCAAGATATGGAATATTTTTTGGGAAGAATATTAGAAAATAAGAAGAGAAGGATTCTCAAGAGAGAACAAGAAAGTGAGCAGAATACTTCGATGTATTGAGAGGTGAATGCAGTGTGTGTTCAAGACTACCAGAGGCAGTCTATTTATAGGTAAGATTAGGGTTAGAGTTCGCTAGTTAATGACCTCTAACATGTCACCCAGTCCCACATCCCTCTGCTAAATCCCAACTTAATCTCCAATGATTTGATTCTATTCGATTAGATTAGGCTAATCCAATGGGTCTTGACCTAGTCAGCCCTTATCCGATTGGATTATCTTATCTGATCCATTAGTCAGCCTTTATCCTATCCGATTAAGCCAACAATTAGGTTAAGTTTGAAATTTTAAATTCAAATAAATTTTGTTCAAAAAGATTAGACTGAGACTAAAACATTCGTCCTAACACCCGCAACTGGACCCGAGATGAGCAGCAGCGGCGCGCGTGTAGTCCACTTATATGAACCCCTTAAAGAATACTTTATCAAGTATTCTTACTTGAATTCAATATAAACCATTCCACACTAGTTTATAAAAGCAATGTAGGACAAGTGAAGGGTTAATAACCCTTCAACTCCTCCACTTGATTTTGTAAGGCACAAGGAAATCTTTTCTATCTCAAGTTTCTCATGTGGGACAACTCAACATGAACACTTAACTAATTTCCTTCAATTATCTTTTGGATTGCTATCTTAATTGGCATCCATCCAAATAATTAAATATGTAATTAGACAAATAGTAATGCCAATTACAACAATGATTGTAATATCTATAAAAAAAAAAGTATCAATATCTAAATTACAACTAAAATTAAATAAAATAAAATTTGAAATTTAAACCTATTGTTGGATGCAATGAAGGTGTTAAAAGCTTAAGTTTTATATGTAAATTTATGTCCAACACACATATATAAGCCTCACATAAGAAAGTACACAACAAATATACACACACACACACACACACAAATATATATATATATATATATATCCACACACACACACACACTACTTTAATTGAATTAGTTTACGATCCAGAGCCTAAAACTGAGATCCCTTCCAAATTAAAGACGCTGGTTTATAATTTAAAATCCTCCCGGCCGTCTAAAATTAAACAGTTTCGAGACAAGTTCATATTTAAGCCGAATCATATTACCATCCCTATTCTTCATTCCAATCCGTAGCACTATGTTGACTATATATTCAAAGAAGGAGATGCAAAAATTGAATTCCAATCTGAAATCGACAAAACATTGTCCCAACTCCCATCATTGAATGTGTTTTGTCTCTTGGGATGACAATTCTGAATCTTTCTTTGAATAAGGTGGAAAGGTTCTAGCGCCCAGGCAAAACATAATCAAAGTGTGTGAGTAAATTTGGCAATGACTGGTTATGTTTACTAAAATAAAATTATTTTTGGAAGATTATAATGTAACATACACCTATTTTAAAAATTATAGTTTTGTTGTAAGTGTATGGACATTCAGGCTTGGTCCAACCTGATTGGGTTACCCATATTTATATTTTCTACAACTTGAACTTGAGGCCCATGGCTGCAAAACTGCTTAAAAGTTTCCACATGAAAATTTAACATTGCCACAGATGTGAAAATTTGGCCCAATAAGGACCAACCTGAAGACTGTACTCTTCCGATTTCCTGTTATGGCCCGGCCCAATGGAAACTGGTCTTGGATCGTCGTAACACTTACAGAAAATTCTAGTTTGGATTGGGTTAAAATTACACAGTCATTTCAACAAGAAGTTACTGTGGGTAATCCTAAAAGTGCCTATGAGGTCTGCATTTTATCGGGTCAGGTTAGCCTCACTTCACCTGGGGCTGTAAATGAATATTCAAAAATTCGTTTATCGTTCGCATTCGTATTCGTTTATATAAAATTTATCAGCATTTATTTAAAGCGGATATTATCTGTATTCGATTAGTAGATATCCAATTATAAATGGATACGGATATGGTAAATGCGTATCCGATCCATTTAATATCCGATTTGAATGAATATTTATTAAATAATATATTTTTTTTATTTTTTAATAAAAATGTCATAATTCATATATGTATATATAAATTATAATTGAAGAATCGGGAAGGAAAAAGAATAAATTTAAAAAATGATTGTAATATAGAGAAAAAAATGAAGAATAAAGTTAATCAATTCAATTATTGTTGGTTGGCTGTATAATTAATATACTTAAATGCCATTATTATTATTATGAATAAGTACTAATAATCAATTATAAAGTTAATTATTAATTAGAAATTACACTATTTGTTTGATTGCTTTCTTTTTAATAAAATTATATAGTTTCTTCTATTAATTAAAATATACTTTTGTTACAAATTTATAGATTTATATATTTGGAAATCTGTAAATAGATATTTAAATAATTATTATCGAATATGGATATAAAAAAATAATTCGAATACGAATAAGTTTAATAAAATATAAATAAATCTAAATAATTGTAATCGAATACGGATATATCCGAATTCGACTGATATCCAACGGATACGAATTTAGATATCATTTTTTAATATCCGCCTAAATCGTATTCATATATGAATATTCAAAAAGTTAAACAAATACGAATATGAAAACAGTGTATTGATCCATTTAATATTCGTTTACACTCCTAACTTTACCTATCCTGTAACGTGATGAACCGCATCTACTAAGTCACACTCGTATCAAAGGGCTCAGGTTGGACCATGTATGCAAAAACTCACTGGCCGGAAGACATATATAAATACTCTTATACCATAAAATATTTA
Source organism: Jacaranda copaia (assembly GCA_014898725.1). Taxonomy (NCBI): domain Eukaryota; kingdom Viridiplantae; phylum Streptophyta; class Magnoliopsida; order Lamiales; family Bignoniaceae; genus Jacaranda; species Jacaranda copaia. The sequence goes on from JACGDI010003151.1 coordinate 827,604, forward strand.
CAAGCAAACATTAATTAACTATTTATGTCAAGTTTTTTCCAAACGTTATTTATGTATAGTTTTATTCTTAACTAATAATTTGAGTATTTGAAGATTTTTGCTTGACAAGTGACAACCCTCAATAATTCTAACGTATTTGTAGTTCCATGATACAAACTTGAACTGACGAATCAAAATTTTAACAATCCAATATTTGGCTAGAAGAGTGTTTTCTAAACTTATATAAATGGTAAATTGCACTTCCCACATAATTGTTGTCCAACTTAAGAAACGCACCATCGAATTTTCCGGCCAGACAGTCAGGCATGCTTTGAGGGTTGATATGTTTTGCTCCGACCAGGATCAAGCACTCTCTATATAATTCAGTTTTCTAGCCCCTGCTAATCAGGTCAATCCTTCCAGTTTCATTCATCATTGTCTGTAATGTCATTTCTCAAAGAAACAACAATTTTTATAGAATTCAAAACAGTTGAATGGCTGTTATACTCCTCCTGTAAGGGCATCAAACTCTTTTGTGGATTCTTGAAAACTTTTCTATACTGAAACTATCCTTGTAGGGTGTGTGTGATTTTGCCATTTATACGCAGCTCTTCGGTCAGCAATTCATGAGAACTGTTTGCTATATCCTTCTTGGACGACCTCCATTTTCTTCACGATGCCATCTAGGCTGAGAATGGGTCGTGCCAGGTCGGACTTCATTTTGTAATATTGGGCAGATTCATATCTAATTTTCTCATTATCCAAATCTTTCCGCATCAAATAATGACATCATTAGGGGATTGTTTCCCAGTTGTTGTAGCCTTGAAGGCTGAGTTGAGACAAACAAGCCGAAAACGCAAGTCTTACCATGGACCCAAGTTAAGACAACTTGGTAATGGGCCTGCAGGGTGTTGAGAAGTCATTTTGCTTTCAGGCCACTTTTCTTGAAAGTGGACCCACTTCTGTTCCTCCGTCAGTCACCTTTCCACTTATCAACAAAATCCGGTCTTCCTCAATTTACGGGTGTTCATACTTATATGAAGCGCCAGTCCTGCTTTGCTTTCAGGCCACTTTTCTTGGTCAGAATTTCCTGTCGGGAACAACCTGTTTGTTTTCATTTTCAAGTCCCATTTTCATTTTCAGTTAAAAATAAAAATTGAAAATAAATATTTAAATATAATTATTTTGATAATATAATTATTCACTCGTATTTTTTAATTTTTCATAATATATAATTATAGTTACACATCATATTTTTAATTATTTACAAGTATATTTTAATATTCACATAAAATTATTTTCCTAATACATAATTTTATTTGCACATATTTTTTATTATTTAAACAAAAATATTTGCAATATAATTATTTTCATAATATATAATTATATATACACATTATATTGTATTATTTAAATAAAATTACTTCATAATATGCATTTATATTTACATGTCAAATTTTTTTATTTAAATAAAAAAAAAATTTATTAGTAATATAATTATTCACACGCATTTTTTAATATTTCATAATACTATTTTCTGCATATATAAGTATATACACATTTATTTGATTATAATTTTTAAAATTTCAATTAATTAAATCATTGCATAAATTCATTATTATATTTTAGCATGTGTATTATAAGATATTTTAAAGGATATTTTATTAATTTTATTTCATTCTAATAAATACTTATATATAAATATTATATAAAAAATATTGCGTACACAATATTTTAACTCATAACTCACAACCAATCACCATATCACAACTTTTTCTCACAAAAAATCTCACAATCAATCACTATCTTATAACTTTTACCTACCACATTAACTATAATAATTACACTTCCACTTATCCTATTAATTGTAATCGTTATATTTTTACCTCATAAACAATCACTTCCTCATAAAAAATTTCCAATCTCATAAACAAAAAAATCTCACTATTTCCTCTAGGAAATGAAAAATGAGAAGCACAACCAATCACAACCTAGGGTTGTGCTTGCTTGTCAAGCAAACTCCAAATTTTTGGTTTATGAGACTGGGAAAATGGAGAAAGTGTGCTTGATTAACAAACAAATTCCCATTTCCCTCAAAATATCACTATTCCTCATATTTCACTTTTTTTATAAGTCAAATCACCACACTATTCTCTCTCCCTCCTTCCATGTTCACCAAGTTTGAAATTCTCTTTCTCTCCGTTTGAAAATTTAAATTTTCTAAATAAGATTTTAGTTTTTGTTTGTACTTAAAAAAACACATTTACAAAGTTTTCATTTTGTGCTTTAATTTGAATTGCTCAAAAATATAATTAGTTAATTATATTTTAAAAGTCAAATTGCAAATATAATATTACATTTTATAGTATAATTTTAATTTTTTTTTGCTTTTAAAAAAGTTTATGAATACACTTTTTCAAATATTTGGATAAAACATTCGGACTTGACATAGTATAATTTTTTTTAATTTATCAATCATAATTTCCAAATAAAAACACGCTTAATGAAAAATACACAAAATGATAAAATAGTTGTTAGGTAGTTTTTCCTAATTACTTAATGAATTAACAAAAAAACAAAAATTATAAATAATTAAACTAATTTTTTAATATATTATTACTACCAAACAAATAAAAAAATCAAAAATAGATTTACTCATAGATTATATTTTGGTAAGAGTTAAAGGAAAATATTGATTTCCTAAAATTAAAAGTTAATTGTTAATTGTTAATTTATTTTAAATCCCAAGCAAATCCAAAAAAAATAAATATCATATAATAATTTTATTATTTCAAATAAATTTCTCAAACATATCTTAAAAATAATCTCACAATCATTCACAACTTCAAATCACATTAACACATCATGTTACTATAATTATTACATTTTGTTTTACAACCATTCACAACATCATATCTCATTCTCATATCTTAAAAACATTAAAACAACCCTAAAATCTTTAAAACACCAAACATGAGACAAAACTCTATAGGCAATCACAATCTAAGGTTATGTTTGGTTATGTTTTTTGTTTAATTTTATTATATATTTATTATGTATTTTGGAAGAATGAATTATTGGAGAATGTGAAAGTTAGTTTTTGGTATGTTTGTTTATGTTTTTGGAGAGACATTGTTTACTGTAATAGTCAAATTAATGCTTTTTTGTAACAGCCAAATTAATGCTTTTTTGTTGAATTTTTGGGATGAAAATAGAATTGAGTGATTATTTTAATGTTAAAATAATAATAATAAAATATATATGATATATAAAATATATATATTAAAGAATGTACATTTTAAAAGAAAAATGAGAATATATTTAGTTATATTTCCCCAAAATAATGTTGTTTTGGAAAAATATAACCAAACATAGCCTTAAGGTTTTCAATCTCGTGAAGTACCATTTTGTCTCTATGTACAATCCAAGTTAATGTACTTTAGTTCTAAATTTTCATAATTTTGCTTAGGGAATGTTTGGTTATGTTTTCCTAAATATATCCTTATTTTTTTTAAAAATACATATTTTTTAATATATATATATACATTTTATATGTATTATATTTTTTTATTATTTTAATATTAAAAAAATCACTTAATTTCATTTTCATCTCAAAAACCTAATAAAAAAGTATTGATTTAACTACAAATGTAAAAAATGTCTTCTTCAAAACATAAACAAATATTTCAAAAAATAACTTTCACATTTTATAATAATCTATTCTCCTAAAACACATAATAAATATATAATAAAATTATATAAAAAATATAACCAAACATTCCCTTCTCTAGTGACGCTTGTACAAAGGTTGATCTTTAATCTCGCTCGGTGGAATTCCTTTCTATCATTGTTAACTCAGTGACGATTTCATGTTTGAATCGGATTTGTTATAATAGAAAATCATCCATCAAATCAAGTAATTTGTAGTAGAAAATTTTGTTTTCCACCGTCTATCTCACGCCAAGCATCTTACAATCGGTTTGTTTTTTGTTTTTTGGGCTCATTTTCATTTTTTATTTAAAATAAAAATAAAAAGTCATCAATTTCTTCTTTATTTTTGTAAATATTTTTATTTTAAAAATATTCTTTCAGACAAACTTTTAAGGCTCATTTGGATTTGTTTTCTAAAGGCATTTTGATTTTCTAGTGAAAATAAATAATAAAAAGTTAGTTATAAATTTGAATTTAAAAATGAAATATTGTTTGGAGATTTTGTTTAAAATATAATGATTATGTAGGATTGAAAATGAATTGTATTTGAAAAATATAGTATTTTTATATTAAAAGTCGTGCAAATGTGAGTAGGAAAAAATAAAAAAAAAATGAAGAGAAAGTGTTTAGAGAATATTTTGAAAATGAAAATATTTGTGAAAATATTAGAGAAATTGATAGTTTTGTATTTTCATTGTTAGCATAAAATAAAAATAGTGTTTGAAAACAAAAACCAAATGAACACTTACACTCTCTTTTCATTTTCACTTTTCATTTTCTTCTACTCATATTTGCATGACTTGTAATATAAAAATACTATATTTTTCAAATATAACTCATTTTTAACCATACATAATCATTATATTTTAAATAAAATATTCAAACCATATTTAATTTTTAAAAATACATTTATAACTAATTTTTTATTATTCTTTTTCACTAAAAAAAATATCTTTAGAAAACAAATTACGGTCCCTTAATTTTCTTAATCTAGTCATGGTATTGGTGAACCCATCTTCACCACCAAGAGAGAGAGGGAAGACCATTTGCATTAATTATTTATTTTTGTCATAATACACTTCAATAGTAACAAAAACTATTATTTTAAGTTGTCATATTAATAATTAGAGACACTCCTATAGTAACAACCTAATAACAAAAAAACAAAAAAATTATGACTATAATTTGTGACAAGATTTGAATTATCATCACTAATTCTGAATATTGACAACTTAAATACTATCCTTATCAATATTTATTTTATAAAAATTATTAAGATTATAAAATAAAATTTTTAATCACTTAATATAAAATTAGTGGCAACTTATATTTTATTACTTACTATTTTATAATTAATTTATTTTTTTAATAGTAGGTCAGTCTTTTACACATGCAATCCCGTTTTAATCCATTAATTCATAATGCAATCCCAATCAACATATAGCAAATGATTTGAAAATAATTTATAAATTATTTTCATTCTTTTTACTTTTTACTTCACTTTTTAATTTAAAACCCTCTTTTAATATATATATATATATATATATATATATATATACTAGTAAGACAATATGCAATTAAATCTCTACATTTGGCAACAAATTTCTTCACGGTCACTTCGCATAATGCCACGATCAATATCGGTGTAAACGTCAATATAATTTGGATGCAATTGTTACTAGCAAATTGCAATGATGAGTAAACTACGAATCTCCGTACTGTATTAGTTTAAATTAACGCGAAAATTAGACATTTTGTGGGGGCCCCCAAATACAAAGAAAATCCCTTGTTGACGGGTATCGATGAGTCACCGTCCAAGTCCAACCTAATCCCACGAAGAAAATTTTGTTCACACGCGGAGGCAGAATGCTACAAGTTACATAGTTACTTCAAACAGAATACTTGAGACATAACTTATAATAAAATTTCTGAATTAGATGGCCTTGAAATCCTATTTGTTTGCCGCTGAGCTTGAGACAAAATGTCTTATTATTGTCATGAGGAAAGTATGACTAATGTGGTATTTAATTTCGAATGAAGAATATGCAAATTCCACTTATTTATATTAATTTGCTTTTAGATCCATCCCATCAGATTCACATCGAGAAAGATAAATTAAATAAATATAATTTGTTCCTGTCAAGATGTGCTATCAAATCTAAATTGAATTTATTTGTTCAAAACTATGATAGGAGCAATTTAAGAATGTTTTCTAATTTTATTGAAGATCATTGTGAAAATGTGAATCCTTACCTTAACAATATCAAAATTAACCTCAGTGCAGGAAATTTTTGTCCCTTTTTTCGGCAATTTTATTAAATCTAGGTCGCTTTACCTAGACTCAATTTGGATGATTCTCAACCATGAATTTCAATTGATGTAGATGCCCCAAATTGCATCAAGCCACTCATTATGTATTTGATAATTGACACCAAACATAAATATCTAACTCGCTCTATTTATGGCCCTAATGATCTTTTTGTAGTTTCATTTATTGGATTTTTTGAACTATACAATAAAGAACTATCAGACTTGAAGATCAAATGGACATCGACTTCATCAAAAAATCACCCTTCATTCCTCATGATGTAATTTGAAAATTAATATATTCTTACGGATTTATCAAGAATGAAAATTTATTTGATTTGAATTCAACATTAAACAATTATCACTGATTATCATCATAATTTTTTGTAATTTTAAATTTTAAACTGCACGGACTACCTAGTAAAACTTATAAGACACAAAAATTGAATAAAGTTCCATCCCATCCAAAAATCAATCCCGACTCTACGTCACGTTGCAAACTCACAATTCCCTACACCCGCCCCCACTGAGCACGAGCCGTTGAGGAGCAACAAGTGCTGCTTGCCAGTCAAGGAGGCAAAAATGGATGGTGATGTCAAAGTAATTGGAGGTGGGCCATATCCAGACTTTCCCGCGTGTAGAGATAGATATCGGACAGTGGAAAATCAAGAGTTGGCCCGTAGTCTGGGGCCCAACTGTGCGGTGCAGATGGAGAATCCGATTAAATTCGTTTTATGATGAGATTGGGGAGCCGTTGATCGTGTGAGGACTTAGGACTAGCAATTTCCGCTAAGATTGATTTTCAATATTCAACAATGTCACATTTGCATATTTATAATTTGAGTAAATATGTTTCTCCGTTTCTGGCTTAATTATTTTTTGGCAGAGCTCCAATGCTGTTTTGCTTAAAAAATAACATTGGTTAGCGACAGGAGGGAGAATCACATTCACACACACACACACACACATATATATATATAATTGATTCTAATAAATTCATTTTGTATTCAAATTCTGAATGAGAAAGAATTGACCATAACGTTTTATGCTCATCCTGTTCTTCCTAATCAAAGAAACTTATGATGAATGTACCTTTTTTCAATATTAAATGAAATTTAATTTATTTATATGTTCTTAAACAACAATCAAATACGAATGAATATTATTTTAAGAATTAACTAATATGAGATTTCAACTCTCGCTTATCTATTGCTGCAACATCTTGAAAGTACTTTCTATTACATAAATATGATATTTCGAACATTGAATACCTTTCTTCTCACTATCTATAGTAATGCTATATGCAGCTATTATACAACAAATTAATTGGAGCAATTTTTGTTGATATCATAAACGACACGTTTTGATATATGTTTTGCAAGATTTAATTATTTTCTTTTTTGGATTATGACATGTATATATTATTTTATCCGTCTATTTGATCTAAATGATTGATCGAATTTTTTATGATTGATTATGGTACTAAATTTGTTGAATTAATTTGGGCATTTGAAGGAGGCTTCTAGTAAGGAGTTTTGCCCAAATGGTTGTTTGAATAACTTAAAGATGTACTGAGCTGCTATAGAATTAAAAGAAGATTGCGAACTAAAAATCTTTTTGACAATTAAGAAATCAGTTATGTTGTTCATCTTTTTGAGATACGCGTAGAAGAAGGAAAAGGAAATTAAGCTGCTAAAAATTCTATTATACTGCTATAGATCTATCTTACAGTTCATTCTTACTTGGAGATTAATATTGTTCTCTCTGTGCTATGACCATATAAGTTTGTTTTAGTGATAATTATAGCAAAATCATAATTTTAATTCGTTTATTAATTTCTTAATACTAATTGTCTTTGAAATTGTAGTGAAACTTCCAAGCTAAAATTCAAAACGAAAGATTAAATCATGCACATGAACTGTTTAGTCATAGCACTATAAATTTCATGTATTATTATAATTACTGCCTTTACTTTTCTTTTATTTAACATGTAATTTTCTTTGGTAATTATCACTAACTATTTTCTATTTAAAAATTATTCTTGGCATAATTGACTTATTCTTCTTATATCCATTTTCTTAACAGTTTTGAATTAGGTACCTACATTGAACCAGACAGATTTAGAGAGAAAAGTTGGCACGGAATAACTTGAGCTCAAAAAAAAAAATTATAAATAAATAATTGTAATATTAGATATACATTTAATTATCTCAAAACTGTAGTTTCTTTTCTCTGATCGGCTATCTTTTTAATTATAAAAATTTTGATGGCTGCCAGAAACAAAATTATTAAAAAAGAATGACAAGATTTCAAAGAAGATCGTGTAATTCACCCTTTTGGTTGTAACTTTGGAGCAAAGAAACAGACATTTTTCTAGAATAAATTGAATTCATTTTCGTTTCTTCACATTTCTTCCTCAGCGTTCATCAGTGTTCCGCCCATCTGTCGAGGGAAAAAATAAAGACCGGCCAACCACTTCGTGGATGTCCATGTCATTTCGGCTTGGGCAGTCAGCCTCCTCAACTCCCAGTCACTCTGACTTTTGTTTAAAAAAATTCCAAAATATTGTTCAAAGTTGAAATTGATAAAATTAATAATAAAAGGTCGAAGAGGTCGGTGTGGATACCGTGTACGACCTGATCGTACGGCATCAAACGGCCGGAATGCCACGGCACTTACCATTATTAAATTCTATGCAGACAACAATTGTGCGTCCCACTTTTCCAGCTCCCTATCTATTCATCAAATTAAATTAATTAAGGAATCATAAGATTAAATAGATAATTCAAAGTGGCTTACTCGTCCCGGTAATTTCGTCAAAAGGTTTCTCAAAATTTGTACCCGTGCTTTTAGTATCATAAGTTTAATTACATACTTTTTTTTTTAATTTTACTATAAGAATAAATAATAATAACTATTTAATAAAAATTTCATGCCAGTGTTTGCTTTAGAACTTTGTCGTGTACAATAATATTTTATTAGTTAAAAATTAAAATATTAAGTTACATGCTAATACACCCTACTTATACGTACCATAGGGATACATAAGTAAACTTACAATCAAAGGACAAATATGACTTTATAAAATGGGTCACTGAACCTAATTACATGGACCACTAAAATTTAATTCACTCAATCCAACAAAAACTCAACTAATATAAATAACAATTTTCACTAACAAAAAAGATATTAAAGGATTCATTAATTAACTCAACCATTTTCTCTGCGTGACCATGTTCTCAATGTAGGAGCCTAAAATATAATAATTTATAAAAAAATTCTTGTATTCAATTTTGTGCAAGATCACGTATGTAAGTAATTATTAAAAAAAAACTAAAAAGTAATTTTTTAATTTGTAAAGATTATTGTTAGGTAAAATTATGTTTTTAATATACATAATTAATTAGTAGTGGTAAGAATTAACCAATAGCCAATAGATAGTCCTGTCTAGTCCTTGATTAGGAAAAAGGAATACGTCACATTCATTTAAATTGAATTGGAATCTCAAATCAAACAAAGTGGTTAAAATTTAATGAAAATTCTTGTAAAAAATTCTTTGCGCTAGCTCAAGTTTATACAAATAAAATTAGGGATTTAGGTTGGTTCACAAATTATACTTTGAAAATATGTATATTTGTCTGATTATTATTGAGAATATTATATAAGTCTATCTCATAATATCTTCAGACTTGATTTGATAATACTACATTGATGTAATGTAATATATGATCCAATACTAAGTCATATTCAACTTTGAGATGATAAAATCAAAAACACATCCCAATATATACCATTATTTAATTTTAATGATAGTGATGGATTGTCAAAATAACTTTCTTCATCCTTTGTCCATATATATCAAATAATAATTTTAAAATTACTCTTATCATAATTATTATATTACTCATATTCGTATCTATTTTCTTCCCCTATTTTTCTTGCAATGAACCCACTAATTGAATAAAAATTGAAGAACCGGACTACCTTTGTTAGCTTTGCCGGCTCATTCATTTCATAATGCGCACTACAGCGTTTTTAATGTTGGGAAATATGTTTGTTGCGGCAGTTGCGCTGCTACAGAAATCAATGTATCTGAAATTAGATGGTGTTTTGAATGACAGCGAGTGCGTGGGACAAGAAAAATGTTTAGGTCGATGAACCCCATTATATCCCAGGAAATTCCTCTTTCACCACCACCAACAATATAATCATGATAATGCAAAAATATAAAGTTACATTTTCTATGAAAAAACTATTATTATTATTAATTTTATACACACACATATATTTGAAGTCTATTCAAATTTAAATCACATACAGGTTGTTTATTATGTGTCATGAGACCAATTGATTAATGACAACTCTAATCCTACTTCTCCATATAATAATTGGCTAAAGCCTAAAAACACCAAAAGATCTTGTAAATATTACAGGTAAGGAATCAGAGTAGGAATTGAATTAATGAGTTTTCCTTGTTACGTTTCATTAGTAACATTCATTAAGGGAGTAATTCGCCTATGTTTTTCAGACATTCTAAGTTTTGATACTTTTCAAGAAAAGTAGAATGAGATACTCTCGCTAGCCAAGTTCAAGATCATGTGAACTACTCTGTCTTCGGCGCACGTGGCAGCATTAGGATTTATGAGGAATAATAATAGAATTGACATTTTGGGGAAATATTACTTGCTAGGTTTAAATTGAAGGGACGTAATAAGGATATTCGTTTAAACTATAAGATAAAGTAGCGCCATTGCTATCTAAGAAAAAATATTTAAAGAATAAGGTTTATTTTAAGATGCAAAATAAATAATTCAAAAATTTTAGAACGAAAAAGGTATGTGATAGGTAACGTGGCATTCTCAAATAAATAACATTATGTCATCACCTCATACTAGTTTTAAAATTCATGAATATTTTTTTAACTGTAATTAGGATTCGAGATTATTGAATTCTATAAAGTGCAACCCATTAGAATAGGGGTTGATCAATATTTGCATATTATAAATAGTCGCATTTATTACTTTGAGAATTACACATATTTTTTTATATTTACTTTCTTTACTTTTGATTTCGAATTCAATATTACTGACTTATTATTATTGACAACTTAATTTATTTTTAAATTTTAAAAATGGTGAAGCACATGAGGTCCATCCAACCTCACAATCAGATTCGGATAAAAGAGAAAATTTCATGCATTCAGATTAATAGCAATGATGCCGGCTAGCTATTGTTCGGGGTAATCTTACATGGAAAGTGCACCCATCAAATTGGTGAGTTTCCAACTAATCAGAGGAATCTCTTTGAAATGGTGGGTTTTGCTTGTCGTCCACGACCAATAATTTGGTGCGCACCAAACCAACAGTAGCCTGCTGGGAATCATCAATCATGGTAAATAACTCTCAATTATGCCTTGTTCAAAACGACATGAAAGGGGGACAAATTACAAATAGCAATATATATATATATATATTCCTATAGATGGTGCTAGGAGTGATGACTTTTCAGTATTTCTTTTTATAGTTATATTATCAGTCCTCTAAATTCAAATTTATAATCCCGTATTTCATGTGTAAAACAATGTTGTTGGATCAAATGTGGATTGCCGACTTTTCAACATTGAAAGCAGGTAATTTTTAAAAAGTATTGGGTAAAAGAAATATGAAGTTGAAAAAGATATGGGGGAACATTTGCAATTTGATTGGATTGGAGGCATGTGAAAAATCCCAAGGCCACGAAAGGAGAGACAATGATATCAATGCTTTTCTTCCTTTCGTTGTAAAGGTTTGTATGAAATCCGGTGATATCACAAATTTAATATCACGTTTCAGGCTTCAGTATAATAGGTTCAGTTGGCAATTATTTTTTTACTCTTTCTTAGTTTATAAAAATAATTGATTTAAATTGGGAGATGATGAGTCTATTATACTCTCTTATAAATCATTTAGTTCTTTTATTGAAGTAGAACATAAATCTTTTTGCGGGCTAATAATGTTAATTCAAATTTGAATGTATTACACTTCTGAGATAATTTATTAACGCTTTGAGAATATGTTGAAATGTCAAGTTTTATTTTTGTTCTAAATGAACAAACAATCATGGTTGCTTTTCCCGTTTGAATTCACCGAAGAACAAATAAATGCACCAAAAGACCATTTGGATATGTTTTTATTATTGATTTCTTTTTTAAACATTTTCAAAAGTCGATAAATTGGTTATAATTTTAAATATAAGATTGAGATTGTATTTAAATATTTTTTTGCAAATAATGATTATAATAAACATATAATTGACAATTTATATTTTTTATGGCTAAAAAGACTTTTTTTTAAAAGAAAAAATTAAATGTATGTTGTCTTGAAATGATAGTGGGCATGTTATGTTAAATTAAATTCAAATTTGATTGATATAATAATAAAATGCATGATAGATTTAGGAGGGAGTAAAAATAAAAATAAGTAATATTTTCAAATAAGATGTATATGGATTAATGATTTTTTATTTTCAAATAGTGCTAAAAATTAAGAAAAATTTTGAAAACTAAAACAAACATTGCTTGGACGTTAAAAATAGTATATTTTTTTTACAAATTACAAAGAGCCAATTTTCTTAAATGCAAGATTTCTAAAAATTTACAAATTTATGAACCGATTCTTTAACTTCACAAGTTAATAGTGCTATGCATAAAAAGAAAAAAAAATAATTTGAAGATATTCAAATCCATCATTAAATGCAAAAATAGTATTTGTGTACATATGGATGAACTTTTTATCTCAAATTTTGAGCATCATATGTGGTATACAAATTTTGAAGAAATTGATGTTTTAATTATTTTGATTTGGAGATAAGTTGGAGAGAGAGACGAGGAAGATAGGGCGTGAAAGTTGCGATGGGGGAAAATAAAAGGCGGAAAGTGAGGAGGATACAAAGGCGTTAAAGGGCACATTGATTGCGGGAGCTGTACTGAAACGGACTACGGAAAATAAACTCAAAAAAAGCAAAAACATAATCAACACAAAACAAAAGGAGATGAGATGATGACTCAGCCGCTAATCACGCTTCCAACGTTTCCTTCACTCTGTCCCTTCCTTTATTCTCCCTTTTCCTTTCCCTTTCTAATCCAAATCTATCCCTCTTTCTTTTGGATACAACTCATTCATAAATTGATTTAAAATTACTAATATAAGTTTAGGGAAAAATTTTATAGGCATAAGTATTAGTAATTTATTTCGAATCATTTTACTATTGGTATGATCGTGTGTCACTGATTATGAAGTTGGCCAATGAAGAGGCTCGGGTCAAACTCTCTAGGTCGATATAGATACATGCAGCTAGAGAAGTTGTTCTAGTATGGTTAGGTCATGATCGTGATTTTACAGATCGAGAATGGTCAAAATTATTTATGCAGTGTTTTGATATAAATTTCATGTCCCCTTTGCTTTAAATAAAAGAATATTTATAGTTACATGTTGTGTACTATTCATCTTACACAACAGCTTTTCTCCCCTATTGTGTATTGCCTTTGAACGGCACCGAATAGGGTTAAGACCAAACCCATATAAAAAAGACGCGCATTCAGGAGCTTTGAGTAATGTTTAGTATCCCTAGGGCTTTCCTATCTTTGGATAATTTTTTCTTATCATATTTTTTCTAATTAGTCTTTCATTTTTTATTTTATCTTAAAGATATATGTCATATGCATTTATAAAAAGTATTTTAAAAGTTTAATATATTTGACATAGATATTGAAGTCAAATAAAAGATGAAATTCCAATTTAAATAAAAATTTTGAACTTCAAATAATTACAATAATCATAAGATTTTACTATTAAGTATTGACGAAAGAAATGACCGACTAATTTCATATTTATAAAACTAAAATTTAACACTTTTTAATTAATAATTTCGGCCTTATGACTGGAACAAAACTTGTCGATAAAATTTTAGAAAGGTGGCTTGCTGGCTTCAAAAGTACATATATCATAAAATAAAGCCAAGAAAGCCAAACCTCTCGAGGAAATATTTGGGCTACGAGCAGCTTTTGGTATTTAATTTCTTTTGTTGGGTACGAGTGGGAGGGATTGAGGGTGCAATAGCCAAGAAAGCCAAACCTCTCGAGGAAATAGTTTTCCTGGAGGAAATTGAGGTTGTTGAGTGATGACTTCTTCTATAACTACATGGATGAATTGCATGCCAAGAATGTTAAGCCAATATATCAGACAAAACTTCATTGTTCTAAACAATTAATCATGAGATTTACACTGCCAACTAGATTTGTACTTTTCCGTTTGATTGTTTCACATTTGGGAAATAAAATACTAATTGTGAAAAAAATACATTTATATTTATCATGTGATATTATACATTTTTGGATGTTTAAGCTGGCATTTAATTGAAAACATGCATAACCTACAGATACATGTGCTGGAAGCATTAACTTTTTACACGTGTCACGTGAAAAATAGGCTATGTTTACTATTTTTTTTTCTTTTTTGAAAATATTTTCTTGTTTGATCTTTTTGGAAGAATATTTTCATTCACTCAAAACTAAAATCAATTTTTTAATTTTTTTTTCTCGAAACACACTTCTCTTCATTGAATATATTCTTTTTTAAAAAAAAAACCCTTATTTTTACTCTGTATATTCTCTTGCTATTTTTATATATTGGATCTTTAAATTAAATCACCGTATTAATAATATACATATGTAATTGTAGCTTTCAGTCATTTCAATCATTGTATTAGTACAACAGCAAAATATATTAACACGCCACTAATTAGACAAATGCTCAAAAAATAAAAAAAAGAATTACAGTAAAAGATATATTCCAAAAGAATAAAAACCAACATGCATGCCTTTATTCTTCAGATATTCACCAATATATTTCCACAAAAAGTATTTTTCCAAAAATATTTCTCTTTTTTTTTTCGTTCAAAATACACCAAAATAAATGGCAAACATTGCCTACATAAACTCCCAACCACATAGTGGTTGTCACGTTTTGATTTGGCGGATATCTCCATCCCATGATACAATTAGATTGGGGTCGCGTGTATGCTTTTGCATGCAATAGAGCCACCTTACCTACTCCCCGAACTCCAAATTCCAACCCCCTCGCCGTTCGCGTGCTACTGTTAACATTACATGTGCCTTTTTTATTCCTCATATCTCAATTAGAGTCATAAACGCATGTGATATTATTGCTTTATTTTTTTGCAAATTTATGGTCCCTTTTTTGGTTTAATTTTTATTAAATATTTTAATTATTAGCTAATATTCGATGTTAATTTTCCAATTCTCAATGTCATTAAAAACATTAATTTTATAAGAAAATTAAAAAAAAATCCTCTTGATCCAGTTTTCATGCAATAGAACTCGTAATTTATGATTGGTTTAAGTCTATCTTCCTAAAAGTAGTAATTTAAAATTTACTTGAACTGTTAATTGGTTAACTAAGCATGCTTAAAATATTTTATAACTTTAAACCTCCTATATCTTATGAAATATTTTTGAAATTCTTTTAAAAATGAGCTGTTCAAGTGGTTTGATAAAACAAGATTTTAGAGTTTATAAGAAGTTAGAGGTGATAATTAATTTTACAATTGATATAGTTAAAATTATAAAAATTTATTAAAATTTTTATAATAAGTTAAGAACTTCTTATTTTTATTAAAGAAGATATAACGCTCTAATATTTTATTTTAAAAATTTATAAAATCTATTTTAAAATATTAATATATACTTCATAACATCTTATAAAATATTTTAAAAAATATATATACTCACCAAAACACCCCTTAATTTTCAATCTATCCCAGTGTGAACACTTACTTCTCCCAGCCTAAATTCTGAACAGAAAATTTGTAATAAATTTAAGAGTGTACATCTACACCCACAAGCTGTCCTAATCAATAAATTCAGAAAATGCAGCCAATTCAATTTTTCTTAATAATTTTATGCTAACCCCTACTCGGGCTGGGAATACTGTTCTCACCACTAATTTTTCTTTATTATTTTAATATGGGTAAAATTGGATGCGCTGACAGATGACAGTACCGTAAATTAAGTCACCAGAGAAGCCAATCTTCTTATGTTATCTGCA
This sequence comes from Jacaranda copaia, assembly GCA_014898725.1. Lineage (NCBI taxonomy): Eukaryota > Viridiplantae > Streptophyta > Magnoliopsida > Lamiales > Bignoniaceae > Jacaranda > Jacaranda copaia. The sequence goes on from JACGDI010003151.1 coordinate 843,704, forward strand.
ATAAGCGTTAATGTATGTATATATGTCGATCGCTGTATTTGTTTAGTTGTGATTTGAAAGCGTCCCCATCATTTTGGCTGCGTTGCGTTAGTTCTTCCATTTAAATGATCAAGCGCTGGAGTTTTCTCCGTTCAATAATACCTTCTCTTATTTTATGTATGAGTCAGTGGGTCGAGGACCCCATCAATCAACTTCGTTATTTCGCTATTGGAATCAAAGAAAGTGCAACTGAAAATGTTAAATATGAAGTATAGTGCAGTTGCAATATAAAATGTCCAACAGAACATTGTACTCCATTTTGGATACAATTTTGACAAATCCCATTTGTTTAACTGATGATACTTGATTTTCCTCTATCGAGATGTCAAGAAGTATTTAACTTTTATATAACTTCATTTTCCTTATCCATTCATGTAATGGATTTTTCTAAGATAGGTATCCATATTTAACAATATATTTAGCAATCATAATTGAGATTATTTATGGGAATCCATAATCATATGCCATTTTTTAAGCCCATCGACTGAGGAACGTGATGATTTTTGATTTCATCCTACAACAAGGTGTTGAGGGGCAAAAAGCTTCTATAAAGACTTTTCTCTCTCATCTATCGTTCAAGGTGATTTTTTATAATAAAATTTTTCATCAACGTTTGTCTTAATACAATAATAATTTTCATGCTTAACAACAAATTTAATATTATCATTGAATAATCAAATTGTAAGTAAAGTTATATTTGGCAACCTTATTGTGAGAAGTTTCCTATGAATTAACTTGGTCTAAAATTGACTAATAGAGATTCAATAATATGATAATTTCCGTACTTAAGTTTACTTAGAGATCGTTGTCTAGTGGAAAAAAAATACAATTATCGCGACTCACGTGGAACATTTTCCATGATATTTCCCAAGTCAAATTTGTGCCTTTTATATTTCATTTTATTTTTATTAAAATAAAGTTTGAAAAGCGAAGGCCAGTGGTATATTCCCCAACCCCAAGCATCACCCTCCCCTTTCATTTTTCAAGGCAACATAAAAACCATACTCTTGAAAAAACAATTGTTTTCTTTTTTAATTGTATTTTCTAATATTGTATCATATTAATTACGCCAGTTTAATTAATTAACTACATTTTCTCAAGGGTGCAAAAATAATTAATTCTCGCCAGCACCAGACAATAATTGTACCTACCAAGTACGCTTATCTGTACCTCTCAATAACCTTCTCCGCACCACTGTACCCCCATTCTCTCCAATATTTATACATGGTAACCCCCTCCCCTTTTCTCACTCTTCAATTAACCTTCTCTCTCCAACGCAAAAATTCTCTCTCATTTCAACTTCAATTTTTCGCAACATGAAGAAGCTCATGAGGAGAATGTCCAGAGTTGCTGATTCCTCGCAGTACCGTCTGCTGCGGTCCGAGTCGAGGGCGGAGTCGCGGCAGAGCTGCAGACTGGAGTCGTTCCGGAAGAGTTCCCGCGGCGTGCCAGGGGGCCATCTGCCGGTGTATGTCGGAGAGGAGATGGAGAGGTTTGTGGTGAGCGCCGAGTTATTGAATCACCCGATCTTCGTGAAGCTGCTCAATAAATCGGCGCAGGAGTACGGCTACGAGCAGGAAGGCGTGCTGCGGATCCCCTGCCACGTGTTCCTATTCGAACGCGTGCTCGAGACGCTACGCATCGGCGGCGAGGCGCGTGATTTGCAGGAACTCCTCAACTCGCTGTCTGATGAATTGTGATATCGGAACGACGGCGGGTTGAGATTAGGGGATGGGCGTAATTGATTAGACAACGACAAAAGAATTGTGGTGCTGGCGTGCAGCTGATGGCGGCTGTGCTACGAGCCTACAACTTTTAGATCACTTTTTCGTATTTTTTATTTTCCTTTTCCTTTTTGTTTTTTCTTCTCCGTTGTAAATACTTTGTGTTGAGCAAAGTGGAGGAGCGAAAGAATTAGGGTGTCGATGAAGGTGTTTTTTTGGGCCTATTTGGTGGGAGTATTACTTCGCTTTTTTAACCCTAATTTCATTGTATATTTTCGTGTTTATTCCTCTATACATACATTTTCATTGAAAATTTTCTCCGTAAAACGATGTGAATTTGTTTAAACTTTCCTCTCCCCGTTAGATACTTCTGGTGAGAAAACTGACAAAATAAAATATGTAAGGCCAAAATGTAACATATGGCAGTTGGAGATAAGAGTGAGTGCGTGGAGAGGAAGTTGGTAGGATTAACAAAATTGACAGTTGTTCGTGCGGTTCGTACGTGGAAAGGATAATAACGTTCGAGATGGAAGAAAAACCGACGGAAGGTGACTCAAAATAGACGAGCATAATCCTACAGTAGAGGAGCCATCACATAGAATTTTCTATTTTAATGTAATATAAAATATTTAATATATATTATATATTTTAAAATAAAATAAAAAAAATAAAATAAAAGAGTTAAACTGTATAACCTCATCTCAGTTTCTACAAGATCTAAACCTCATCTCCGCAATTCTCGGCGGCCCTCTGTGGCTTCCGAAATCGTTGTTGGGGTTAGCTGGACAGACTGATAGAGCTAGCCACTAAAGCCTTGGCTTCATGACATCGGTGGGGTTTCCGAGTCATTTCATGTTCCGCTTCGCGGGCGTAGTTTCATCATAAAGGCTTATCTTGTACGGATCTTGGATATGCCTAATAGTTAATAGTGACGGTAATGGCATCTTAAGGAAATGTAATCTTAATTTACCTTTAATTAAATTAAGTATTTCTTAAGTTCCTTTGTATATGAAATTAATTTTTCGTGGCTGGATCATATTTTTATGAAATTTATGGAGTATAATATAAGAGTAGGCTATTTGAGAATGTTGAAAATTGGTCAAATTTGTTATTTCGAAGGCATTCGGGTTGATAAGACTCTTGGTCCAACCAATTGGAGCAAAGCTTGTTTTCCAAAGGGAACTTTCACGATACTTCTTGTCAGTAGGAAAATTCGTTTCCAGAAAATCTTCAAGATGTTTCATTATTTTCTTGCTTTGGGTTCTGACAGTGATTTCTATTTTAATTTAATTTATAATATAAGTTGTACTTAATTAGTTTTTGACCACTGAACTTAAGAAATTTTTGAATCTTGAATTATACATAAATGATTTTTCTTCAAAAAAATTGGCAATTGATTATAAGCTCATACATCTTATAAAATATTTTTGAAGTTTATTAAATGATAATTTTTTTAAATAAGTTTTTAAAGCGTTTGAATTAAAAAAAATCTTAGAATTTATAAGATATTAGTAATGTCAATTTTAAAATTTATATGATTAAAATTATAGTATATTTGTGGGAGTTTATTAGCTCTTTAAAATATGTTATAAGATATTTAAGAGCTTATAAGATGCTAAAAACTGTTTGATAAATTTTTTTAAAAAGGTGTTTGTGAGAATCTAAAATAAAATGTTAGAATCTTATAATTAAGCTCTTTTTAAAAAAATAAAGAGTTTCTAACATATTTTTAAAATTTTAACAAGCCCTCTTAATTTTAATTGTATTAATTATAAAATTATTATTACTAATATCTCATAAGATCCAAAATCTTACTTTATCCAAATATTTTAAAAACTTATTTTTAAAAAAATATTTAAAATCTTGTAAGCCCAAACATATCTTATAAGATGTATGAATTTATGACTTTCTAAATAAGTTTAGTAAAACACCTTCAAAGGGTTTGTTGATATTTCAAAAATAAGTTATGATCTCTTTACTTTATTAAAAAGAGTTTATGAAATGCTAACATCTTATTTTAGGGACTTGTAATTTTTTTAAAAAAAATTATCAAATACTTTTTTATATTTTATAAGTTCTCAATTATCTAATAAGATATTTTAAGAAATTTGAAAGTTCAACCAAACACCCTCTTAATTTGTACCATTTACATAAAAAGGAAAAAAAAATAGCTGATTTTTCAAGAAGTTCATGGATTATTGGAATAAAGTGCAAGACCCAAAAATATACGGTGGGCTGAACTCCAAGCCCAGCATTTGACAAGAACCGCAGGTAGGTGGAAGAAGTACTCCTCAGTCCTAACTTGAAGCAAATTAAAATACATACAAAGGAAAACGCCCAAATTGCCAGGTCAACAATCAAAAGATATCTTTCTTTAATTCTTTTATTATTTATTTATTTATTTATTTATTTTATTGATGAATTTTGTGTCTCTATATTAATTAATTAATTAAATAATAATATCATCACACTCATAAATATAAAATTTAAAATTTAAATCTTTTGAAATATTAAATTATGTTTGTATTACCTTGAAAAAAAATAACAATATAACTCATATATTTTTCGATGACATGCTATCTTATGATGATATGTGCTGGCATAGGTTAGAATTCTTATTTTCTATACCTAATTAAAATAATTCGGACATAGTCTTGTCTAGTATCTCTTGTACGTCTCTCCCACCCAATTATTATGATTAGTTGAGCTCAAGTGTGAACTAAGAATCCAAGAAATGAAATATATATATATATATATACCGGATGATTATGAGTTTAAAACAATTGAAAATTAAATTGAAGTGGTCGTGTTAGTGGGGATCATTATATAGTTCATTAATCTTATTAGAATTAAGTACTTATCATTGAATTAAAAGTTATAACTGTTAGTAAAAGCACAACTTTTATTTTTTTTATATATTTGGTAGTATAAAGTATTGTAAAAAGTTACAGTCAGCTTAAGATGACTACACCCAATAAACATTATAATTTGAGTGATTAATTCACGAGTCAAATGACGATGCAGACAATAAATCTTAGTAATTAACTTGTCGATAAGCTAATTTTCTAATTTAAAGGGCTTTTTATTTTCTCTTAACTATTTTCTTTTATTTTTAACTTTTCGATTAGAATAAATAACACAAGACATGTCTTCGCATCTCATCCGAAAATTGAGGATGCATATGTAAGAAGCTGAATTTGTGGAGAAATATTATTATTGCGCATATGTGCGTGAGCATATATAATCATTGTTTAATTGTCACTTTAATACTATTCTAATTATGAATTATTAAATAAAGAAAAACTGACCGACCTTTTGGTTTCACATTTAAGTTTAATTGGTCTTCTAACAAGTCCGAGTCTGTGTAATCATCATTTATAAGAATGTCAGCTAGATCAATGCATCCTAAATTTGGCAAGACATGCCATTATATAATTTGATCCATTTAATTACTTTGGTTGTCCGAATTTCTCCCTTAAACGAATTTTACAAAAAATAAGAGTTTTGATCATTCACAAGACAATAAATAAAAATATATATATATATATATATAACAAAAAACAAGAAACAAAAAATAATAAGAAGTTCAAGAATTAAATTAAGAAAGTATTTAATTATCATCTCACGACTAATCAGCATACACCATTTGCTATATATTGCTAGTTGTGTTCCTCAGCTTTACGTGATTTGGCTCCGGTCTTGGTCATTACGTAGTGATTGATATGAAAATTATATTCCTATAATACTAGAGTGCTTCTTATATGTTGCTAGAAGCTTCATTATCATAAGCAAGATAAGGATCGATCTTGCTTGCTTACCAAAAAAAATTTTTGAGTGAGGAGTTTTGCTGGCTATTATAGAATTTCAAGTTGATGTTAAATGAGGAGATTAATTTATTTAATAATTATTTATTAACATTTTCATTCCCTGTTAATTGTTGTCAAAGTTGTCAATTATTATGTAAGTAAATTTGTTTTGATACTAAATTTTGCTCCACATTAAAGAAATCTCATACAAATTGAATATTTTAAAATAATTTTATAATTATTTTGCATCTCATCGGTTAAGACAAGGTTTCCTTGTTATATATACACATTTAAAACAATATTATCTTATAAAATTAGACTTTTTATGTTTATTGTTTAACAATGAATTTTAATTATAATCTGGATGTGCACATACATATAATATGTCTGTGTGAAGGCTCAAGGAGATAAAACTATAACAGTTGACTGGCACAGCTCAACTGTCCGCAATAATCATTAACCGAACTGAAGAACACGGTAGAGCATAGACTGACAGTTGGTGCGACGCGTTTGTCTGTGATTTGCTGACAGGATTGGGGGTGTGAAAATGGCAGTTAACGCTCAACCCACATGCTATCATAATGTATTATATAAATCAACACTATTGATTGTTCTTTGGCATAACTAGAGTTGGATTATGTGCTTCCATTTTATGCATATAGTACCATGGAGGGAATAATGTTTTTGAAGAAACCAAGGTAGTTTGTGCTTTGCTAATTCTAGCTGTTAAATGTACGTGATTCTATAAAGACTAAAGACATATATGTGTGGGGTGTGGGAGGCGGGAGGAGCAGAACGGGTGAGTTGGTGCAGCTGATGTTATGCACATGGCAAGCTCTTGCCTTTTACAAATTTCTAATTTATTAGGAGGAAAAAGTTAAAAAAAAAAAAAAAAAAGATTTGTGTTGCAGTCCCTTAATTTATCACTTTCATTTCACCATGTTTAACTTAAAGGCATTCTCATTTGAGTATTTGGTTGTGATTTTTGATGGCAACATGCTTAATTTTTGTTTATGGGGTTAAAATTAATATATTTTAAAAAAAATATTTAAATATCAATCTCATCAGTATCAATGATTTTATATTGAATTATATTAATATTAAATTATGTTTTTGAATTGTCCGAGACATTTAAGACATCAAAATAAAAAAATCTATTTATCAACAAGACAAAAATGGTGATTGATGATGAATAAAATCATGAGTGATGAAATAGAGGGAAAACAGTACTATTCTTGATTCAACCACCTTTGCAGCGAGGGGGAAAAAAAGAAATCCATATTTCCATTGCTCATACATAAATGTTATGTTTGAGCAGGTTAATTTTTTTTTTCTTTAAATTATATTTTGTCATGTGCTCTAAGTTGATGTGCATACGTCTAATATTGGATAATATTTTACATAAGAATATTGCACAACTGAAATTCATTTTTTAATTGACCAAACATTTTTGTGTTATTCTTTAGCAAGTTATCTTTTGAAAAGAAAAAAAGAAACACATTTTCTCATAAGTTACATAAAGGATGAGATTGCACTTAAAAATGTGGTTCGAACTTTTTACATGTAAAATCAAATTTAAAAAAACAAAAAACAAAAAATAAAAAATAAAAAATAAAGAACATAGAATTTATTATTAAATTCTTAAATCCTGTGATTTTTAGAATAATACAGATTCTTGTGGATAGCAACAAAACCATTGGCCGACTCGACGAACAGGTTGGCGAGCAAATCACATCGATTTTACATAAGATAAAAATAAGTTTCGACTTTGAACCGAAAATTTTGTTAAAAAGAGTGTATGGTCACTCGTCAGACATCAGAGATTCGAATTTGGGCTTTTAAATTCAATGTGGCCCAATAAAGCCAGACAGGATAATATTCAAATTGTGGATGGGTCGATTCAATTTGGGCTGATTAATTGGGAAATGGAATCTTCAGCCCGAGATATTAGCAACAACAGGAAGGAATCCATCGTCCATCATCTAATCCAATCCAATGATCCATCGACGTTTCAATATCCACAAATTATGTGCTTATTCAATTGAAGTACAAACCCACATGCAAAGTTAAATGGGCTGGTGTTTGGGCCACGACTCGTAGGGGATGTACAAATCTTCCATTTTTTAATAGTATTTTTTTTTTTATTTTACTCTACTTAAATTTGATCATCTCGAATAGTCTAAACGTTTTACAAGATATGACACAATTATTCTTTTTGAAAAATTACACGATCCTCCTTTGAAATTTGTCTAATATACAACCATTTTCTCACCATGAAAAAACTCAATATTTATGACAAAAAGTAAGTGATAATGTATCATCAATTATATAGATTAAGTGACATGCAATAATTTTTACTTTGTCTTGGTATACTTTTTATAAGTGACAATAAATTTTGCTTTGTATATATATAACCATATGATTTTACTGTGACAAGAGATAATATTTTAAATTGTAACAATTGACAATTAATGACACATTTAAGTGATAATTAAAATAAATTAGAATTTTTTTATCGCTTAACATACCATTATTGACGAGTTTTAAATTGTCACTTACTTAGGTTAGGGGTGCAAGTTGACTCGAGCAAGTTCGTAAGCTAGCTCGATTTGGCCTCAAAAAGCTCAATTTGGGCCCGAAATTACTTGAACTTGAGTCAAGTCTATTATTGAGCATGAGCTTGGGATTGAACCAAACTTGAACTTTAATATAGCAGCTCGAAGGTTCGCGAGCCAGCTCATGAGCTTGATACTTTTTAAAATAATATATATACTAATGTATAAAGATAATAATTCAAAAATTATGTACCACATATTAAAATAGTGAGAACTAAATTGACCCTGATGAGCTTGAGCTCAATCTCGTATGTGAGTGTGGAAGATGTTTGATGAATTCAAGTTCAGCTCAAACTTGATTATAACTCGATATCTTATGAGATCATCGAACTTGAGATTGAGCTTGATATTTATCAATGAACTCAAGTTTGAGTGTAAAATTTGAAGTTTGATGAGCTCGAACTTGTGTATTTGACAAATTTTACAAACAGCTAAGCTCGATTTTGAAATTTTTGCTAAACTCGGTTCATTTATAGCCGAGCACATACTAGTCACTAACCATGTTTTTTTGGTAAATTTGTAGTGTCTCTATGATAGATATATATACACACACACACACACAACAACCTTTCTTGAAGTTTGTCTTGTCTAATGTATGAATAGATCCTTATAGTTTATCAAAAACAAGGGAAAAAGAATTAGTACATCAAATATCTCCATGCGCCTAAACTTAAGCATAGGTTAGTGACAAATGCTCACCCTTAACTTAACTTATACCGATAATTATCCTACTTTTTTTCCTTTTCTTTCTCCTCATGATCATCAAGGAGAAGGTAATCCATAATGGCAATTACAAGTGAAGGTCCCATTCTAGACTTTTGATGTTGACGTTAGGAGAAGTAATATAATTATAACCATGTATAAGAAATCAAGTGAAATTTTTATTTGTTTATTTTAAGAGTATAAATATTTGGTTTTTTACCCTTCTAATTTATAGTAGAAAAGATAATAAGGTAATTAAAAAAATAATAGATAAACATGATGAAAATATATATATATATATATATATATGTTCAATTAACGTTATATAATATAATTCTAGAAAGATATTCATAATTAGATGTATTTTAGAAAATATGAGATTTTTTACTAAAAGTATGGAATACCAAAAGAGATTATAATACCTTAAAGTTTACTTATTACACCACAAAAGATGATTTTAACATTTGGTTATATAAATAACGAATATTAAAGGATTTTGTAAATTGGACAAATTTTAGGAGAGTATCAAATATAAATGATGAGGTTGAAAGCTGTTTTAGTGAATTAGGTTGTGTTTGGGTTAATTTGATCAGAGAGGTCGAATAATTCAATAGTAATATTTTCTTGGGCTGAGATTTGTAACCAATAGCAAACGTCAGACTAGCCAAAGTGCCTCGAGCTAAGACATTCCGACGCTCAAGTTAGTACTGGTCGAGTAAGATAATAGAGCAGCAGAGTAGGAGCGTATAATGTATATGGCATACTTGGAGGGTGACTGACAATGGAGTATTTATAGCCTTCTCCAAGTGGATGATATGTCTAAAATGCCCCTATTAAGTGTAAAGGGTTGTTGTTCTTGCTTGGGAGTTGTTGGTCATTTCTTATTCCAGTATTATTTCAGGTGGTATCATCTCCTACTTTCCAGGGTGAATAGGACTCTGGAAGCGCACCTCTTGACATAGTTGGTGGCAGAGGCGTTGCTGGGGTGGCAAGCACCATTAATGCGAAGGCACGTTGACTGTCAGAGTATTGAAAAAGGCAAGGATATAATTCGGCGCCCGAGTGAACACTCTGGTCGATGGTGATCGACCAGACAAGATGGTCGATCAGAGAGATGGCTGAATGGACGAGGTGGCTTGAAACTTCCCATCGAATAGGGTCTAGAACTATGTGCTTGATCTAGCGGTTATTGTTGAGTGACTCGATCCAACTGGGTCTAAAGGCATAGCTGGACTTCAGATGCTAGGTAGGCTTGAAAACCTTCTTTGGAGTTAATAGCTTATTAGGCTGGGCCTGTTGGGCAATTTCATATCAATAAATAAATGTCAAGGGATTGTATGTTCAACTGTCGCATTATATACCATATATATATATATATATATAAGACTTTCACATTATATATGCTGGTGGCGAATTGAATTTTCACTATTATTTTTTGATGATGTCGACCTGAAGATGATAATGTTGGCATTTGGATTCAAGATTTTTTGAAAATAGAAAAGTTGTGGGTTTCTATTTAAAAAACGTACTTCACTACAAGAAAATAGAGCTTCTAAGACGGAATTTTTTGTCTCTAATACTATATTTTTCATCTATAAAATAAAATAGAGATGGATTTTTCAATCATTGAACCTATGGTTGAAAGCCCCATCTCTAATTTAGGAGACGGAGCAGTTTCTATCTTTAAATTTAGAGATGGATTAGATCCATCTTTAAACATATACGTCTCTGATTCTAGTTCTTTTTTGCTAAAATCCATCTCTAATTTCGTAAACTTTCCATCTTTAGTTCCATCTCCATATTTGTTATTAATTCAAAAAAAATTCACCTCTAATTTCATCTCTAATTTTAATTTATTTCTCAACAATTTGTTTTTAATTATGTCTCTAATTTTGGCTTTATTTCCACCTCTAATTCTGTCTTTAAATCCATCAAACTTGTACATCCATCTAGTCTGTTTCTGTATTTATTATTTGTAATTTTTCTTTATAGCCAAATTGATAACGAGCTCATGAAAGTACCACACAACCAAATAATATTGACTTGTATAGCAATCCCTCCAATCATCAACAAATGACGCAACTTATTAAAGCGTTAAAATAAGTATATATAGAAGTGGTCAAATAATTCATTTTCATAATTCACAACACTTCAAATTAACCCATTGGTACAATATTATCTTTAAAAAGTCAAACAAACAATTCATACAACTAAATCTTCAAAGTCTTGTTTGTGCCCCTAACTCCTCACACATATGTAGTAGTTGTACCGGGTTTTTGTCTCACCATATTTTCATGCCTTCGAGTCTTTGTATCTTTGTAGTGTAAAAATCTTTCTCAACATGATCCTCATGGTGAATGTTAATGCCTGCATATACAAATTCATTTTTTAGTATAAGACATTACTTTAAAATTAAAGGTAGTACATTCATATCAAAATAATTTTATGAAAATACATATATTTCTTGTATGTGCTTTAAATGCACACTATGCCTTTAATTAGAGAATTTTCATGTGAACTACATAGTAGATAGCATCAAGAAAAGGAGTTGGAAGCTTTTATCAGAAGTATCCCCCCTTTCTGATAATGATGCACAAATCCTTATTGTTCTCTTCATTCAATTGTTCTAATCCTAAGTGAAGGTAGTTAGCTGAAGATAAGTACAACTTCTCCTATCAGTGTAGTGAAATCAATCCCATTGGAGAGGCGAAGAGGATCTTCACACAGCGTAGGGCAAAATCTACTGAGGAAAAAATGCAAAGTGAAAATGTCAAGCTGTCTGAGCTAAATGATCGGTCGGAGACTTCCATAGAATTTGCACGACTGGGGCTCAAAGAATTTGTGGATGCAAATTATTATTTTTTTTTATAATTTTAATAATTAGAATTTCATTAAAAAAATTAAAATATTAAATTGGTCTAATTTGTCTGCAAAAAATTAATGGTGGAACTTCTCATTTTAATTCAGTCCCAAGTTGTGTAATTTTTTTAATTTTAAAAAATTAAAGGTCCAAAGATAAATTATTTTCAGAATAAAAAATTCAATGAAGAAAATACCCCTCTATTTGGTCACGAATCTGCCTGTTAATTTCTAATCTAGAGACGGCTTTTTTCTTTCTCAAACGTTATCTAATAATTTTTTTTTTTTATATCAAAATTAAGACAGAAAATATTTCCATCTCCAAATACGTGTCTCTAAATGAGTCTTGGGTCTGTAATAATTTTCTTTTTCTGATTTTTATTTCATTAAATTAAGATGGTATTTAAATCCATCTTTAATATGTAATGTTTCTATTATATTTGAACTGAATTTAAATCTGTCTCTGGATATGTCTTTGATTGATGAAATTGGAGACGGATTAAAATTCATCTGCTCTCTGGATTTTGGTCTTGAAAGTTTGCTCTCTTGTGGTGCTTGTTTTGAGAGAGTATTCGAATTAGTTAAAATGTTATTTGATACTCTTTTAACTATAATTATTGATACTTATATTAATTAAATTCTTTGTAGACCCGACTCATTATGCTCGACAGCCATTTTTAATGGTTTAGAGGCTCATTCCACTAAATTACTTTTATTTTTGGACATAATTTAATTCAAATGCCTTAAAATATACGCGGAGTGTATCAGAAGACAGGAGAAAAAATTTGTTAAAAAATATCAAGCATTGGGAGAGGGACTTGTATATTGGGCAAATCTTTAAAAAAATGCCAGTATTTTGCTGCTATAACAATTAACAATGGTGAGAAATATTAATATGTCAAGATCTAAAAGAACTATGATACTTATCCTTTCCATTGAATGAGCTTAGAAACCTAAGCTCCTCATCAATGAAGTCTTACTTACCATATGGTTTTATGAATTATGGCATTTATGTCAGAGCATCAGTTACTTCCCTCAATTGTGGCCTTTATTATTTTTTATTCATTTTGATTTAATCATTTGGTTTTTATTGAAGATTTTATTAATCATCAATAAAACGTCACCAGCGGTCAACTCGAATAGTAAATCTCGAGTTTATGGTTATAATTAAGATTCTAAATCAATTTTGGATTTAAGTCCCACTATTATGAGTGTAGATCAGTCCATTTATATAATAATTTTTTACTAGTACTTGATATTTGATATTATAAATGATGTAATTATTTATATTTAATGAATCTGATATACATATTCAACTTTTTTTTTAAAATATAAATTACAACCAATATAAGAATATTGCGTAAAATAAGCTATTAAGGCGTAAGGAAAAGAAGGGAGCGAAAAAAGAAAGAAAGAGAGAAAGAAAAAAAAAACAGAAAAAAAAGGAAAAGAAAATGGGAAAAGAAGGGGATCGAGTCCAGAAACCCTCTCTCCCAGCAACTAATCCCAAACCAAAAGCACACGAAAGCGGAGACGATTTGTCAGTTATTTATACGTTATTTTCTACGTAATTATTTTTATATTGTGTTTTTAATTAAAGAATCGAACTATTTCATAATATTTAATCATAAATCTATTTTTCAATTCATACACACATACGTATTTAAAATTTATTTATATTTAAACCATGGACCCCATTTATATAAATATAAGGGCAATCGCCACTCGATCGGTTAATCAGTGATATATAAATTTATGAGGCGTGAACATTTAGGATTGATTTTGAAAGTAACCACCAAACATTAATTGCCATTGGTGTGGGTTAGGTTGATCAATAAATAAGGGAATTTAATGCTCCTAATGAACATTAAACATCATAAGAGGGCCATAGAACATCTCTTTCGACAAAATATAGGTAAAGACTCTTTTCCATCGACCATTTATAGGTTGCAACCATAAATTATTTGCGACTATGGCCTCTTTTTCCAGACCTTCTATTAGAAGAAAGTATAAATTAGTGGGTACCAATTGATGTTAATAGGACGTTGAATTTATAAGCAAGCCATAAAACATGGGCTCTTCAGACAACTACAAGGGCAACACACCTTAAATTCTTCAAACAACGTCACTGTCAGCAATTAAGGGTTTGGAACATTGAAATAAATGGAGAATTTTTCGTGCGGTCTATGTGATATGTATTTAAATATATTATAAATTATTTTTTAAAAATATAATAGTGTTGTAAAATAAAATTATGATATTGTCATATATGATCTAGTAATATATAATTTAATTGAATACATAATGATGTAAGTATGAGAAGTCTTCTTTTGATCTCGATCTAATTGTCACGTTGGCCAACCTATATGTCCGATAACTTGTATTGCGCAACTCATTAAAGTCATTGCGTTAGGGGTTGTTCTAAAAATCCTTTGATAAATCAAGTTAGTACGTTGAACTTAGATTAATGCAAAATATATAGAGTGATTGAAAATAGTATATTCAACATATATATGAAAATAATTAATGTGGCTATTTATAATGTAGGAGTCGTGATAGGTGTAGTCTCATTGTTTTATCTGAATAATTTACTTTTTCTCCAATTCATTAACTTTGAATCTGAGTAACTTATTTAAAAATATATAAAACCAAATTCTATTCTGATATGGGATAGCTTAATAGGCTCCCTAAACCCAACATCAGTTCCATTAAACCTAACAGGCCCACTAAGCCTAACATCAGCATTGGAGCTAACCTATTGGATAGCAACTATCTGGTTGAGGTAACTGTTATCGACCGTGCTCAACGGGATGCGTCGTCTGCTCTAGCCAGTTTCGCCTTGTGCCGGGTCTATCAGTTCAATGCTCGACCAGCTAGGTCCGATCAATCATTGTCGACCTGAGGTCATTTTCTCCGGCACTGACTCAGATCCCCGCCGCATTTATTATTATGACAGATAGCATGCCTCCGCATTAATGACATGTGATAGCCGGTACAGTCGCTGCCACCAACCCTATCACCACCTTTGGCAGAGAGGTGCCTACTAGAGGTACTGTTCACCCTAGAAAATGGGAGATTGTGCCATTTGGAACAGTATCGAGATCTAGAATGACCATTTACCCCCCAACAAGGGTTGAAGCCTACTTCACCTGATAAGGGCACAATGGACAAATCATGCTTGGAGAAGGTTATAAATACCTTATATTCAACCACGCTCAAGATAATGCCAAATACACTCTAATCTATCTATATTCTATTCGATTAACCTATCTCGACCAAAACCGACTTGAGTGTCGAAGTGTCTTAGCTGGGGGCACCTTGGTTAGTTTGACGTGTGTTGATTATTGTAGATCTCAGACATCAGGAAGAACACAATTATTTTCTCGACCTCCCTGATCAAAAATACCCAAAATAGTACCTCTTTTACTATATATAGCTTTCAACCTTATCATTTTTGGTGTCATCTGTGGGAAACCTTGAGATTGCAATGAAAAAGAAAAAACATGGTAAACACACGTAGAGCTACATCCGGAAGGAAGAAGAATAGAAGGTCCACCTCTCTATCTCCCCTTCCACCCCCACAAGTTGCACATGCTCTAGGCCCTAGCACCCCTCAAGAACAAGTGGTGACATTAACCATGCCCCAGTTAATACAGCTGATTAGTGAGCAAATCTCCACTCAAATTTCAGCCCAACTGTTTGCCGCGTTAAACAAGCACACCATGGTGCCTGCTCCTGTTGCCAGTGCTACCTCTCAGCTGCTTCCTCCAGAGGATAGATCTCCCCAAAATAGTTGTGGTCGCCAAGAATCTAGGCGACCACCCATCCACCGTGAACTTAGCCTACCTCGCCTTCATGAGGATAGGAGGCAACCAAAATTATAGGAAGAGATTGCAGACTCTATAGATCACGTTCGACCTGATTGAGCCTAACAACGCGATAGGGTCAAAAGCTCTAGGCATGATTACTGCGATGATGTGGGAGAATCTGCAGACCTCGCTGCCTCACAGTGCAATAGGGAGGAGTGCGCCAAGCCATGCCTTGATCGAAATGCTACCCAGACAGATCGAGAGGAATGGAAGGAAGTATCCCATCAAGTCCAGCAGTTGAATAAGAGCCTCGATGAGATCTCAAGGAGAAATACTAAAAGAGCACCTAACTTAGAGAGCCCTCAGAGATCTCGACAAGAGAGGGGATCTTCGCTTGTCCAGGATGTTGTTGATGAGCGCATTGCGGTTGACGCAAAAGTCCCAATCGATCTACCAAAATATGATGGCTCGACGGACCCTAATGAGCACATAATGCAGTTTGAACACATGATGCAGCTGCAAGGGCACAATGAATACATTCATGCCAAAATATTGGTGACCACCTTCCAAGGAATCACACTTGACTGGTTTGTGAAGCTGGAGGCATCATCGATTTATTCTTATGACCAGCTGTACGACAAGTTTTTGCAATAGTTTGCCATCAGAAGGAAAGCGAAGCTCCCTTATACCTATCTCCATACTGTAAAGTAGAACGAAGGAGAGTCCCTATGGGACGTCTTTTCCAGATTCAACATGGAGGTTCTTAGGATTGACAACCCCAAGATCGTGTTGTTGATTGATGTGCTGTTCTTGGGGCTCAGACATAAGGAGTGCATCAATGCTTTGGTTCAGGAATGGCCCAGGTTGATGGAAGAGTTACTTGACTTGACTAAGAGGTATATAACACAGGAGGAGATAAATAAACTCAAATTTGGATCCTCTAAAGTCGATAATAAGAAGAAAGAAAGAGACGACCAAAAATACAAAGAGAGGGGTTGATCTCTCATCAAGCGATTCCATGACTATAAGCCCATGAACATCCCGAGAAGGGAGGTCCTATATGCCATACAGCATGATAACCTCCTCAAGAAACCTAGAAAGTTAACGGAGACTAAGGCAATGAAACAATTTAAGAAATTTTGCCACTTTCACAAGCAAAAAAGGCACGATACCGATGAATGCTTCAACCTCTAAGATGAGATCCAGAGGTTAATCAGGTAGGGGTACTTCAAGAAGTACATAATTGTGGACTCCTAAGTCGAAAGGGTTAAAACCAATCAAATTTCCCATAGAGAAAGGTCGGTTAACCCTATAAGGGAAGAAAAAGGAAAAAAACCTACCCATGAGGATCACCCACCCATCAAAGGAGTCATTGATATGATTGCGGAAGGTCCCACAGGAGGGAACTCAAGGTTGGCTCGACGACAAACCTAGAGGAGACTCGAGTCTACCAAAGCCTCCCATGTCGAGACAACGTTCCATCTTACGATAAGTATAGAGCCCATCTCATTTACTGATGCCGACTTGGCACACCTCAAAGGCCAAAATGTTGACCATAAAATATACTGTCTAATGGTAGTCTCTGAGAAGATTGCCAACTTTGAAGTGCACAAGGTCTTGGTCAATAATGGCAGCTTGGCCAACATAATCTTCCTCTTTACCTTAAAAAGAATGAAAATGGGCCAGTTGAAATTTGAACCTGTACGCACATTGTTGGTCGAATTTGGGGGATCAGAGATCATTTCAATGGGGTCGATCAACCTATTAACGTCATTTAGAGTAGCTCCCAGAAGGAGGACCTTGATGGTAAATTATCTTGTGGTTAATGCCCCATTCGCTTATAATGTCATCATAGGCTGACTTGCCCTCAATGACTTCGAGCAATTGTGTCCACCTATCACTTGAAGGTTAAGTTTTTGACCCTAGCAGGTACGAGGGAACTTCTGTGCAACATGAGGAAAGCCTGGAGATGTTACAACATCTCGATCGAGTCCAACGAGCAAAAATCTTGATCACAATTGAAGACCTCGGGGGATGCCCCTATAGCAAAACCTGAGGAGTCCCAGGCCAGTAAGAAGTGAAAGTTTGAAGATACCACAGTGGAGCTCGTTGAGGACTTTAAGATCATTGGGCTTGAGTAGGGAAACCCCAACAAGATGACCCATATCAGAACTGACCTGGGCCCCCACTTGGAGTGTCTCATGGTCAATTTCCTGTGAAAGAATATTGACATCTTTACGTGGAAGGCATCAGACCTTCAGGGAATCGACCCCAGCATCATTGTGCACCGCCTTAATGTAGATCCCTCGTACAAACCAATCAGGTAGAAGATGAGGGCATTCAATACGGAGAGGACACAGATTATCAAATAGGAGGTTAGAAAACTCTTGGATGCTGGTTACATTATAGAAGTTCAGTATCCTTCTTGGCTTAGTAATGTTGTCTTAGTCCCAAAAAATGAGGGGCAATGGCGGATGTGTAATAATTTTACGAATTTAAATAAAGCATATCCTAAGGATCCTTACCCCTTGTCTCACATAGATTCATTAGTTGACTTAACTATTGGGTGTGAATTATTGAGCATAATGGATGTATTTCAAGGCTATCATCAAATTTTCATGACTCTTGAAGATAGGGATAAGACCTCTTTTGTAGTTCCAAATGGGTTGTATTGTTTTCTGGTTATGCCTTTTGGGTTGAAGAATGCCGGAACAACTTACCAGTGACTCGTCAATTTTATGTTCAAAGAATAAATTGATAAATCAATGAAGGTTTATGTTGATGACATAATTGTCAAAACAAAAAAAACTCAGGATCACTTGCTCGACCTCAGTCACACTTTTGCGATCTTGAGAACCTTTAGTTTGAAATTAAACCTAAATAAGTGTACGTTTGGGGGTCTGGGGAGGAAAATTTTTGGGCTACATGGTCAGTCAAAGAGGCATTAAGGCCAATCCACAAAAAATCCAAGCAGTTCTTGACGTTACCCCTCCTTAAATAGTTTGAGATGTTCAGAGGTTAGTTGGAAAGATCATAGCCTTGGGAAGGTTCATCGCAATATTGGCCGCCAAGAGTTTACCCTTTTTTAAAATTCTTAGAAATGCTAAGAAATTAAGTTTCCAATGGACAGTGCAGTGTGATCAGGTGCTGGTCAAACTGAAACAGTACTTGGTCTCGTCCCCCATGCTGGCAAAACTTGAGTTAGGTGAAGTGCTTCAAATTTATTTAGCGATCTCCGCAGCATCAATCACCTCAGTACTGATCTCGACCCAAGATGGCACCCATCGACCAGTCTACTATTGCAGCAAGTTACTTCACTGGCGGAAGCATAATTATTTGGAGATCAAGAAGTTTGCTTTAGCATTAGTGACTGCAGCTCAAAATTGTGACCATACTACTAATCTCATTCTATTGTTATCCTGACAAACCATCCATTGAAGCAAGTACTAACGAAGCCAGATACATTTGGAAGACTGACCAAATGGGCAATCGAATTAAGAGAGTTCGACATTACTTTCCAACCTTGAATAGCCATTAAAGCACTGATCTTGGCTGACTTTATTGCTGAATAGATCGATCTGCCTGAGATGAGTTCTAAGGCTCCTCTCGTTTGGACAATGTAGGTCGACGAATCGTTGACCACATTCGATGGAGGGGTAGGTATTGCTCTTCGCTCCCCAAATGCAGAAGAGTACGATTTTGCTATAAAATTCGATTATGCAGTCACAAACAACAAGGTAAAATATGAGGCCCTTTTTGTGGAAATGAGAATGGCATTCGAAGGAGTGGTTGAGCACCTGGTTGCAATTACAGACTCTCAGCTGGTGGCCGAGCAGGTCGGCGGAAGTTTCAAAGCCAAGGACCTGACGATGAGCCGATACTTGGCTGAAATAAAGTAGTTGCAGCAATCATTCAAAAGGTTTACCCTTAGTCAGGTTCCTCAATTAGAGAATGAACGGGCAGATGCTCTTTCAAAAATTTTCAACTCTACCAGGGGAATGAGGGATAAGAAGATCACATTTTTGGTATCTGATAAACCATCATTGGGTCCCGTGAGGAAAGTTTGATAACTAGCATCGTAGGCATGACAATTTCTTGGCAGACTCTAATCAAATTATATCTAAACCAAGGCATCGCCCCCAAGGACAAGAATGAAGCTCGATGCCTTTGAGGTTAGGCTTCCAAATTTGCTCTCGACGAGCATCACCAGTTATATAAGAGGACAATCTTGAGCCCCTCTTTAAGGTGTCTTGACCACAATCAATCTTTAAAGGTGTTGCAAGACATTCATGCAGGTATGTGTGGCAATCATTCTGGAAGAAGATCCCTTACGGATACTTTTGGCCAACTTTATTGAAAGACTTAGTGGATTATGCACGTAAATGTGCTTCATGTCAAGTCCACTTGAATTTACCAAACCAACCTGTAGCGCCGATGGTTAGTGTTCAAATTTCTTGGCCCTTTAATCAGTGAGGAATTAATATCCTGGGCTCGCTGCTAAAATCTACTGGACAGTGGAAATTCATAATCGTTGCCGTAGAGTATTTTACTAAATAGGTTCAGGTGGAGGCAGTTCCAAGGATAACGGATATGGCCATCAAGAATTTCATATGAAAAAATATTATTTATCGTTTTGGTTTATCCAAAGTCCTAATTTCTGACAACGGCACCCAATTCTAAAGCAAGAGCACCAGAGGCTAGTGCGAGACTTTGGGGATTGCAAAGCACTTCACTTCGGTGGGTAATCCCCAATCAAATGGTCAAATAGAGGTAACCAACAGAATGATCCTCGACCATCTAAAAGTCAGGATACAAGATATTTTCTTGAACTGGGTAGATGACCTACCTGGCATGTTATGGGCATATAGAACCACTCCTCAAACAGCTACGGGACATACCCCTTACAGTCTAGTTTATGGGTCCAAAGCAGTAATTCCCTCGGAGCTGATCCAACACACAACTCGAGTTATCTACTTTCATCCACTAAGGAACACGTTAGAGAGGAAGCTTGACCTCGAGACCATTGATGAGCATCACCAAAAAGCCTATAACACCATGCAGTGTTATAGGTCTAAGATGGCCGAGAACTACAATAAAGGAGTCAAATTGTGCTGTTTTAAGGTCAGAGATCTCATCCTAAAAAAAGTAGAAATCTCCAAGAATGTCGATAAGCTCGACCCAAAATGGGATGGACCATACACTGTTGTCAAGGTATCGAAGCACAATGCCTACAGAATAGCTGATATGTAAGGAGAAGAACTCCCTCGCCCATGGAATGCAATCAACCTCAGTAAATTTTACATTTGAGATCATGCTGTATTTACCTGAATGAAGTTTTTCGGCTTGAATAAAGTTTTAACAGCGTTGATATGATTTAAAGTTATAGTCACGTTCAAACGGCTTCAGGCCGCCCTATCTAAGTCGACCCCATAGTCGGCAAGCAAGCAGCTCATGCTGCCACTCAAGCAGCTTCATACCACCATAATCTAAGTCGACCCTATAGTCAAAGAACAAGCAGCTTATGTTGCCACTTAAGCGGCTTCATGCCACCACAATCCAAATTGACCCTGCAGTCGACGAACAAACAACTCATGTTGCCACTCAAGTAGCTTCATGCCACTACAATCCAAGTTGACCCCACCATCAATGAAAAAGCAGCTCATGCAGCCATTCAAGCAACTTCATGCTACCATAACCCAAGTCAACCACGCAGTTGACGGTTCGGCAGTTTGTGTAGCGACTCAAGCAGCTTTGTTTTGACCTTATAGTTGATGAACCAAGTTGACCCTATAGTCAAATAGATGGGTGACCTCATACTGCCACTTCATGCTTCTATGCTTAGTGTCGACCCTTGCAGTTGACGAAGCAACAACCTAGCTAAGCGTCAAAATCAACCAACCTATGTCGATTAAGTCGACCCCAGAGTTAAAAATCCCAGTGTTGACTTAGAGGTTAACCAACATGTGATTAAAAATTGATGAAGCCGTTAAACAAGCATGCAACAGACAAGGCTACAACAAGTCAACTCCATTGATAACAAGTATATTTAACACAAGAGAACAAAAGGAAAAGTAATCTTTATTCATCAAGTGATCCATGGTTTTTACATTAAAAAAAAAGAGAGAGAAGAAGAACTACAACATTAGTTCTAGCTAGTCTCAGCCTGCTCGCCTTTAAGCTATTCAAAGTTTAGGTCAGTTAGTGTATAGGCGAGCGGCAAGACCATTTAAGGAGGTTCAGAGGGCCTGGCCACATCGATCATAAAGTTGGTTGAACGTAGCATGTACTGCGCCAATTTGACCTCTTCCTCCCTCAATTGCCCCACTAGGTCCTCTGTGAATACAAACTCCTCAGCTAATTGCTCCAACCTAGCATCAACCTCAAGCTTCTTCTTTTGGGCCTCAGTTAAGGGCTCGTCGAGCGCAGTGATTACAGCCTCTGTCCCTGCGGCCTGCTCAGCTTCACTCTCTTCAGGGTCAGGACAGGCTTTCAATTTTTCATTTAGGGCCAGGCTTATCTTGCTTTTGTCTTCAAGATAAAAAGCGTATCCCATATGCTTGAGCTACATTACAGACCTATGGAAGGCTTCTCGAGCATAATCAAGAGACGCGACCATGCTCGCATCTTGAAAAGCATTGCTGAGGATGAATTGTTCAACTGCTTCGTGTTGCATCTCTGAAAGACAATGATTGAAAGCCTCCTTGGCTTCATTGATCACTTCGGCATGACCTTGAGCTCGACCAGAATTGTAGCTCACTTGCAGGTCTAGCTGGGCCTTTTTGAGTATATTGTCCATGCGGCTTTACTCCTTAACCGCCTGGACCAGTTGTTGATCCTTGGAGTCGAGTTGCTCCTATAGTTCAGCCACCTTTTTATTCAGTTGGTCGATCTGATGTTGTGAGGATTTGAGCTGCACTTTGAGGGTTTTCATGTCCTCATCTCTTCGCAACTCCTCCCTTTCCGTTAGTGCCATCTCAGACCAGCAGGAAATGTTATAGCCCAGTTGTCCCACCTGAAACACAAAGATGACGTTACTCCACAATACCATTATGAAATGAAAATTTCAATTAAGAATTGCTATCGACCACATACTTTTCATATTGTAGTGGTAGGATAGTACTCGAATGATCTCCACTTGGCTAAGGTTCATTAGTCTCCACTGATCGAATACAAACAGCCCTGATGAGAGCTATTTCAGAGCGTCGTCGCCGGTTATTCCCCTCTGGATTATGGAGGTCGAATCATTCACCTCCTCAGCTTGGTCAATAGCAAACTAAGGGGTACGCAGTCGCAGGAGTTGTAACAAGCACCGTCGTCAGGCTTCCTTAATAGGTTATACCCTGTAGCCACTTTTTATTTTTCTTTTCCCACTGTAATCTTTTTGGGGGCCGAGCCCCCTTGTTCGACCTACGAGGCTACTCAGGATGAGGTCTTCCCATCGAATAGGTTGAGATTCCACCGCTTGCTCGATCTATGCAGGAGTTAGAGTTGAGGTCGATCGAGTGGAATTTGCTATTTTGGCTGGAGCTCTTTCCCGTCGTGTAGTGGCTGCTTGAAGACGTTCCACGTTTCTCAGAGCTTGAGCTTGGGATTCAAGTCTACTCCGTACCATTACTTTATCTCGATTTGCAAGCATAGATAATATAAACAAATATCAGAGACGAGCAGAAAGATAACAGTAGCTACAATTACAACTGTCGACAAGAACCACCACCTAGTCGATCACCTTAAAGCAGGTTGAGTTGGGCAGGTGACAAGCCAGCTAGGACCAAACACCTTTCCTCAGTCAGAATCAAAGCGTCCATATGCCTAAATCCAACTAAGTCCTTGATGAATGTATTGGGCCAATTAGGTGTTTGGTTCCCAGGCATCTCCATAGGCCCCCTCCACTAACCTCAAGAAATAATGAGAACCCCTGGTCCTCGGATATAGAAAAAGTATTTTTTTCATTCTTGGTCGTATGATGAGGCAAGGGATACTAAGAATTTTCTGTTAGGTCAAGCAATCAGGTAATAGAAACCAGACTCCTTGGTACTGCCCGAATTTTGTGATATTGGTAAATGAAATAGGTTTCAAAAGTTGGCAAAGGAGGTTGGTTGATTATATAAGTGCATCAGCACAGTAAAACTATACAAGGTGGTGAAACAGTTTGGTAACAGTTGGGTTATGCACACTTCTAGGCCTATGAGGAGGTTGACTATTACTCGAGCAAGGGGAAACTTAAGACCACATTTCAACCCTTCCTCAAACACAGTGATGCACCCTCGGGGAGGTTGATGCATTCTTCCTCGAGCCCTTGGAACTAACAACTCGTACTCCTCAAGGATATGATATGTTGCCCTAATTTGTACCAGGTCAGCAGGGGTTATTTTGGATGTTATCTCCGTATAATGGTCTGGGGTAAACAATCGACCCTGATTATGGGAACTTCGAGTGGCCTAGCCTCACCCTCAAAATTCACCCTTATATCACTCGAGCTACTGGAACTGCTCGAACTCGAGTTATCACTAGAAGAATTATTGGGATCGCTATCAAAGGCACTCTCACCCTCAGCCCCCCTTGATAGGCCACGTTCTCGGACCTAGTGTCCTCACTATCGAAGCTTGTAGATATTTTTTCATAGAAGAAAAGGTAACAAAAGAAACAGATGGTAGAGTAACTTACAGTGGATATTGGGTAGGCTCTAATCGTACAAAGTTGGAGAATTTCAAAGGCAGGGATTCGACCAGAGATAGATTCAGCAAAAGTGTAAATGGAAGCATATCTCCCTATTATTTATAGGGGTTTATGTGCGGAACCCAAGTGTCAGTTATGATTACTCCTTGCCTCCGTACGCTTCATATTCTGCGAAGTAACTGGTGCATTAAATGCCGCTGAATGGCCACAAACTCCGATTGATAATTCAAAAACCCCAATCGAATATGGCTAACCACCGTAACTGCCTATTAACTCCCTACTCCTTCTCATCGACAAGCTCAACAGGACCGTAAGTTGGGGGGACTTATGATATGGGATAGCCCAACAGGCTCTTTAAGCCCAACATCAGTTCCATTCAGCCTAACAAGCCCACTTAGCCCAACATCAATATTGGAGCTAACTCATTGGACAATAACTATCTGGTCAAGATAACTATTATTGATCGTGCTTGACGGAATGAGTCGTTTGCTTTAGCCAGTTCCGCCTTATGTCAGGTCGATCAATTTAATGCTTGACCAACTAGGTCCGGTCGACCATTGTCAACCTGAGGTCACTTTCTCCGACTCTGACTCAAATTCCCGTCGTATTTATTATTCTAACAGACAACATGCCTCTGTATTAATGACAGGTGACAATCGGTATAGTCATTGTCACTAACCCTATCACCACCTTTTGGTAGAGAGGCGCCTATTAGAAGTATTGTTCTCCCTGAAAAATAGGAAATTATGCCATCTGGAACAGTATCAAAATCTAAAATGACCATTTACCCCCTGGCAAGGGTTGAAGCCCACTTCACCTGATAGGGGGTACATGGACA
Source organism: Jacaranda copaia (assembly GCA_014898725.1). Classification (NCBI taxonomy): domain Eukaryota; kingdom Viridiplantae; phylum Streptophyta; class Magnoliopsida; order Lamiales; family Bignoniaceae; genus Jacaranda; species Jacaranda copaia. The sequence continues at coordinate 868,772 of JACGDI010003151.1, forward strand.
AATCATGCCTGGAGAAGGCTATAAATACTTCATATTCAACCACACTAAAGGTAATGCCAAATACACTCTAATCTATCTGTATTCTGCTCGATTAACCCATCTCGACTAGAATTGACTTGAGCGTCGGAATGCCTTTGTCGGAGGCACCTCGGCTAATTTGACGTGTGTTAGTTGTTGTAGATCTCAAACTTCAAGAAAAACATAAGTTGATTTCCTCGACCTCTCTGATCGAAAATACCCAAAACAGTACCCTTTTTACTATATACAGCTTTCAACCTTATCATATTCCAACAATGATTCAAGAATTATATGAACGATCCATTTATTAATACCACATATGTCTCCAATTCGATATGGTATGAGTACCTTATATTTATAAACCATGTTTCGTTTACAACTTTCCTTGTTTCATTATAAAGTGATAACAACTTCAAACCAATGTGGATGTGACTTTTTATATCTGTGGACACGAAACTAATTGATGAAATATCGTACTAAATGCACATGCACAAGTTAAAACAAAAAAAAAAAAAAAAATGCATCTCTAACTGGCCAAGCTATAAATTCACAATCAGAATCCTTTATTTTATTTTTTATTTTCTCTTTTATTTCATTTTATAAATATATATCATACAGATTAATTTTTTTTATAGAAATAATTAATTAAAAATTAAATACACTTGATATAGATCCAATAAATTGGAATAGAAGATAAAATATAAAATAAAATAAAAAATCTAAAGTAATATATTTGATGAATTTGAATGTTGCCTCGTTGTTTATGAAAGAATTTTTAAATTCATAACTAAGAACTTAAATCAATGTTTAGACAATAAATTAAATTCAAGACAAAAGGGATAGCTAAATTAAAAACAATTTATGCGTAAATATAAATAATGGCAGGCACCAGGAGTCCGTAGACCCCTTTTAATTTATACATAATAATGATGGAAAACCTGGGATGTGTCAAAATTAACCATGGTTTTGAATATTGCTAAATTGTGAGGGACCTAACCATAAATCATTGAATATCCCCATTAATGGATGCTCCTTTTATGGTTGCTCGACGCCCTCACCACCTTATATATTAATTAAGAGTGTATTGGGAGATTTTATTATACGACCAACCTTGCATTCAATTTTTCGAAATCATAAATGATTTTAGCTGACCGATGCTAACACACAACAGCAACAACAGTAACGTACTTCATTATTGCATTCGAATTAATTGAGCTAATAATTAAACACATGAACTCATTCCAATATTATTACATTTAAATAAACTACTTATTAAAATAGAGAATTTCGATGCGTCTGTTCTATGCCGACAAGACTTGCATGATCATGATATTTTTTATTTTCTTTTTTGCCTTCGCCGAAACCAAGGTTTCCTTCTAACTTGTCATGGATTAAAAAGATAAATGTGCTGGACTCGATCGACTCGTGCAGTAGCAATTGTTTATAAGTTTTATTTTTCTTTTTGTACGTACTATTTTAAAGTCTAAATATTACTATTTGTTTGTTACAAAAATTAGGGCATCGATTTAATCGTACGTGACTGATGCTAAAAGTTTATAATTTTGACTATGATATTATTTTAACGAGATTTGAAGTTGATGTTCTCGTAGCTAATCCCATCTACGATCAATTCATAGTTAATGTTCATTTTTTTTAATATTATATTATTAATTTGTTGCACTTCAAATGTGCTGCGCTGTGAATTGATAATTAATAATATTTATTGTTCATAATTAAAAAAAAATACATTTACTACTAAAATTTATAGTTATAACTACGAAATTAATTTTGTAGCAATTTTTCTATAGCAAATACTTAGTTTTTGGTAGTGGTTCAATTTTTAATAAAAATATTATTTATTTTTAGTCTCGTGCCTAAAATAAGTATCTTTTATTCTTAAATATTTATTAAATTAAAACTAACTAAATTCATTAATTAATTAAATAATAATTTCTCTTTATAATCAAATAAATTGTAAAATTTAATTTATCCATCATGTAATATAAAGGATGTAACGAAACCACTAAATTAATACTATTACATTAAATATAATCTTCAACTATTCCAACAACTAATCTAATTATATTTTTATTTTCATACAAAAACTACAATACTCAAAGACTAAAATATGTTGGAAACATTAAAAAGAGAATATGTGTAAGTGCAAATTTCTTTATTTGCAATAAATAAAATCACATAACAAAAGCAATTGTACAAATAAAATAAAATTGAAACTTATCAATTATAGATCTAATCTCTAATCTAATTTGTTGATTGTTACGTTCCAAACATGATCTTAAAAATATATGAAGTTCGCGAAAAATGCCTTAAATGCCGTGGACCTCTTTTAATTTGATTTGAAGAAAGTAATGCCAATTTGAGAGTTTTGCACTTTAATTTCGAATCAAACTCCAAAGTATAATGCAGTACGCAAAGAACGCGTTGCGCCTCTTTAAATTTGCTTGAGCGAATTGTTAGACTCCTTCAAAGTTTTTCTTACTAGCTAGGATTTGTGTTATGTATGGAATGAGCTTTTATCACCCCATTTATATAAATGCTTGATGGGAAACTTTCTAATTGATTTTAATTTTTTTTATAGTTATCTATTCAATAAGATAATATCAAATATTTTTGCTTTGATTGGTCCATAGACATAGATACTTCATTTTTTACACTCTTAATATTTGATTTGAGCTTAAAATAAATACAGGAGTATTTATAAAAATTAATTATTTATCTTTTGAAATTAAATTTAATAAATTCCAAGAAAAAATAAATTTTTTTAGCATAACGTGAGTCACATGCTGCTTGAGGTTGCCATTGCCATTGAATTGTTGAAGCTTTGGGGGCTAGTGACCGATTAACATCTTCAAGTTTTCAATCCTTTGAGTATATGACTTGGTGTAAGTCATAGAAAACTTAGAACTTCCATCAAGTTTTTCTTTAGTAGTCTCGATGATAAGCTTCTTTAATGGGTCAATTATAGAATTAGTCCACCAGTGGAAACTTGTGGTTCTTTATTTGTAATCTTTTCATTTTCGACTGACTGTTTCTTTGTTGATGTTTCGCCTTTGTCTTGAGTCTCCATTTGTTTCTTCACCATGTAGCTGACATCAAGATTGTCCACTTGCTCATCAATTTGGAGATTTGTAAGTTTTGTTCTTGGACATGCTTCGTGAGTCCTTCAATGGCCCTTGTCAAATTTACAAATTTGTTCCTCTAAAGTTGTAGCACTTGTCATCTTCACTATCTCTATGCTCAAGGAATTTGATGTTGAGTAGGGAATGGATTATGCAGATTCTTCCTTTATGTCTCCACCATTTTCATTTATATCAATAAAATGCGGCAACAACTTTTCAACAACTAACGAAGGAGCCACCTCCGAAGATAATTGAAACTTTTTGGACATACTTCTTGTGATGATGCCAACACTTTTTGCTCTAGCGCTTAAAAAATTTGAGGTAGTAATTTTCAATGTAACAATCTTGTTGGCGGCGATTTGATACTTCAATCTTGATAAAAAGAAGAAATCGTTCCACTTGGCATGTCAAAAATTTGTAAACACAAATTTTTTGTTTGCAATAAATAAAATTATAGGACAAGAAAAATCATACAAATAAAATGAAATTAAAACTTCTCAAATTGTGAATATAATCTCTAATCTAATTATTTGATTCTTCCCTTCTAATTATGATTTTGAAAATATATAAACTCCGCAAAAAATGCCTTGAATGCCGTGAATCTTCCTTAATTTAATTTGAAGAAAATAACACCAATTTTAGGGTTTTGCACCTTAATTTCGAATCAAACGTCAAAGTATAATAAGCTCTTTAAAGAACTCTTTGAATATCATGACTCTTTTTGAATTTGCTTGAAAGAATTGCTAGGCTCCTTCAAAGTTTCTCTCACTTGCTAGGATTTGTATTATGTGTGAAATGAGCTTTTATCACCTTGTTTATATAAATGCTTGATGGAAAAGTTTCGGATCGACTTTAACTTCTTTGATGGTTATCTCTTCGATAATATAATATCAAATATGTTTGATTTGATTGGTTTATAGATATAGATATTTCATTTTTGACACTTCTCAATATTTGATTTGAGCATAAAATAAATATTAAAGTATAAATTAAAATTAACATTTATCTTTTAAAATTTAATTTAATAAATTCTAAAAAATAAATAAAAATTTTAAATTAATACCTAATATATTATTTTACATGTGTCACTTCTCCATTAACTAAAATTAATATGTTAACAGGAATCAAAACTTTAAATTAAAATTTAAAAGACTTGTGTGGATATATCTTGGTGGGGGCCTAATTAAGTGTGGCCCATATAATAATGCTTTGGGTTACTGTTAATGCTAAAAAAATTTGAGCAATTAACTATAATTCTACTAGTTAATTACTTTCAATTTCTTGGGTTTTTATTGGCGAGAAATTTCTGCTCGGACATCTGGTCTTTGCATAAATGAAAATCCTCAGAAATATTAATTGAATGCTTTAAGAAGTCTATAGATCGGAAGACCCCCGTCTATGAAATAAATAAATTAAGGCATGCTCACTTTATGTATTTGTTTATTTATTCTTTGGCGACATGCAGGCAACTTCAACTAGTGTGGTGGATCATTTATTATCCTAATTTATCAATTTCACATGTCTTTAGGACTTGTTTGCTTCAACATATAGGATTAAAAAGGATTAATATGTTAGTGATATATAAACTAAAAACGGCATTCAAAATTATATAATCTATTGTTTGCTTGGGTTTTAAAAATTAGTAATATCTCATGCTTAATACTATCCAATGTTTGGTTGGCAAGAATACTCAATGTGATTACACTTTGTAATGTCCAAAATGTCACAACTTCTAAGAAAATATTGGGGTTAGGGTTTTCATATGAGGGGCAAAAATAACTTTTTTATTCCCTATCATATCAAATTTAAAAAGATGGATAATGGATTAAACTATCTTGTCGTGATTCATAAACCTGTTTGGCCCATAATACCATACCGGGCCGTAAAAGTATCATGGGTTATAAAAATGTGAAGCAAATAAGAGATAAAGTTTGAAAATGGATCTATCAAACTTTATCCAATGAAGCAAACAAGTTCTTAATGAATAAATAAATAATATATATATTTTCTAGTCCTTAATAAATGTTTCTTGACATACTAGTATGTTATTAATGACGTACGTGTAGAGAGTACTAATCCACAAACATTCAAGTGGTCTTAGTAAAGCACTTGTTGCTTCCCTAGTAAACTTCAAGAAATCTACAAATAAAAGCAAAAAATGAAGTGGGTGTTTGATTTTATTTGCAACACTAAATTTCATTTTCACCTGGAAATAAGAAAATTAAAATTAAAATTTTCTTTTTATTCGTTCTCAAAATATTAATGTTTTTATTTTTTAATTATTTTTAAATCTATCATATCATTCTATTATCATATCAATCAAATTTAAATTTAATTTAACATAAAGTACTCACTCTCATTTTAAAATTAATAAAATATACATATATTTTTTAAAAATAAATTTTTTTTAAACATAAAAAAAATATAAATCAATTATCTTTTCAACCTTACGACTACTAGTAGTCGTTTACATGCAGTTCTAGCGTACATAAATTAATATAAATTTTGAATAGTCATATTATTAGTACATATTTTCATATAGTCCATTGCCAAATTAAAGAAAAAAATTAAAAGTCATAAAATATTAAACTTACCTTGTGATAAGAGAAGTTCTTGAATAATGATGGTTATTTGAACATGACAAATTTATTGAATATATGAATAAATAAAGGGTAAATTTGGTATATACAAAATTTGGCATCATAACTTTCATTTTAGAAACAAAAGAAGTTTTCTTTTTATAATAGTGTAGATACATATTTTAATCATTACTTTCCAATAATCTAACCAAACACATTTTTATTTTTATTTCACAATTACAATTGCCTTTTTAATTTTTAGAAATGACTAAAAATGAAAATGGGCTCTGAAAATGAAGGCGAACACCCTGTCACAACAGTTTCACGCTATGAGAAGCTGCAATATGCAAAAAGTATATGTGTCTAATTTCTGTTTCACTAATTTAGCACATACAAATATTGTGTTGTAGGAAATTAGATTTGAGGTTTTTTTCAAAAATTATTGAATTGTGGGTTTTTACTTTAAAAGTATGCCGGTAAAGAGATAGTGCTTGAATTAGAAATTAAGACCGATATCTACGCACTTATACTAGTTGAGTCTTTGATATAGACTTGAGCCCGTTAGATTTGAGAGCCCATCTTAAAATAGTTTAATGGGTTATTTTGATTAATTATATTAATCTTTTTACTGAATTTTTTACTTATATACACCTAAGACATTAGCCGAGTATATCAAAATATAAATTTTACAGAACATATCCCCAAGCTCTTTGGATGAGGGATAAGTTAATATTTGATGAAATTACAAGATGTTTCTAGAATGGGCAAAGCTGCTAATGTAATGGGTTATTATTTGTAATATTAGCTTGGTACGGTGACAAACCATAAACAAATACTCCATTGAAGCTCACCTAAAAGTTGGGGGTTTAAATCTTTTATTTTATTTTATATTTTATCTCCCATTTTATTTCACAACATATGTGATATGCATTAAAAAAAAATTATAAAAATAATTGATTAAAATTTAAATACGTACAATTAATATAAATTCATCAAATTAAGATAGAAAATAAAAAATAAAATAAAATAGAGGATTAAGATGAAGAGTTGAAGATAGAATTTTAGCAATACAAGAAATTGAAAAAATATAGGCAGCACCCAACGATTTGATTCAATTTCTTTGAGAGGTTAAGTCATGTAGGAGACCAAATACTTCATAAATTATAAAACTTGAATTGAGGTACATTCTCTAATTTAAATATCGAAAAAAATCTGTTGAAAAAAAATATCCCAACATCCCTAATGTTATTTTTTGCAGCATTTTGTTGTGGAAGGAAGGACGACGTTTTTTATTGGCTGGAGGATGCAGTCAGCACCATAACTCCCTTATCTCTGTGTTAAATGCTAGTTACTTTATTTATTTTTTTGTATGTCACGAAATAATCTTTAATAATTAAAAAAATAAAAATAACCCTGATAGTGGGGAGTAATTCTTTTAGCAATATCGACCTTTTCTTTTGTTGTTAGCTAATTAATACGACTCCTTTACCCATCTGAAAATTCTTTCCTTTCTGCATTTTGGATCAGAACACTAAGCTTTATATCGCTTGTGTCATATTTGATCTTGAAAAGCAACAATAATTACGCCCGCCTCGCCCGCCCGCCCGCCCGCCTCCATCATTTTCATTTTCTTATAGACTCAACGTATCTATGCATTATTGGAACTGCACGGAGACCTCAGATCATTTTTTATTTGGCTTGCAGATGTTTCTGATATGGATAAGGACATATTTACGGTTTCATCTGCACATTTAGTCAAAATATCAAGTCAGTCCAAAGATCTACTTTTATTTTATTTTTTTCACATCATTTAAATGAATTGGATCTAATTCGTTAATCCATGTGACGATCCCTAATCCCAACCGTTTAATTCCTACAAATTGCATCATCCTATCTGTCCGTCGAAGCATTATGTGATAGGGCCTCATTTTTCTTTTCATTTTTGCATAGAGGAAATCGACCATTAACCCAAGCATTTGAGGGTTTTCTTTTGAACCTTTTAGTGACCCGTAACTGCATATTATATTATATTTCAAGCCTGAAATTCCATCATTTCATTCGATCAACATACCAATCCATCATCTAATGACCTGATGAATAAAAATAGACTGAATCCGGGTTTGCCCTCCTCAAATCAATGTCTGAATTAACCCCACTGGACAAATTAGGGGCACTGAAACTACATCTAGAATCATAAATAAAGATCCCCAGGAAACAATAATGGCCCAGTGCTTGTCAGTTGAACATTGCACTTAATTTTCAATACATTTATTGGTAAGATAAAGGAAAACAAGTCTTCTTTTTTTCCCTTCTTTTTTTTAAAGGCGATACGATCCTTCTATTAAATAGATAATTTAATTGAGCGATAAAGTGAGATTTGGCCTTCAACACAAACAAATTGGTTGTTGATGAGAGTTGAAAAAATTTAGAGACAATTCTAAAGCTTTGAGGTTGCAATTTTAATTTTTAAAGGGATAAAAATATGTTGTATTTATAGAGATTGTGAAAAGATAAGTATTTTCTTTTACTGTGGATTCATGTTAAGAGGTGATCCTTTGTATTGAGCTTTTTGGGTGCAAATTATGACTTTGTAAATTTGGGTCTTGTGAGTCTTAATGTTTATTACGTCCTTGTGATACAGTGCGTGTCATAAATAAATTTTGGTAATGGGTAATTTCAAATATATAGTCTATATTTGAATTTAATTATGTCAAATTTTATATTTGATAATTAAATTTATGTTATGTTTGAACTTTAAATTTTGATAAAAAATAGAAGAGAGAGAGAGAGAGAGAGAGAGAGAGAGAGAGAGAGGAGAGAGAGAGAGAGAAGTACAAATAGTATTAATTGAAGTAAGATTATTTTCTTCACTAAAATAAATAAAATTCAGGGGAAAAAAATATACATATTATTGCAAAGTAGTTTCTTCACTTCAAATTATATGATTTTGAACTTTTATTTTTACACCTTTTTTTTTCTCCTCAAAAATCCAAAATTCAACATAGTAGTAGCTAGTGTATATAAAGTATGGTTTTGTATGTTTGGATCGCCTGAATTTCTAATCACTTATGCTTAAATGAGTTTATAAATTAGTAAAATAACATGACTCCAAAATTAAAATAAATTATTAGGATAACATCAAACAAATTTACAATGATAATTTAAACACAAGTTCAATTTTCAAATTTTAATTACGTATCATTCTTGAGTTCACCCAAATACTTATTCAATTAAATTGTTAAACATTTTAACTCGACAAAAGGTTTAAAAGAAATGAATAGAAAAGAAAAGGAGAAATATTCAATCAAATTGACAAAATTCTGCTATTCTGCCTGATCTAAATATGTCAACATATATACATTAAAAAAAAAATTAAAAATATAACATTGGTTTCATCTGAAAGAGTAGGTGTGCTATTTTAAAGGGGTGGGGGGTGTAAGATGAAAATAATTATTATGGGAATTTATTGTAAGTTAGGTATATAATGAATAGGTGTGAGTGAATGCGAATTAGCTTCATGAAGGAGGCAAAGGAAATTAATCCTTATAAATAGTTTAGGTGGATACTGTTTTCAATCATTTATTCTAAGGGGGCAGAGAAGCTTAGAAATTTCTTACACAGTTAGCATTTAGAACTACTGCTGCGGGATTTATGTCCATTTAATACATCACAAGGACTGGGACTATGCCTTCCTCACTGACACACAAACTGCACTAATGCAGGTCATTGTCTCATAATTAATACATTAGTTTCCTTAATTTATCAGGAAACTCTTTATCTTATGCTGGACTTAACATTGTCATTTTCAATCATCTGGGAATCTGAAATAAATTAAGAAAAATAAATTGCTTTTTGTTATACAAGTTATGAAGGGAAAATTTCATATCCATGATGCAACTGTTATTGTTTTATTAAATAAATTACCTGTCAATTGAATTTGAAACACATATATGGCAGAATATGATTTCAGTAGTATAAATAAGACGCATTAACTTTAATTGAAATGAATTTATTTGATAGTAAAGCTAAGTGTTGAATCAAGTTTGGGGTCAAATTTATGATATTGATTGTGGAGGGGACCTAGTGTACTAGAGAGGAAAATGAATTTAAGCTTTTGTTTAGTTGAGGGGTATTTTTGTCCATCACAATGTGCATAATATTACTTTAACCTATGTGAGTATTTGAAAATTTTGTTAATAGAAGAAGGTAACGATTTTAGCTCTGTGGTATAGCAGGTAAAATAATTTTAATTTTAATTTCTTTAACACCAGTCCAATATTAATGCACCCTGCAATAGATTTGTTAAATTTTGCTGCACAAGAAAAGCCTACAAGACTTTAGTTGAGCACAAGCACAATTTGACCCCGAAGGCCCATGAACAGGGGCTGCTCCGGTCTAAGTACAGATTGTATCGTAAAAAATAGTGTCTCTTTCCCCCATCTCATGTTAATATTTTTCTTATCGTTCATTTGATATATATATATATATGTATATATAGACACACACACACACACATATATTTTAAATTTAGTTAATAAAAGAAAAAAAATGCATTTTGACATTTCCTGTTGAGTACAAATAAATTTATTCTTGTGTAAAAAATACTTGTCGCACTTCAAGTATCATTCCCTTAAATTCCATACGAAATATTTGGGTGACACATGTTTACAACACTTAAAAATATTTCTTTCTTTGAGTGCACGTTTAAATTGAAGACTTGAAACAACAACGATTGAAAATGTATTTCAAACCATAACTTGGGAAGAAAGGTTGTAATAATTAAGCGAACAGAGTCGATTGATGCAAAGAAATTTAATGTTGTGATAGAATTAATGTCCCACATTTCCTAATTCCTAATATGATATAATTGCAATTGAATTTATAGCTAGCACTTGGACCAAAAAATTATGTACATAAAGAGTTCCTCCTATTTTGCTGCTTTTAAAATCCAACATTAATTTCTGAATTAAAAATGCGATGACTTTTCGTTCATATGTGAATAGTGGATGCTTTTTAACTTCTCATAACTCTCTTTTATGAATGCCCTTCGAATCATTCAATCAACAAGTGTTATCAATAGTTTGTGTAGCCATAAATTTTGTTTCATTTATTGAAATTTATTATTTTTTGTTGTGAATAACTAATTTTATGAATTGATATATTAGAATGAACAACAAAATAATAGGATGAGCTAATTTTTTAGTAATTTTATGACGAGCCCTTGTTCTAATAATAAAGTGGAGCCCCATGGCCAAGAGGTTAGGACCCAGTTCACTAATATCTGTAGTAATAATTTCTTACTATATTTGATATTCTAATTATGAATAGTGTAAAGCACGAGGATTTTTTTTTTCATGATATTAATATATAATTTTAAACTAATATTAATATTATAATATAATGTAAAACCCAAAATTAATAATACATGTGGTTCTGAGGTCACATCATTTTGTTGCTTGTATTATGCCTTGTTGGCATATATTATATTATGCTGTTTTTCATTTTTCAGTTGACGTATATAGATGCGTACCATTAATTCTTTAATTTTGAATTTCAAAATTCATATATAAAAATATAAGAATAATGTTGTTGAATTAGTAAACCATTCAATATAGATAGTATTTGCATATTTCGTATATCTTTCATCTTAATGGTACTGTTGTTTAGTGCAAAAACGAATCATAGGTGGGCATACATGTTTGTAGGTGCCTCACTTTAAATGCACAAAAGTATTGAGTCTTATATTTTACTAAATGCAATGTACGGATACATTTCAGATATGTAAACTAATAAATCTCGAGAATTTATTTCTAATCTGATTATCCAACAAGGAACTGAAAAATCAACTATTGAACTTGACTCTCTGCGCAATTTAATAATAACCTGAATAGCAGCCAGGGCATATTAAATTACAATGGAACAAAATTACTAACTTCTCCTCAGAATTGGATCCAATAACAAAGCACATTCAAGCAAAAATGCATTAACTCCAATTAAAAATTTGCACAAAAAAGTTGTAAAATTGAACTTCTTGTAAGAAAGTAGGTGTGCATATTCAAAGATGGTAGGAGGAAATAATTCTCATTTATTATTTGTTAGGTGCATAAATGAAACAATCTAGTGGGATGCAGTAATTTGCATCATGAAGCAACCGAATAGCATTTACAACCCTTTGACGCAAGCTTTGAGGTGCATTTTCTTCTTTTCTTCCTTTTTTTTTTTTTTTTTAATTTGTATATTTTAACACTCACGCCATGCAACTCAACTGAATCTGGATCAATAAAATTACAAATGATGGCATCACCATTTTATTTTATAAAATCATCATATTTTTACTTAATAATTCACAATCCGTTTAAATATATATATATCCAATTGAACGGCATAATTTTCTATGTAAACAAAAAATCGGCTCAAGGAGATAAATTTGATGAACTATAGGACTTGATTAACTTGTTCTGATGATAAAATTGCGGAACAAACCATTAAAAGGGTTAAAATCATCAATTATTGAAGTATTTGATTTTGAGACATTGCATAACAAATTATTAGAAGACTTTAGAATAATCAATTATCAAGAAATAGTTTTCATGACTGATCAAATATTAAGATTTTTTATGAATCGATTAAAAAAGTGTTCGCGTAAATTTATTTAAAATTTTTATAAGGTCTTATATTCTATAAAATATTTTTTTAACTTATCATAAGATGTTACATTTTATTTTAACAATAAGCTCTTAAATATTTAAATAAAAACAAGATCTTAAATAAATTAATATAATTAAAATAAAAAAATTAAAATAATTTTTGTTTTTTTAAAAGAATTTAAAAAATTCTAACATTATATTTTAAAAACTTATAAAATATTTTTAAAAGCTTACAAACTCTCCAAGACGCCCTCTAACATCACCATGTAGAAGATTCAGTCGTTCATGCAATTAAAATGCCTTCCGTTTCTGTTCAAATGGGCCAATCATGATTCATGCAACTCGACCGAATTGCAGATGTGATAATTGTGTGCAAATGAGATAGGCTATGACAATCAGACAGACACTTCATTAATTTTCAATTCCATGACCACATTTCTATGAATCCACACAATACAATGAAAGAATTCTACAGCCTTCAACAGGCTTCGGATGACAAATTTGTAGACAAACTTCAAGCAAAATTGTGGAGCATTTTGGATTTTTTATTTTATTTTTTATTTCAATTTTAATATATTTATATATTATATATATCTGATTTTTAATCAATTATTCTTACAAAAAAATATTTAATACATATGTTATATACCCATAAAATAAAATAAAAGACAAAATAGAAAACAAAACAGAGGATCTAACCTGGATGTTGAGGGGGGGCGGGAAAACTCCAACACAGAATATTCAATGATAAGAAAAGAATTATTGGAAGGAGAAACGCCCAAAAGGATGCCTTCAACTTCACCGCTTAGCTATACTACTGCAAATAAGAAAAAAGAAAAAGAAAAAGATCCCAAATCTTTGAAAAGTCTATATACCATTAATCTTTAAACTTATAAAACTGTTTTTCTATCTTTACAAAAAATAAGAACCATTTGATGGCTCCGCTCAATCTTTTCAAATAGATATATTAAGATCAATTCTAGGTTTCTTGGCCGCCAAAGGTAACGGGACGTTACTGTTGCATCGAGGGCACTTGGGATTGCTCCTCGAGATCAGCACGTAGAGCAGGCAGTTGGGGCATCCGGCCGCAAACGAAGCCGACGATTTCTCTTCTTGATCAAGATCACCATCTTTCACCGAGGATGAAGAAGTTGAGCGTGGCGAAGATGACTTAGACATTGACATCGAACGCTTCCTCACGGTCTCCTTCTCGGCCCTCTCCAATGCCGACTTCACTTTGTCCAGAGTGCACACGCTCTGATAGTTGGAGGATGAAGGGGACGCAGACGGAGATGAAACCAATTTCAAGTCCAGGCTAGCATCGTCGAAGAGGTTTAATGTTTGTTTTGACAACGTTGGAGGGAAGTTGAGGTCTTGAAACTTGGGCGTTGATTTGGTATTCAGCGGCTTGTTTTCTGAAGTTGAAGATGAAGAGTTCGTAGAATTGCATCTCTGGAGATACACTTTTCCTGACTGCAATCATATATAATTCGCACGATTAATATCAGAGTAACAAAAGTACCACGTTCTTTGAGACAAAGAAAGTATTAGCATGCAACAAAAGTACCATGTTCTTCAAGAACAAGAATGTATTATTAACAAGGACACCATAAGGTTTTGAATTCAAGAGAACTTAAATTCACAGAATTGGGGCAAAGGGGGATTTGACTTTCTGGAAATAAATAAATGAATAAGATAATGCAGACACAGTCCAATTCTTACACAACACAAGAGCTGATGATGTCTTTGACTTAGTATTCAAAAAAGGAACTATGGATATATGCATGAAATTTTTGTGAATTAATTTTCTGCAGATTACAGAGAGTAATGGATTTTGGATATGCAATTAATTTTCTTACACGTCAATCCATATGAAATAATCAATTACTGAGCAAAATCCTAATTAAATAATTAACTCATCGATTGGACAACTAATCTGGATGCTATAATGACATCTTCCTAAAGAATTATATATCACAATAAATGCACATAATTGATCTCCTCTTGAATGCGCATCAATATGGAAATTGAGATTCTGATTCAATGACCAAACCACAACAAGTAAAATACAAAAATAAAAACAGAAAGAAGGCATTTGTTCATTATAAAGTAGAAAATAAATGAAATCGCGATCAGAAACAACCAAAAAAATAACCCCCCAAAAAAAAGGAAATTCAAACCATTATTATTAAAAGAAAAAGAAAAAGGAAAAACAGAAGAGAATCCTGATAAGATTATAAAATATGAAACAGTAGCAAGAAAAATAAAAAAAGGGGGAGAAAAAAAATAGCTCGTTTTGTGCTCGTGCATTAAAATAATTAATACAGAGTAGATAATCAACAATGAAACAGAAAATCAAATTATTAAAAAAAAAAAGGCAAATTTCTTTAGGAAAAAAGAAAAAGAAAAAAAAAAGAGTGAAAAAGGAACAAAAATATTGTACCTTTAGGTCGAGGCGTTTTTCCCATCCACAGGGGACTTGCAAGTCGAGGTCCAACTCCTTGGAGTCAAGGGTACAACACCCTCCAAGCAAGTCCCTAGTGATCGGGGCCGTCGATTTCCCCGACGTCGCCGACTCATTCGTATCAACACCGTTCATCACTCTGACCAAAGAACTGACATCAGCAGCCATATCTATCTTCTTATTAGCAGAACCCCAAGAAGAAGAACAGAGAGAAAATACAAAAGAAGAGAGAAAAATAAAACAAGAAGACCTCAGTGGGTGGATTTATATTGAAAATTGGGGTGGGGTGGGGTGGGGTGGGGTGGGGTGGGTTTGGGGGGTCGCAGGGGAGAAGCAATGAATGGGATGAGTCCGTTATATAAAATGAAGATGACGATGATGCAAATTACTATAATTATTAAAGTGCCATTATGAAGAATTTAATGTAATCATGATTTATATGGATATTTATGGGAAATTTCTTTTATATTTTTGTGGTATTTAATAGTATTTTTTTAATTTGGTAAAAAAAATAAAAATTAGTATTATTTATGAGAGAGTTGATTCTGAGACGAAGGTGGGGGCGGGAGGGGCCGCCAGCAGTGGTAAGCATTAAATGCCATGAGAACACTAAAGGACAGCTGTGAATTAATGCCACGCAAAATACAAAGACCTTTTGGCTTCCCTTTGATAGCTCTCATTAATGCTGGTAATGACTGCTTTTAAATTTTGAAAATTTTGTATCCTTTTGTGTTTCTGATTTTATTGATGCATTAATCACCCTTTGTTGTCTCCATTAATGACCACCAGCCTTTAGTTGACAACTTGTAAGCTCTGTTTGGCTGTGGCTCACGCCCAGCAATTGAAATTTGACATTTAATTTTTAAGAGATTTATAATTCACGTTAATAAATTTTATGACAAAATAATATTCACAAATTCGAAAAATAAATATATGCATATATATATATATGTGTGTATATATTGTTCAGTAAAATCATGAGAGATTTTATTTTACTGGTATAAGATATTTAGTTAAATACCAAATCAAAGAAAAATAAAGGTAATGTTTGGATATGAATTGTGTGTTTTGAATTATAGTTTTGAGAGTGGGATTGGAGAATGAGAAATTTGTATTGGTGAAATGTGATGCATATTTGTTTAAGTTTTGTAAATAGTCAGGAAATTATTTTGGGGAGTTTTAATATATTTGTTTATATTTTTAGATTAGATAATTTTTACTATAATGATCAAATCAATACTTTTTTATTAAATTTTTAAGATGAAAATAAAATAAAATAATATTTTTTATTGTAAAAATAATAATAAAATATATAATATGTATATGTGATGATTAGATATAATTTTTTAATTATAAAAATAATAATAAAATATTATAATACATAGATGTATGTATATAGAGTTTCTGGTAATAAGCCAATTGATTTGAAGCAATATTTTAAAAATTAAAAATTATTATTTTAACAAAAAATTATTCATATATTTGATTATATTTTGCCAAAACAAATTTATCATTTTATAATCAAACATAGTAAAAATGTCTAGTACCTCTTTTCATAAATAACCAGAGAACGTTTTCCTAATCAAAAGCACTTTTCTAATTTTTTGTATTGTACCATTTATAACTCAAAACTAATTCCTTATTAGTCACTTAAGTGCGACACAAATAATTAAAAAGACACAAACAATTAAAAAGCACTTCTAATTATGGGAGTGAATTACAATATTGTTACTCCTCTTGGAACTAAAAACTAAATGCAGAAAGAAATAAAGTTAGATTACTTGAGGTGAAAATTGTTGGTATTTGATTCGACTATTTTAAAATCAAATTTAACTAGGAATAGTAGTTAATGAAATACTAACAATCTCATTTTGAATAAGAGTTTTCACCATAATAAATTTTTTATGACTCCTCCATAAATTAGAGCAAAAAATTAATTAGTATTTAAACATACTACAACCTTTATCAAAAAGTAAGATCTTGGTACCAACTTATTCAAATCAATTACCGCATACATACAGCACAATCAACATCACTAGTTGACTATGTATGCAAATAATCTTGATCAAATCTCTTCCAGCTAGGACTTCTCTTCGTATTGGATTATAGATAATTTTAAGATGTGCTGTTAATACTACTTTTTATAAGACTTATTTCGCCCTCCACCACTTCGTACATGTAACATATCTGGAATTGCCAAGAGTATAGAGGATACAGTGAAACTTGTTTGACCTTGAAAAACACTCTAAAATCAAACTTTTGTGATACTATTTGAATTACAGAATTATTTCGGTTATACAATATTTTTTGTAGTAAAACAAGATATATATATATATATATACATACTCAAAAATTATGAAAGCAATATAGGTTGTATTAGTGTGCTCTATATCAATGTTCTATTAGTCCTTAATCATTTCTTATCAAATGACAAGTCCGCTTTATAGAGATTAATGGTGCCCTTTCATAGAAAATATATATCTCATATCTAGAGCTGTAACTTTTGGATATAAGTCAATGAATGAAACATCTAATTAAAACTCGTGCCACAGTGCAATAATTAAAGTTAGAGCATGCAAATCTATACAAGTTCGACATTATTCCAACATTATTTATATAAGTAGAAATAATGAGAACATCTCTCTTATATGTCGTGGCCAATTGTCACCATTACCATCACCATCTTTACTAAATTTATTCTTGTAACATTATTTCTTTATGTAACGTTTCTCGTAACAGTTATAGCCTACATTATTCTTTCGTCTGGTATTTCAACACAGTTTGCTATTCACAAATCTACCATCAATTACATCCTTCCATTACATTGGTTTCCCAAGTAACCAATATATACTCTTATGTCGTCTCCTAATTTGCCTTCTTTTGATTCCATGAGCAAAAATGGCACATTCATATGCTGCTTCACATCTAGTACTTATTTCCCATATAACAACGTCATCACCAATTTATCCATCAAATTTGAAACTAAGGTAAGACATAAAATAGCTTTATCATTTTTCTCAAATTTTACATCAACTTTTCAAAGATGATCTATCAATTTGTTAAATTAGTTGGTGTGAACCATAAGATTACCACCCTCTTACACCTCGAACCTAAAATTATTGCCTTAGAAATAATGTTTTAAGTAAAGTTTTCTCAAATAGAACTATAGTTTTACTTACAACCTCGATATTAAACCTTCTTAATTCATTGTCCACAACATTATTAACAATGTAGTTTATAATTAATGCAAAGTCCAATAGCGCTAATACGGTGCATTTTCAATTTTTTTAGGTAATATTTTCTCAAATAGAACTTCTACAATTTTATCTACAACCTCGATATTTGTTATGGGATAGCCCAACAGGCTGATAGGCCCACTTAGCCCAGCATCAACTTTGGAGCAAACTCATTCGACAACAACTATTTGGTTGAATAATTTGGTCGACCAGCTCGGTCTGATCGATCGGTGTCTACCTCAAGGTTCTCTCTTGCATTGACTTAGATCCACGCTGCATCTATAATTCTGACAGGCAGCATGTCTTCGCATTGATGACACGTGACAGTCGGTACAATCACTGTTACCAACCCTATCACTACCTTTGGCAGAGAGACGTCTACCAGAGGTACTGTTCACCCTAAAAAACAGAAGATTGTTCCACCTGGAACAATACTGAGATCTAGAATGACTATTAACCTTCCGGTAAGGACTAAAGCCCACTTCACCTGATAGAGGCACTATCAACAAATTACACTTGGAGACGGCTATAAATACCTCATAACCAACCACATTTTAGGTAATGCCAAATACATTATAAGCTTTTTATATTCTATTCGATTAACTTATCTCGATCAAAACTGACTTGAGAGTCGGAGTGCCTTAGTCGGGAGCACCTCAACTAGTTTAATGTGTGTTGATTGTTGCAGATCTCAGACCTCGAAAAAAACACTGGTTGAATTACTTGACCTCTCTGATCAGATCTACCCCAAAAGAGTATTCTTTCACTTTAAACCATTTTCAGCCTCATCAATATTAAACCTTCTTAATTTATCATCTACAACATTATTAACAGTATAGTTTATAACACAAAGTCAAATAGTGCTAACATGGTGTATTTTCAAAATTTTCCATTATGAATTATTTGTATATGCTAGGTTTGCCTTTATTTCTTTTAACGTCACTGTTAATCTTGTCGGGTTAAAAATTTTTCACACTTTTTTGCCAAATAATGAAATTCCATTTTTCACCAAATTATTAAATTGTAAATTAAGTAATTTGTGATTGGCATTTAGGAGTGTGAGATGAGTCAAGCCGGTTTGATAACATCTCGATTTTGAGTTCGAACTTTTTATATACTAATTAAATAATTAATATATATTAATAATTTACTTTTTTTCGAATTGAAATGTTTATTATATATTATTAAATAATTATAGTATATTAATAATTTAATATTTTATTTGATTTAGAATTTTTTGGTGAGTTGAGCTCGAACTTGAGCTTGAGTTCTTTTTTCTTATTTCGAACTTGAGCTCGAGTCTTTAAAAGCAAGCTCGTCAAGTTCGAGTCTGTAATTTTTGTTGAGTTCGATTCATTTACACTCCTATTGACATTGTGATTGTCATAAAAACTAAATCTCAACTTGTAGCTCTACCCTAGCTTAAATGCCACTTGTTGGGCACACAGTGAGAGCAATTAAATTTGAGATTTAGTTTGTAAGAAATTCACAAATCGTACTAAATTTAACAGCAAAAGTAATATTTTACTAATAAAAAATAAATTCACACAAATTTATGGTTCAACAAAACTCATCTACTTCCAAAAAAGTTCTCCTAATTCTATCATGATAAAATTTTATCACCGGAAGATATATTTTTGAGTTTAATACAATAAATTCATTGTGCTCTCAAATTACCAAGCATTCTCTTAATCATTTTGTATTATCTTACTTATAAATCATTATAAGTTTTCCACAGGTTTGTCGTAAATAATAAAAGTATACTTCTATCCATAAGAATAAATCAATTGACTATTATTTCTCTTGCGACTTCGAGACCTAATGCAAACAACCTAAAGTCAAACTCTAAAATTAAAAATTTTAGATAAATTTAATCTCTAAATAATTGAGTCAAATACCATGGGCAAGCAAATTCACATTACAGCTAACTTATTTTATCTATAGTTGGCAATTAAATTTTGACAAGCAGTCCTAATTTGCACCTACTGTAACTTTTTAGTTGAACTAATTAACACTAGTTAAAGAAGAAATATATTTGGGATATCATAAAACATCTTTGTGATTCTAGTCAAGTAATACCAAACACTACCTAAATCACAAGTTTTTCTTCATCTCTTTTAATTTTCCTTATGTACATATTCACTGCAGACAAACAGAGACTTAGGTACTTCTGGCAAGCTTTGGAAATAATTAAGTTGATTGTGGTGGTAGTATTAAATTATATATTTTGACTTGATACTAAGCTATCTTCCTTGGACGTGCAGTGAAGGCAACATGGGTTTGCATTCAATTTTTGATGGATTGTTAATGTGGTGGCGGTTCATGATAGAGTCATGGGAGAGTGGATATATATAAATACTACTACTAGTAATAGTACTACTAAGGCTTTTATAGTCAACCACGTATTAAAATTGGCTTGACAAAGAGCAGGGGAGATGGAGCCTAAAATGCCATTAATTATTGCCAAAAAGAAGGCTTTTCAATTTGACCATTTAAAAAGTGAAATGGTACTTTCACTTGGTTGAATGGGGTAGGGCAATATGGGGGAAGTGGGGATTGGTGTGAGCATGGAGATATCTATCTATACATACATATATATATATATATGCATATAGGGGTGGGTGGCTATTTAAACTCTCAATTTGAGTAGGGGCCTATATTTGTTGAGTTAATTTCTTGGATTTATGATTTTGGTTAAGAAATTATTTTTGTACTATAGTTTGTTTTCATCTTTACAATGTTTTTATATGGTTTTTGCTACCCCCTTGCATATCCATGGAGGTTCGGAGCATGTACTTGTTTTTAAAAAAAAATTAAATTGTACATGTATGTGAACATGTGGGAACGTTGAATATAATTTTTTATTTATTGAATTTAAAAGCAAGTAGATTGTTGTAGAGAGGCTATAATGTATTGTTACGAACACAATGGCGTGAAATTTTAAAAATTTTAGAACACGATACGACTCCGACATAATTGTTCAATAAACATTATTACATAATATAACACATACACATATATGTATGTGGATATGAATATGGATACAAGCATATATAAATATGCAATTGATAACAAATTTAAAAACATATACTAATGGGAGTGTAAAGAAAAAGGTTCATATCAATTATTGCATTGAGTTTACTGTTATGCTTTATGTCCATAAGTTTGGAAAGAAAGGGGGTTATATGATACAAAGCATACAAAAAGACTAATTTGAACGATGCAACACTCATTTTCAAATAATTTTAGAAAAATTTAATTTTTAACTAATTCTTTTAGTAATTTGTGTGCTTTCTAAATATATATAAAAATAATTTAATTTGTCTAAATTATATTGGGCACACTTTTGGTTATATGTCCCATATGCCATTTAAGTGTTGAACCTTTTTTTACTTTTTGTTTAATTTATGGACACATCAAGTGGTGTCGAATGCATATTGTGTTTAGCATAATGTATGTTTGATATGATATGAAAGATTTTTAAAGTTTCGATATATTACATGAGAAAGGTGATTATGAGATTCGAGTATGATTGAATTAAGACAGTGTATGTGTAAGTCTATAAATACCACAAATATCTTATAATGAGATGTAATAAAATATTATGAATTTGATAAAATTTAAATCATATATGTTGTTCTAAGATTAATTGGAGAAGCCTTAACGCTTCAAACATTAATGCAACCAAAATATTGACGTCAAATTAATATGGAAAGGACGAATACATGTTGTGCGTGCGAGTTTAGGCCCGTTCGGTTTCATTTTCATTCCCTATTTTAATATTTTTTACTATTTAAAAATAAAAATACATTTTTATTTTTTATATATTTTTACTTTACATTATTTTCATTTTCATTTTCATTTTTAACATATTATTCAATAATATCTATATCTTCTTCTAATTACTTATATATATCTTTTCTATATTTTATTACTTTTGTCTCTTTCCACCTATGACCTATTAAACTCAATATAATCATTAACTTTTCCATAATTTATCCAAATATAAATTCATTTCCAATCTATTTTTACTAATTATTTGTCAATATTTTGAAAATGATAAAAATAAAAACTGAAACTGAAAATAAAACCAAATGGGCTTTTTGCAATTGCGCCAAATGGCAGGGAGATTGAGAATTCTCTGTAAAATTTAATAAACCTGACCATAAAATATACAACTGTTTCCCCAGGAAAACTTGTGTACTCTTTCATTGGTGGCCATCGTCCTTACACCTGCCTCTTTTATTAACAGGTGAAAATGAGATTGGGCTGACAATCAAAATTGAAAATTCTTCTTTGTGCTATCTTGAATTTTAGTGGTTAAAAATTCTTTTTACAAAATATTTTTTCATTTAATATAAAAAATAATGAAGATATTTTGTTAGAATTATTTAAAATTTTTTTTATAATATTACGCATCTGGTAAGGTGTTAGTATTACTGATAATTTTGCAATCAGTACAATCAAAATTTAAAACATAAAATATTAAAATTTTAAAACTAAACTATTATTATTATTATTTTTTTAAAAAAACTTATAAATTTTTAACATTTTATTTTATAATATTATAAATTTCTTTTTGAAAAAATTTATCGAAAAGTGTACTTATAACATTTTATAAGTTCTTTATAACATTTTATATATTTGAAAGAATTTATAAACTCACCCAAATACCATCTAATGATATACCCACAAAAAGTTTAAATTGGTGTAATTATCATTCAAGCTTTTAGAGGCCTATCAATTATTTGGGACCAATATGTGACGAACTATTCAAAAGTATAAACCCTATAAAAAAAAATTGGAAGAGGAGGAGGAGGAGGAGGAGGGAGCAATTCTTCTTTATTCTACGTTTTTAAAATTGGATTGGATAAAGAATTAGTGACGTTACTGATTCAATTGGTTGACCACTAGTTCAATTGATATGACGTAATAATTATATTTAATTTTATAAATATATATAATATTTTAATATTAACAATAAAAAAACTTTCAATTGATATAGAAAGAATATTATTTGTAACTTACTTATTTTAAATACATTTTTAGAAAATAATATAATTTCACAATTTGTCAATTATAAACAAATAAAACGTAATATTTCACATTCGTTTCATGCTTTAACTCCAAATAAAAATAAATTCTTCAACGCTAAATATTCAACATAATTTGTGAGAGATTAAACAAATTAAATATAAGCATTCACATATAATTATCGCTTCATTAAATTTTCAAAAATAAATTTATGTTTCGAAAAATTACATGTTCAAAATAATTAATTATCATCTTCAACTCATAATTTCTCTTTTCTTTTTTTTTTTTGAAAAAATAATTTTAAATTTTTTTTTTAAAAAGTGAACCAGTTTTCAATCGATTTTGACCGTCATCAATTTTTATGCTTTAATCAGATCGGACTGATCTCTAGTCACAAATCGAACCAATCGAATTGGCTAGTTTGATACAGTTTTCAAAATTTCGCCTTCATTTAATCTCTATAAATATTCTCATTAATAGGGAGAATCAATGACTTACAATTACTTTAACTTTTCTAGATTCTATTTAAATAATTTACTCATATTGATGTTGAAAATCTTATTTTTACTTCGATTGAATTATACACGATCATAAGAAATAAGGAGACTAAATGCAAGTTTGTAAAAATACATATACGACGTGTATTTATTAATTTATATGTATTCTATAAGTATTCAAACTTGATATCTCTTCTAATGCAAAAGAAAGGTATTTTATTATTTTTTTTATAATTTTTGTCATTGAAATCCAAAAAATGGCCTATTGATTTTGATTTTTCGTATTGAGTAAAAATATCAGGAGTTTTCATTGTTTTCAACGTTTTTCATGCCGGTCTGTTGATCGAGATGAAAGTGTGTGGCCCAAAAGACTTGTCATGAACTTTGAATGGGACATTTGTTGTCGCATCTTTCGTGTTATGACAAGAATCATAAGTGACAATAATTGAAAACATATTAAGGTTGTTGATTTAATCTTCACGTTTTGTCTAAATATTACATAAAGATAATCCTCGCTTCCCACACAGCATTGCTCTTTGTATTGATTTTTAAATGGTAAATGACAATTGTGTTGAATTCTAGACTTGAAAACACAAATTTCTCTGAATCTAAGCGCCTTTTTGTTTTTATTTTCTAATACTATTTTCTTTTTCTTCTCAAAATAAAAATAAAAAGCTATCAACTTCGACTCTATTTTCTCATATATTTTTATTCTCAAAATATTTCTTTTTACATTTTCTCTCCATTTTCATACACATTTCCCTCCCTATTATTACTTATATTTATTTTTTTATCTTCTCAATACGTCTCAACTATCATTTACCACAAAAATATTATTTTATATTATTTTTTCAAATGAATACACACCACATCATCGATTCAAATTCAAATTCAAATTTATTTTCAAAAGCTTTCTTCATTTTAATATATAAACATCTAACATTTAAATACATTCATTTTTACACCTATATAAACTAATATAAATATATAATTTTCTACAACACATCCAAATACAACTCAATTTTCTACAACAATTATTCTAACTAATTTTTCATTATGTATTTTTACTAGAAAATGAAAACAAACGGGCCCCAAGGCTCCGTTAGGTTTTATTTTTATTTTTAATTTTTATTTTCATTATTTTTAAAATTTAAAAAGTTCATTAGTAAAAATGAGTTAAAAATATGTTTGTATTTAAATGAATTGTTGAAAAAGTAATGATTATGTTTGATTTAGTAGGTTGTAGGAGAAAAAATAGATAGAAATAATGAAATAAAGAGAGAAGATATATGTATGTATATATATATAGATTAATGGGATAAAATATATAAATTATTGGAGAATGTGTTTTGAAAATGAAAATGAAATTGATGTTAGATGAAATATGTAAAAAGTGAAGTGTTTTATTTTTAAAATAGTAAAATATATATATAAAAAAAAAAGTGCTATAAAAATGAAACCAAACGGACTCTTATCTTATTAAAATATTGCACAAAACGGTCCTCGACCCTCCGATATTACTCTTTTTCATTAATTTTTTTCAACCTTCGAAAACTGAAGATATGAAAACACAAATTTCATTGGGTATAAATATTGTTTTAAATCCGTCGAAATTTAGCTAAAATTAGAGATTTTTGAAGCAAACTTTGGATTAGAATTTTACACGGTTTCATCTAATTTTACGTTGAAATTCAAAAGTTTCTGAAATTTTTTCATTTTCTTAATATGATTAAGTCATTTTCCGAATAAATATTATTTGTACAAAATGAAGCTCAATTGGCCATAACTCACCTTCAAATCCTAATAAACGTTCATAATGGCCATATGTATACTGCCCCTAATGTTCATAATATTCTAATAAATGTTCTTAATGTATTATCATCACATTTTTCTTATTTTTAGAACTATTAGAATTTAGTATTATGTATTATATATTGTCAACATCTAATTATAACTAACAATTTGGATTCACAACATAAAATTGGACAGAGGAAACTTATCCGGGATCATGAATTTTATTGATACCAGTAGTACCACACATATTTTCTAGTGAAATTTTTAGGAGATTTTGTTGTAATTTTATTTCCATACCATAATTGCTTTTATTATTTTAAAATTTACTGCAGTAGGTTTAAACCGATATTCCAGGTGCACTATGTCTGCATCATATAATTATACAAATATTCTTAATTTAAAAGATGCATAATTGTATCAATTACAAGTATCTTAAAATTATTCAACACAAACTTTCATAGCTTTGTTTTCAAATTTACCTTGATTAAATATCTTAATTATTTGAAATTCCCTTACTATTCTTCTATAATTAATAACATAATGTTGAAATTTTAGTACTACAAAATCCTAATTAATGTATAATTAATTTGTACAATTATTATATTGGATTATTGGGAATCCGATCTTAATTAATGCGCGCAGTTGATATTGATCTTTATACTGATTCTTTTCCTCAACAAAGTGTTTAATTTTTTTAACATTTTTTTAATTTATTTTATGGTTCCTTAGTGTAATGTAATTGTTTGTACACTTGCTTTGTTCTATTAATATAAAAGATGCTGGTATCGTTTTAAATTTATCGCCATATATATACATGGAAAATTTAATTTAATTTAATTAATTAAGTCTTTAAAATCTCAATGACATCCAGTTGATGTTGGTGTTTTTTATATTTGTCAGAATTTACTTCCGCATTCGAATTGAATAATATCTTGTTCTTATTTTCCTTCCTTGAATTTAGGCAAATACTTTAATTTTATAAACATATATGTTTTATCATCCTTCTTTTTTTAAATAATTTAAATGCACTTGTTGCGACCCTTTAATCTCTTATTAACCACTTGAAAATGATTGGTTTTCCCACAATTTCATGAATTTTTTTAGTCGTGGTTAATTTTATTTTGTAAGTTCATATATTATGTAGCTACTTTTGAAATTCATAAAAATATTAAATTTTATTTTTATATAAATATTTAATAAGTCCAAATATTTTATTTAGAAATAAATTTTTTAAATATTTAAATAAAATAGAATTATGAAACTTATAAAATATTTGAAATGAAAAATTTATAAATTGTACAATTAAAGAAAACAATTTATTAAGATATAGATTGCGAACTTATTATTTTTTAAAATAAATATAAACTCATTCTTCAATTTTGTTTTTTTGAACAAAATAGCTCAACATCTCATACGAGATTTGACATTCAAATCTTAACAAACTCTTGGGATGAATGTTTGAATGAGTAAAAAAGAATCTCAACATCAAAATTATAAGAACGGTTAGTCAAATACAGAATATAGTGAAATGATTAGAGTTTTCAATTAATTTTCTTGAATTTATAAGTTAATTAATTAAAAAAGATGATGTAAATGCGATGGATAATTTCTATTAGCCTCCCCGAAATTAATTTGCTTATTATGTACCCAATTTAATTTTGAAAAAAGCTAGAACAACAAAACAAGTGCAATAATTACTTTTGTCATATTAGATTTGAACAGATGGGATTTGGACAAGAAAAGCTTTACCACTTAGAAAATAACTTTATACTCTCTATTTATTTTATCCTTGTTGGGTAGCGCATACATTGAAAGGATGTGTTTACTAAAAATTCACTTAATTTTTTGAACTAGTTCTCGGTCCTCAAAATTTTAAAATTTTGATTCAACTAAAATACCCTCATTAAGCGTTGATTGTTATATTTCATAATAGTTTAACACTTCATTTGTTTCATTTAAATATATATTTAAAAATTTTCAGGATCATCTTCCTTTTATCGAAGTAAATTATCTTTATTTTACACATATTGCCGAAAGACAAATGTATTTTGCCTTCTCTCTTTTCTGTTTCCTCCTCAAGAAAATTTTTTTATATTAGAAAACATACCACATCCTTTTTTGTTGCTCATACGGCACTATTACTTGGTTTGGTTTTAGAAAATAATATTTCACAATTGATTGACTATGCGAAAATTATAATATTTTATTTTAACAAATTAAATCAGTAAGTAATGAGACTTTTTTATTTATTTTGATTAAATAAATATGCCGTTATGTAATAATATTTCACGGTAGTAAAAATTTTAATGCATACCGTAGGATCGTTGGCCAAATGCACGCATGAATCGTATCGTATTTTCAGACAGGCTTCAATCGTGAAGCATTTGTTGTATTATTAAGAGGAAGAAAGGGAAATGAGTGGCTCTTCCGCAGAAGTTTATCCACTGATTCCGCCCCCGACGTTCCAATCACCAGTTGCCTACAAAGTCCAACATCAATTCGCTCAACATCAGATGCAGTCTTGGGCTGGTATCGGAATTTCAACTGGGCTTATATGGTCTGAGAATAAAAGCCCAAACGAGAGTTAACCAACTAACGTACGATAGTACACAGCAAACTCTCAGCGGATTATAGCACAAACTTGGGTATTAGTGTAACTTAAATGTTTTTGAGAAAATTAATATATTTAATTCATTCGTTCAACTAAGATGAAAAAACTTTAATCATAGGATCGTGTTATTTTGTTGCAATAAGTTGTGCGAGAGAGATAAAAAAAATTATTTGAGTTAGGCTATTTATAAGTCTCTCAATCGTAGAGGTTATAACTTGGTGGAATTTTTGGAGGTCAAACTCAAGAAGAATCGAAATTGAGATAGGACTTTTTTCTAGGGGTATAAGATAAAAGTCGTCAATTCCAATTTTGGGTAGTAGATGTCGAAATCATCTCAAATTAGGTTCGTAGTAGGGTAGTGATTTAGTTTCTAACAAATACTGAGAGTATTTATAGTGTATTGTGTAGAAGATAGATATATTTTTATTTTATTTTTTTATTTTTTTATTTTTATGTGTAGAAGATAGATATACTCCACATAGAATAATTAAACGGTCAAACAGTACGTCGCTTCATTTAATTCAATTCAAATGAAAAGGTGTGAATTGTATGAAGAGTTTATATATTTCCAACTTCCTAAAATTTTTTAGTAGTTTAACCCATGTCAGAGAAAAAAATCTGCGATTATCAAGCTCTTTGCAAACTCCACAAACAAGTAGAATTACAAATATATATTGCTATATTTAGATATTAATTGATAAGTCAATAATTGATAATTTATACAAATCAACAATCAATAAGCATTATTATGAAGGCTTACACGTACGCGTACTTACAACTAGAATTCAAACTTAAACCCTAACAAATTTTGAAGCTTTAATTTTGTCATTAGACCCAAATTTCCTTGGGTAGTCGGTGCAAGAAGTTTTGTAGCAACTGCAAACAAAAGGATTAAGGCCATGTTTGGCAGATATAAGTCATACATAATCAAATTATTTACTAAATCAATTAATGATCCTTTATCCAGGATGAAGGATCCCACTGTCTTCATCTACATGCTTGTCATTGTCATACATTCATTATTGATTTGTAGTGTGAGTACGCAACATGGAGATCGCAAAATAATTCCCAACTTCAAAATTCTTGCAAGGATTCTTGAATTTGGGTCCTCAAATTCCGGAGGTTTTTCTCTATTGAGATAGGGGTGGAGAAAACACCCCAGACTAATTTGGGAATTAGAAAGGGGATGATGCTACTCGCCCCGTAGGGTACCCATCTCCAATCCCTTAATTGTATTTATATAAATGTAATATTTGTAAGTAAAATTTAATTTAAGATGCTGATATGGGATAGCCCAATAGGTTCAACAAGCCTAACATCAATTCTGGGCCAGAGCGCCCATCAACAATTATCTGGTCGATCTTACTCGATAGGGATCCATGGTCGACCAATATCGATCTCAGGATCCACTCTGGTGTTGACCCGAATCTCCGCCGCATTTATTAGTTTGACAGGCAGCATGCCTCCGCATTAATGGTGTGTGACTACCGGTACAGTCGCTGCCGCCAACTCTGCCAACCCTACCACCACCTTTGGCAAAGAGGTGCCTCCAGAGGTACTGTTCACCCTGAAAAATAGGAGATTGAACCACCTAGAACAGTACCAAGATCTGGATATGGAATGACTATCAACCCCCTGACAAGGACAAAAGTTAGTACACATGATAGGGGCACCTCCGATATATCATGCTTCAAGAGAAGGCTATAAGTATATCCTGGCCAACCACACTCCAGGTAATGCCAAACACGCTATAAGCCCTCAATACTCTCAATTTTCTGTTCGATTACTATATCTCGATCAGAACTAACTTGAGCGTCGGAGTGCCTTAGTCAGGGGCACCTCGACTAGTCTAACATGTGTTGTGGTTGTGGATCTCAGATTTCGAGAGAAATATAGCTTGAACCACTCGACCTACCTAGTCGAATCCACCCCAAACACTATCCTTTCACTATAAGCGACTTTCAGCCGCATCAGTTTTAGATTGAAAAATGCCGAGGCAACTTATCAATGGCTCGTCAACTTCATGTTCAAAGATGAGATTGAAAAATCGATGGAGGTTTATGTCAATGATATGATATTAAAGACGGAAAATGCCCAAGATCACTTGCTCGACCTTAGTCATACTTTTGGGATCCTAAGAGCGTTTGGATTGAAGCTGAACCCGAACAAGTGTATGTTTGGGATCCGAGGAGGAAAATTTTTAGGTTATATGGTCAGCTAAAGAAGTATTGAGGTGAACCTGCAGAAAATTCAAGCAGTTTTAGACGTTATCCCTCCTAGAACAGTTCGAGATGTTCAGAAGTTGGTAGGGAGAATTGTAGCCTTAGGAAGGTTCATTGCCAGATTGGCCAACAAGAGCCTTCCCTTTTTCAAAATTCTCAAAATGCCAGGAAGACATGTTTCTAATGGATGGAGTAGTGTGATCGGGTGCTGGTCGAGCTGAAGCAGTATTTAGCCTCGCCCCCTTGTTGGCAAAACCTGAACTAGGAGAAGTACTTTAGATATATTTGGTAGTCTTTGAAGCATCGATCCACTCGGTATTGGTATCGACCTGAGATGGCAGCCATCGACCAGTCTACTATTGCAGCAAGTCACTCTAAGGGCTAGAGCATAATTATTTGGAAATCGAGAAATTTGTGTTAGCATTGGTAACCGCAGCTCGAAAGCTGAGATTGTACTTTCAATCTCATTCTATTATAATGCTGACTAACCAATCGTTGAAATAAGTGTTGGTAAAGCCCGATACGTTTGGCAGATTAAACAAGTGGGCGATCGAGTTGGGGGAGTTCGATATTAATTTTTAACCTCGAACAGCTATCAAAGCGTAGATCCTTGCCG
>JACGDI010003151.1:902394-923238 GCA_014898725.1 Jacaranda copaia
ACGCTACCCTAATACGAATCAAGTCAGCGGGGGTTATCTTAGAGGCTATCTTGGTATAGTGGTCGGGGATGAATAGTCGACCCCGGATTATAGAAACATCACTAGGGCCAACATCCCCCTTCGAAAAAACTCTCACATTACTCATGCTATTGAAACTGCTCGAACTCGCGCTATCGCTCGTTAACGAACTCGATTCACTCTCGCGAGATGTTTGAGATGTGCTCTCTTCCTCAATTTTCCCTTGATGGGCCACGCCCTCTGACCTAGTGTTATCACTATCCGAACCGAAAGACATGCTCTTACAAATGAAATGATAGAAAAGAACAAATAGGCAGAGGCACTTATAATGGAGATCTTAGAAACTCTAAGTGCACAAAAGCTAGAGAACTTCAAAGGCAGCAAATTCGACCAGAAGTGTCAGCAGCAAAAGTATAAATGAATTCAGTTATCCTATTATTTACAGGCGTTCGGGAATGGGAACCTGAGCGTCTGTTATGATGATAGCTTGCCCCAGCATGCTTCGTGTTCTATGCACTAATAGGCACATTAAATGCAGCAGAATTGCCTTAAACCTTGGTCGGGAATTTGAAAACCCTAATCAATCAAGCAAAACCCCGATTGAGTATAGATAACTGTTGAAAATACCGACCTACTCTCTGTTCCTACTCGTCGACAAACTTGATCAAGACCGTGAGTGGGGGGATCCATGATATGGGATAGCTCACTAGGCCCAACATTAATTCTGGGCCAGAGCGCCCATCAATAATTATCTGGTTGACCTTACTCGATAGGGATCCATGGTCGACTAGTCAGGTCTGATCGACCTATATCAACCTCAGGACCCATTCCAGTGCTGACTCGAATTTCTGTCGCATTTATTAGTCTAACAGGCAGCATGCCTCTATATTAATGGCGTGTGACTACCGGTACAGTCGCTGCCACCAACCCTGCCACCACCTTTGGCAGAGAGGCACTACCATAGGTACTGTTCACCTTGGAAACTAGGAGATTGAGCCACCTAAAATAGTACTAGGATCTGGATATGAAATGACCATCAACCCCCTGACAAGAACAAAAATCAGTACACATGATAGGGGCACCTCCGACATATCACGCCTCAGGAGAAGGCTATAAGTACATCCTGGCCAACCACGCTCTAGGTAATGCCAAATACTCCATAAGCCCTCAATACTCTCAATCTTCTG
Source organism: Jacaranda copaia (assembly GCA_014898725.1). NCBI lineage: Eukaryota > Viridiplantae > Streptophyta > Magnoliopsida > Lamiales > Bignoniaceae > Jacaranda > Jacaranda copaia. Next base: position 903,600 of record JACGDI010003151.1, read on the forward strand.
TTCGATTATTATATCTTGACCAGAACTAACTTGAGCATTGAAGTGCCTTGTTGGGGGCACATCGACTAGTTTAACGTGTGTTGTGGTTGTGAATCTTAGATCTTGAGAGAAATATAGCTTGGACTACTTGACCTACCTGGTCGAATCCACCCCAAACACTATCCTTTCACTATAAGCGACTTTCAGCCCATCAGATGCACATATTGATGAAATCAAAATACCATAAATAGATTGATTTATTCACGTACCTATTTGAGCTATGAGATTGATGATCAATGATTCTTGCAATTTTACGATTGATTGCTAAGTCTTCCTCTCCTACTCACACAAACTACTTGACAACTTTAATGGGATAACAATATCAAAATGTGGAGTAGAGAGGGAACCTAATCACAATATATATAGGATAAAACCCTAGAAAGCTTTCCCATCATGAGTTTCTAAGATTCGGTCTACATCAGTTGTCATACCAAGTTTGTTTATAAAAGGGTCTTTACAACATTTGGTCAAAATATTAAGCCATATGAGTTTGTCTTATTAACCGTATTAATTTAGCCCAATTTTATTTTATTAGAAAATAAATTCAATTAATAGAAGTCCACATATTAGAATAAAATTCCAACATTCTTCCACTTGAACAAATATTAATTGTAATTTTAAAACAAAATAAAAGGTAAAGTTTGAGAAAACAACTCACGGGCTAAATTACTAAAAACATTTTGACTGCGGCCATAATTTAAAGAAAAAAAATACAGCAATGAGAAAAAACTATCAACATAATTCGATCTAATAAAAATTACTAATATTGGATCATGGCAGTGATTGCATCTTTCATTAATACAAAACCTTCAATGGTCACATATACTAGCAATTTTGCTGACATGGATTCAGACATGGTGGTGTAGCAAAAAATAGTAACTAAAATATGATCCAAATATGTATGCTATTTCATTGTTGGTCCTTCAATTTTCTTGTAAGACATTAATTTCTAGAACTATATGAAATCTCAAGAAATTTGATTTTCTTATAAGATATGGGCCTTTTGAGCAACATGTAACCCTAAGAAGATCCATGAATTTCTTGTAGACTTGAATTTCTAAAAATAATATGAAATTCCAAGAAAATCCAACTTCAGAAGAAGTCCTGCATGTCTTGTTCAATACTATATACAACATGGTGTCCTTTATGAGACATACGTAACTCTCAAAATCAATACCTAATCTCAAGATACATATTAAACGAGATATAACCAAAAAATATGTACATAATTATAACAAATATATCAACAGCTGAAAAAGAATCTTGCATTAGAAGCCTAGTAAAATAATTAGTTCAATGTGACAAAATTTAGTAAGGAAAAAACATCTCAGTTAACCTAATATATCAAAAGATTCAATTACACCCATGTGTTCAACATGTCTTTTGAAAATAATAGGTCTTAATTCCTTGGTCGAAGGATCCGCAAGCATGGAGTTAGTATCAACATGCTTTATCATAATGGTACTAGCGAGATATTTAAGCTCTACATGTTTAGATGTACTAGATGACTTACTGTTCCTTGAAAAGAACACATCAGTAACATCCTTACAGTAAATCCTCAATGGCCTAGAAATCGAATCAATAACCAAAATTCCTGAAATAAAGTTCTTTATCCATACAACATGCGTGGCTGCTTCATAACAAGCAACAAACTTAGCCTGCATGGTTGATGAAGCATAAGTGTTGGCTTAACACCCTTCCATGAGATAGCTCCACTTGCCATTGTAAAAATGTAACCCAAAGTAGATCTCAAGTCGTTAGGACAATCGGAAAAATCTGAATCTGAGTGTCCAATAACCTCAAGACAGTCAATTTTTCTATAAACAAGTATGAAGTCTCTAGTTTTTTAAAACTATCTCAAGACTTTCTTAACAGCTACCTAATGTTCTTATCCTAGATTAGAGAGACAAAGCCCAAGAATACTAACAATGAAGGCTATATCAGGCCTAGTGCAGACTTGTGCATACATCAAACTGCCAATAATACTAGAGTAAGGAATGTTTTTCATGGACTTTTTCTCAAGTTTGTTTTTAGGTAATGCTAAGTTTATCACCTTTCATAATAGACGCATCACTAGGTTTACAATTTTGCATGTTAAACCTACCCAAAATACAATCAATGTAACTCACTTTCAAAAGTCTTAACAAGCCTTGAGTTCTATCATGATGGACCTCAATTCCAAGAACAAAAGTTTCTTCACCAAGATCCTTCACATCAATATTACGACGTAACATTTGTTTAGTCTCATGGAGCAAACCCAAATCACTACTTGCAAGTAAAATATCATCAACATAAAGCACCAAATATATGAATTTGCTCCAACTAGTCCTAAGTTAAATACAATGGTCCACTTTATTTTCCTCAAAATCTAATGAAGTCACTACTTTATCAAACTTCAAGTACCATTGTCGAGAAGCCTGTTTAAGGCCATAATTGACTTATTCAGCTTACACAGTAGGTATACCTTCCTTTCTTAAACAAAACCCTCAGTTGAGTCATATAAACTTCCTCAGCAAGGTCATCATTAAGAAAACTGCTCTAATATCCATTTGGTAGAGTTTCAAATCAAAATAAGCTATTAAACACATAATAACCCTGAAGGAATCTTTGGAGGAAACTTGAAAGAAGATGTCACTATAATCAATTCTAGCTCTGTGAGTAAAGCATTTAGCTGTAAGTCTAATCTTAAATATTTCAATCTTTCTTTTGAGTTTTGACTTAGTCTTAAAAACCTATATGTACCCTATAGTCTTTCAACCTTGGGGCTAATCAACTAAGTCCCACACATTATTCCTTTCATTTAGCGATTTCATCCTTTATATCACTGAACCACAAGTTTGATTGGGGATAAGACACAAAATCAGAATAACTGACAGGAGTAACTATAAGACGAACATCATAATTACTTTCCAAGAGATACATATAGCAATCATTAGGAATTGTTAGACATCTCTATCTAGTATAAGGACTATGAGGCATTGATGGACATGATTTTTGAGGTGGATCAATATTTAAATTAGCCTTCATATTAGCATTAAGTATAATTGATAGTTCATGAGGATCTTATATTTTATATGCAGCAAGTAAGGTAAGTGTAACATATTCAATCTGATATAAACAATTATAGGATGACAATGTTCGCCCCTATTAGGTACATCATGCTCTAAGAACTTAGTTATTTAAGATTCAACTACTCGAGGTATACACGAAGGATAAAGGAATCTATATCTTTTAGAATGATTTAGATACCCAGTGAAATAACTATGAATAGATATTGGATTAATCTCTTTCTTAAAAGGGTTATAATAAATTCCAACCTCACAAAACACATGGAAATAGTTTAAGTTAGGTTCCTTCCTACCAACTCACAATTCAATAGGTATTTTAGGAACTAATTTGGTAGGGGTGCAATTAAGAATATACATGAAAGATCTTATAGTTCACCTTATAGAAATTTAGGCAACTCACATCGACTCATCATGCTCCTTCATCGTTTTAGCTAAGATACAATTATGCCTTTCAGCAACACCATTTTGCTCAAGACTCCCAGGAATGGTATATTTGGTAAGAATTCCTTATTCTTATTAATATTTGGCAAATTGTACCCACATGTTGCCCAATCTCATCATATTTACCCTTTTACAATCAACAAAAACTCTATATCTTTAATGTTAAAACTTGGAAGAATGCCTCTATTTATCAATCTTTCTATCATGTTGTTGTTGTTTTAAGAAATATGGTCAAAAAGCTTATTCCATAATATGGAAGAATCATTATTATTTAGGGGCCTTTTACACATGAAGAGTAAATTTTATTGGAAGCCAATGTCAACATATACTGGCCATTGAAAAAAATGCCACAATCAATAACTTTAGAGTTTAATATCAAACTAACCTTCCCTTTGCAAAAAGAGATATCACAACTTAAATTGTTCGGAATAGAACTAAAAATTAAGTTCTAAGTTAAAGTCGGTACATAAAAAATGTTTTCCATAACAAGAAAAGCTATTTGTCCACTTTTCTTATTAATTTTTTCTTCCTTAGAGACACATTTAGAAATAAGGTAAAACTTACTGTATAACTCGTTTTGGGTATTGTAGGCTATTTTGATTTGACAACTTCCATAAGAAAATGAGAGCACTATGAACAATATATTTATTATGAAAGGAAAATATTAAGATCTTTGAGTTTGAATTAGATATAACCATTTTAGAATATACTCCCTAACCCCCGCTAGAATTATTATACTTCATACCCATCAGATCACCCATACGATTCTCAATCTCAAACTTAGCAGACATTTGATATATTTGTCCCACTACATTGAAAGATTCCCTAGTATTACTGGTCTCAAGAAGTGCACTAACCAAATGCTCTCCAATTGAATTTTTCATTGCTAGAAGACTTACGCGATTGGATCCCTCCCATTGGACATAAACTCTTTTCACAGCGTCGAAAGCATTATTAGTAGGTTGGGGAGGATAATCTTCCGAGGAAGCTATATCAATATAAGCTAATCCTAGGGCAAATCCTATTTCACGCTTTGATCTTTTATAATTTTCACCACTCAACGGTTCAATAGTAGAACCACTATTGTTCAAATTCACAATAACTGTCTAAAATAACAAGAACGCAACAAATCATATCAATAATAGGCAATTAATACGAATATTCTTAGAACAATATAGCTTAATTTCTCATAGAGTCTTCATGAGTCATGACAAACTCCCCTTTGGGCAGCGCATGCCGCAAAGTTTCGTATGCAAGAACGATACAGAGATAAACTAATTATTGAAAAGTTGCTTCATTTGGGAAATAAATTTTCTAAATTAACCTATCTCCATCAATATGTTTTGCACCAACAAAACCAATTATCAACATATCTAACCCTTTTTACGTAGGTAAGAATGTATAATAATACTAACTCGAGATATGCATACCACAAATTTTACAAGTCGTAATAAATAGAACACTTTGGTGTAACTATTTACTTCAATTCATAAAATAAGTGCATGGCTGAGTTCAACAATTAATTGCCCAACTTGCACACGCATAACATGTATGCAAGACTTCCACAAAATTAAGTGGTAGAACAATATGCACATTTGGGAGTTTTTCAAAGTAACATTTGTAGCATTCAAGTTATTTTGGAATTTAATTTGCATGACTATCTCTCAATATATAAAGTACTTTAGAACTATTTAATAAGTCCAATTTTAGAGTTCTAAATTAATTAAACATATTTTAAAAGCACATTAATGTACATAAGAAGATAGAAAATGGAATTGTAAATAAAGTGATTGAGACAGTGTGAATCAAAAAGGTATAATATATTTTCTGCTACATGAATCGAAAAATGACAATGTTACTTTGTCCAAACACCATAAATTCTATATTTCAAAAAATCATTTATGGCCAAAGAGAAGGGTGCCATACAAGATCATCGTTTGCCACTTGTTATTCACATATTTGATTTAATAAAAGTCAAAGTATTATCCATGATCAACAATACTTGGCCCCTTCACTTGATTTTCATGCTTTAACAATCAAGTAGTATATGTAAATGGTTCACATGAATATATGACATTCCACAAGTATTTATAGAGAGCTCAAAGAATTATTTTTTCTTATTCTATTCCGCAATTAACCTGACTAACTAATATAAAATTAAATTTAAATTACATTATCTTTATAGGCTCAAAAATATCTATTTGCATATAATAATTATGGTTCCCATTGTTTGGAGAAAAGGAAAAGTTACCATATCCAAATCATACATACAAAGAACATGTGATGATGAAAAATATCTAGAGCACTCCACAATTTACATACGCATACAATGATACAAATTTCTCACTTGTGAGCCTTTTCTTCCCTATATATATGTTTTTGGCAAATAACATAAAAAGGAAAAATGCATGTCCAAAAAGTTAAAGAGGGCCCGCGATCTAAACTTAGAGTTATTGAGTTCCATGATACAGTAGTATTCAATTGATTGTTCAGAGTTGTTGTGTTCTAACATGGTTTGCATCCAATAATATGAAGATCATTCAAGATATCATTAATAGTTTACTTCATTTTTCTTAACTTTCATACCCAGATTAATATCCATGAATCTAGCATGAAGGGTGTTGTGGCTTAAGGTTTCTTTCATAAGTAATATATATGCAAAACATGACCAACTCATGGATCAAACTAGAGTGTTCCATGACTCAAGCAAAGAAAAAGTGTTCCATGCTTCATTAGAATTTAAAAATCATATCCAAGCAAAAGAAAATTGGCAAATTCTGCGGATATATATGTATAACTTAAATATTTTCCAACTAATTCAATTATAAGAAATTGCCAATACATATATAAGATATTCATTATTCAAATCTACAAAATACAATTTAATTCATAGATATATGGCTTCGATACCAACTATAAGTAAAATTTGCCCCAAGATACACACATCTATGAAATCAAAACATCATAATAGATTAATTTATTCACATGCCTGTTTGAGTCATGAGATTGATGGTCAATGATTTCTGTAATTTTACAATTAATTGCTAAGTCTTTCTCTCCTTCTCATACAAACTATTTGACACCTTTGATGAGATAGCAGTATCAAAACATGGAGTGGAGAGAGAACTTAGCCACAATATAAATAGGATAAAATCCTAGAAAGTCCTCTCATCACAGGCCTCTAAGATTAGGCTTACACTAGCTGTCATATCAAATCCATTTAGAAAATGTCTTTAACAACATTTGGTCAAAATATTAGGCCATATAAATCTATCTCATTAATCGCATTAATTTATCCCCTTTTTATTTTATTAGAAAACAAATCCAAGACATATTGGAATAAAATTCCAACAATATTTTCTTATTTTTTAGTAATTTCATCTAAATTATAAGAATTGATTAGTTATAAATAGAAATAATAAAAGTATATATAATTTAAATCTAATTTTTTATTCCTAAATCTTAATTTTTATTTCTTATTTTCTATTTCTTAGTTCTAGTCATAAATTTGGGGTAAATAGGTGATTTTATGTTAATTTGAGGATCCTCATGGATTCCTTTGGGAATTCGGGAAACAAGGACTATTCCCCTCAGTGGGGATTGAGGATGGGATAAGGGAGTAGTTCCTTGCCCCATTCTCGCTTGGGTTCCATTCCTAATGAGACCTTCTTTTTTTATTCAAATTCGAACATCCTCGGATTTAGATTGATATTCCAACTGTGTATTCACAACAAAATTTTGGTGCAAAATTCTCTAATAACCAATTCAATAATATTATCGAAAGAGAATAATATACAGAGAGAATGTTTAAGTGATAAAGATTGTACATTTTAAAATATCAAAGTTGAAGATATTTATAGTAACATGGCTTACGGCACTGGGCCAAATTATGTCCATGGCCCAGTCCACTTTATTCATTTATCAGGCTGCTGGATTGGTTGCGATGATATTTTGCTTCTTTATGTCTACTAATACCAATTTATTAATTTTTAATCAGATATCATCTAGTGCGTTTCTCTGACTTAGCAAAATTAAACACACAGAGTCAAGAAATTGCTGGACATTATTGAATATGGGATGCATGCATCAATCATCAATGATAGGCTCATGGACCCGTTTCAAATCCTCTTTCAGGTTTGTGTCAAAAGGCACTGCCTTTTTATTGACCAACACAATCAATTTAAGCTACCATTTGCACTTCTTTTGACTAATTTGCTCTGTTGGTATTCTCCTCTCAACTGTATCTTACCAACCTAGAGGGTGATTATCAATCAGAATTACTCGTGACCCTTAACATTGAAGGTTATAATTTGTATAGAGCATAAATCATGGTCAACAGATGGTCAGCTTGATCTAAGGGTGTAAATGAGATGAGATAATTTATAAATAATTCGGATTTGATTCGATGAAAGCTCGAATCTAACTTGATCCTTTCGAGCTTGAGAATAGCCGTGCCTGAGTTTGTCTGTCAAGTGTAACGAGCCGAGTTCAACAATATTCGACTTGAAAGCGTGTGAGCTTAAACGAACTTTTTTATTATATATATATATATCTATATATATATATAATGACAATCTAAACTAACATAATAATACCCATAAAGATAAGTATATAACAACAACAACAACAACAATAACAATAACAACAACAACAACAACAACAACAACAACAATATTAATATATTTTTTATTTTTAGGAAAATAATAAAATCGTTTAAAAAATTTATAATTATAGGTTTTGTTTTGAGTATAAATGAGCGCGAGCTCATTTAAGCCTATAAAAATCAAACTTTTCTACTTCCCAGTGATGAGCTTTATTGAGCCAAGTTCGATAGGCTAGCCTGGGCCTTCATCTATTCGACAAGCCAAATTTAAGCTTGGCTATTTAGGTTTGATCAAACTTGAGTCCGAATGCATGAGTTAATAGACACACTAAGCTTGAGTTTGTTAGATTCGAATATGACTTGACTTGTTTACACTCTTAGTTTAATAAGAAATTTTAAATAAAGTGGAAACATAAAGAAGTAGCTAAGTAAATGTATATGGGAATTTTTCTTGGTTTGCCGGAATTAGTTTTGCTTTTGATTAAGCAAATAGTTGAAATCTCCCACTTAAACAGATTAATTGCTTTGCTTAATTTTCTTGAGCATATAGTTTAAGTTAAGCGGTCCCAGAATTGAAATATATGGTTCGGGCAATGCTGGAGTACTGAAATTATTTTAATTTAATATTTTAATCTACTTAGTTCGGCATGGAGTCACAAGCTTGAAAATTCTTAAAGTACTTGTACGCTTTGTTATGATCATAAATTATAGTGAAAAAAATTAAGAAAATCAGAACAGAGATTGATTATTTGAAGGCAAGAATAATATTTTCCTAGATTCTGTTGGATTGTAGTGATAAAGAAAATAACAAAAAATGAACAAAGTTGATCTATTTTAAATTAAACAAAACCCTAACTTTAATATTTTCCCCCTGAAATTCTCAATCCCAATTTTTTTTTTTTATATTTTTCTTATTAAAGTCCAATGTCTAAATATTATAGCTTTATGCATGATGAAACTAAGCTCGTTTTCTAGTTAATTCCTTCCATACAAAAAATGAACTAATGAAGAATAATGTATTCATAAATGTAGGACTTGGAAAGAACTATAATCATGTATAATAAGGTTTTTTTTTAAAGATGATCTCTATTCTTGAGTAGATATAAAATAAATTTCTGTAGTCATGGCTATAAATTATAGTTTTAAAGAAGTTTTTTTTTTTGAAAAAAAAATGATTTCAAATTTTGGGTAGATATATAAAAGAATTTTGTAGTTATGGCTATAAATTATAGTTACAAATTTTCGTAACAAATGCAATTTTTTTAAATAACAAATAAAAAAATTGTTAACTTTCAATTTGTATTTTTATTCATCGAAAACAATTAATTATGTATTATTTATAGAAAAATTAATAATATATAAAAAAGAAAATTATAAGTTATAGATTGATCAATGATCATAGTGAGGAATAGTTAAGAATTTTTTTACTTCGAATTTAACTAAATTAATTGTATAAGTAAAATTATAAATTTTTAATATTAATTATAAATTAATCATAGGTGGTGCCTTGTTTGTTTTTAATGGAAATTACTGTTGAAGACAAGTTGCCCATCTTCACATTTCTTGCAAGATTTTTATTCTTGAAGTTGCTTATCATAGTTACGGGATGTATAGCAACTTCCACATGGCAACCGTGTCTCAAAAGTACAGTGGAGTACAGTTCAACTTTGCCAAACAAAATATCTGACTTTTGGGGCCGTTTGGTTTCATTTTCGTGCCTTATTTTTACATTTTTTATTACTTAAAAGTTAAAATATATATTTTTTATTTAATATTATTTTTATTTTTATTTTTATTTTTATTTTTAAAATACATTTCCTAATAATTTATATATATTTTTTTCTATTTTATTATCACCATTTTTTCTACCTACAATCTATTAAATCGAATAGAGTAATTATTTTTTCAATAGTTTATTTATATACAAATTTATTTTTACTATCTATTTTTTTAAATTTTAAAAATAATGAAAATAAAAAATGAAAAAGAAAATAAAACCAAACGGAGAGTTTCACACACACACACGCGCGCGCGCGCGCGTATTTAACCAAACTCGTGTGCTGTTGAAATGCACAGAGATCCTTGGCATAGCACTATTTTAGTGTACATAAGCCACACGTCACGCACACATACACGCACACGTACACGTATAGATAAATAAATATTTTTCATATCTCATTTGTGGACTTTGTTCGGTCATTAAAAAAAGTCAGGGGAAGTTAGTGCAAAACTCTACTAACCCACGAACGAATATGTCAAAATTAGGTGCCCAATTGGTATAAAAGCCAATAAATGTTCGCTTCCCTAACTAAAGACTTGGGGGCCGGGTAACGAAAATTCAATGTATAATTGTTATTTTTTTTTCTGCTCTCTTTTTTAATATTTTTGACTTTGAGTGCGATTGACTTATTCAGGACTGCTGTCCAAAGGTTTGGCACGTATTTCTTAGGAGTATCAAAATTTTCATTATAAATTCATGAGGATGGGTGACCTAAATCACTTGGACTTGCAAGTTTGGGATGCTTCTTACGTGATTTGGACACGGCCACAACCTCGTGCACGCACGTTTGTATATCTAAACATTCCTCTGTTGTTGTTCTTCTTTTTGGGTATACAAAAAGATCAGGAGTGAACTTATATAGAGGATGATTCCCTAATTAAACATTATTAAATGTTTTGTAAATTGATGGAGGCTTATTACATCCAAACTAATTGAAAGCTTAAATTTAAAGTAAAATTCGAAAAAATATTTTATAATTTCTTAGAGTTTAAGATATATATTCTATATAAAGAGGGAAAAAAAAACTTGACTAATTTTAGTTGAGGTTTGACAATTTTATGATTAATCAATTTAAGACGTACGCTTTCCTCATTTGGTTGATTTATATATATATATATATTTATTTATTTATTTATCTATATACACGTACACTAAAGAATTACTAAATTTTGAATTCAAATATTTTTCACATACAATTATGAAGACAATATCTTGACTGAACCCATTCACCACTCAATATTTGATTTTTATGTGTTAGATTATAATTTCAAACATACTCAAATTAGATCACTTAATTAACGTGACCATAGGATTGTGGATTTTCTCTTATTTTGTCACTTCTTGAGATTTACTTATCATTTATTATGTTCTTCTGCGAAAAGAATCGTGATCTTCTCATGAAAGATTTACAAATATTAGGAGCGAATTTCGTTCTCCATTCATCAGTGGAGTGGTATATTCAAAGATTTCATGCCAGTTGAGGGATAACAAAAAACATGTGATTTTGTCTTTTTCTTTTTTCCTTTTTTTAAAAATAATATATATATATATATATATGCGATAGAATAAAAGGAGGAATAATTGAAATTGAACTCAAACCATCTCTAATAAGGAGAGAATAATGTTATTTAACTTTGCGGTGGCAAAATAAGTTATTTTCTTGCACTAAAAAAATGCTTTTTCAAATAGGAAAATGGTCAATAAAACAAATTGCAAGACTCGGACAGAGCCAGAAAAGTCTTTGTGTGCACAAAATCAATAACAATGTACTACAAGGCATGCAATCTACAGTTTAGTCGGACGTAGGCCCTAGCCAACATTAGTCTTTCGTAATATCTAACCACATAAAGATATGATAATAACATTAATTATGTCTTAACTGATCGATTTCCTAATAATCAATTATCCCTTCATTTGTTTAATGGTTCAGATTTGACATTTAGTGCTAATGCAATATTTATCATCTAGAAATAGCACTATTTACATAAATTCTTTATGCGGAATATTCAACAAAAGCCATTCATGGATTTTGATGGGGGTGTTGGGCAAGTTTTTTCCATCAACGAATAAGGATCCATGTCATTTAAGTTGATTTGAATTTATTTCGCTTGATTTAAAATTTGATGCGATTTTATCTTTATTGTTAATTTATGAAGATGTGTAAATGTTCAGAATTGACTCATTGCACAATTGACAAATGATACCTTAATATAAATACCCAATTATCACTATATTTCTGACATGCAACCTAATATAATCTCTATTTTTACTCTTAATAACTTACATCTTACTTATTGATACCCTTACTGTGTTGGTTACTTGTTTGAATATTGAAAGATTTTCATTAAGAGATTCCCGATTATCCTACTATTTTGAAACCTATTGACCCGGAGCATTGACCCTTACCATAATTCAAAAGATTACTTTCAAACTCATATATCAGATTTGTATAATAATAGTCTTGCTAAAATAAATTTTCATTAGAATATGCACGATTTCTCTCTCTTTTATTTATTTATTTTTAATTTTATTTTTAAGTATGAAATAAGCAATCCCTTGTCCAATTACTACCAAGAAAGGAGATCATGGCTGTCCTCACTCTACTAAACCTATATATAGAGAGAGAAGGTGAAGTGATTAAAGAATCCACCATGTAAGGAGGCAGACAAAGCTCAAGGGTGGTTGTACCTTAATTTCTGTCTGTACTTAGTTAGTTACTCTCAACATTCTGTTTGATCAAAATGGGCAAAGGCCGAGCCCCCTGCTGCGATAAGACCAAAGTGAAGAAGGGACCATGGAGCCCTGCAGAAGACTTGAGGCTTATAACTTTCATTCAAAACCATGGACACAGTAACTGGCGCGCTCTGCCAAAACAAGCCGGTAATTAAATCTCTCCGGCCCCTCTGATCTTTTCGAGTCATTTTTATGATTTTAATGAAGGAGACCTGATTTCATTGATTCGGCTTCTGTTCCATTGAGTGGAGTAATTTTATTTATCATTCTTGACCATGCATATTTGCATCTCTCTTAAAGAAAATGGAACTTTTCCTTATTTTCTGTTAGTTTCAAGCGCCATTCGGGATGTACTAGGCTGTCCACAATCATTAGTATTAAAGTTGTTCCATTTGATTCACGACTCAATCCAACAAGGCCACGACCTTAATTGCTTCCTTCTTTCTCGCTGCATATTGGACCACATGAATTTAGTGAATGCCTTTTCAGATACCTATGTCTACCTTTGGAGAATTCTTGCAGCCCCCCCTCACAGAATGTTGGTCTGAATATTAAGACAATTACAGAACATTTTGTGGCTTCATGGCCACTTCACTATATCACCAGAAGTGGTGATCAGCCAGGGTTAAATTGTGGTCCAGGATAGTCCAATAAGTCTTCCCAAAATCTATCTATATTTTTTCAGAATTGTACATGATTGAATACCCTGAATTCAGTACGATAAAGGGTTGATATCTGAAATCACCAACACAGGTAGCTAGGATCTCTAGTAATTGGATGATCGGAATTGTGGATAAATTTTAGATAAAATTTGAACATAGTTGACCAACGTAAAAAGACGCGGGTAATGGAGTTTTGAGATGTTAGTTTCAAAGAGTGGGGATAAAATTGACTTTTGAGTAATGAACTACAAAAAATTACTTATCAAGCAATCGATAATATTTAAATAAATACATTAAACTTTCTTTATTACTATTTTTCTAATTCAATCATCATTAAGTACACAAATTATGATCATCTTTTAATTTCTTAAACATCAATTAAAAGATCAGGTTGAACTTCAAGAGTAGTTGGAATAGCAACGTCCTGGCCTAGCTAGAAGAAATAGAAACAAAAACGTTTTCTCTTTCCTTTTTTTTTTTTTTTTCTACTTTTTTATGTCGGCATTTTCAAAAATTTGGTAGTTTTCTTTTTGGTGGTTTGCAGGGCTATTGCGATGTGGAAAGAGTTGCCGTCTGAGGTGGATTAATTACCTAAGGCCTGACGTCAAAAGGGGGAACTTCACGCCTGAGGAAGAGCAAACCATAGTCAACCTTCACAACTCCATCGGAAACAAGTAAAGTTAAATTATCTGACAGCAACTTATCACTAATTCACAAATTTTTAGTCTCAACATGTTTCTTCATCTTCTTTCTTGTACCATTTTAGTCATATAATGTATTCATTTTATTACAACATTAAACCTTCTCGCAGGTGGTCAAAGATTGCATCTTACTTGCCCGGAAGAACTGATAATGAGATTAAAAATGTGTGGAATACACACTTGAAGAAAAGAGTGGTCACCAAGAAAACTGCAGATGAAGCCCAACACTCTAAGACAAAGACAAACTCTTCAGCCTCTCCTTGCACCTCAAGTTCTGTTACATCATTTGGAGATCAAGGTGTTCAAGAATCCAAGGCCAAGATATTAAATTCCACACATGATCCAAGTGATGATCATAATGAATCAAAAGAAACCTCGGCTTCTTCTGATTCTCCAACATCTTCTTCTAGATCCAATTTCTTTAACACCAGCCGGGATAGTCGGCCAAATGAGGATATTGTTAACCCAGATCATAATGGGAAAATTGAAATCCCTTTGGAGTCTGCAGATATTGATTTCTGGGAATTGTTTGATTCCCTGCAGGATTCAGACAAAACAGAACAGATTAATGGTGGAAATCAGGATTCCACTAGCCCCAATCCTGCAGATAAACTGGATTTTGGATATGAATGCAGCAAGTGGTTCAGATTGTTGGAAAATGAACTTGGACTAACAAGTGAAGATGTTGACAATCTCCCACAGGAGATCATGGATTTGGAGCCAGAAATTATTCCTGGATTAGATTATTTTCCAATATGGCCTTCTTCGCCTCAAAATCTCGGCATCTAGAAGTCAATATAATATGGGGTCAATCCAGAAACCGTGTCAAATTTGGCTAATATCTTTTGATTTTTACTACATAATGTTAGGTGCTTTCTTACATGAAAACAGTTGAAAATCCAAATGTTGTCTTTTCTTCTTTGTTTTGGCTGCGGAAAAGAATAGGATTATCCTAAAGTGGGTAAGTAGGTGGGTGATATTCCTTGCTAGCTACTCCTAATAATTTAAAATTTCATGCAAATTAGTCTGCGTTATGTCCCCACAATTTGGAGAATGAGAACTACATCATTTGAGAAAGTACAAAATTCTGGTTGATATTTCCGTTGACAAAGATGCTTTACTTCAAATCTAACATTCACGTTCTTAATCATCAGCAAGAATCACAAGATTTGATGGTTATCCCTCGTAGTTTGAGTCCACGGAGAGGAGGGACACTTCTTCATATGTGAGCAACCAATTCTACAAGCCCAAAGGCTCCAAACAAGGCGGTGCCTTTTTTCAAAACAGAAAAGAATATACGAGAGACAAAATACAAGATCACAACTACCAACTCTTATTTTTCTTAAATTGATGCGAAATTTTACAAAATGTGCCCAAATGAAAGGACATATCAAGTGGTGATTGAAAATAATAAAATTCATTGTCTATTGTCCCGCCAACATATATTGGTAGAAATTTTGTTCTCGAAGTGCCTGTCTTAGAAGGTGAGAGAGGAAAAAGAAAAGGTTTAAAATTATTTCAAAACTTGAACCTTTTAATGTGACAAAATACTAAATATCATCATAATTCTCTGAAAAGAGGCATATGATCATAATTCATATATATGACATCAATGATGATGATTAAATCAATTATTATACATAAAGGCCCAAATTTTTAACCACATATATCATCTTATTGGTATACGCTGATAAATAATTTTATCATGAAAAGACGATTGATGAAACACCAATATTCAAACATGAGTGTCTTGTAGGTTCTCTATGATCTCTACTACGAATGCTTGCAATTATGAAGAGGAATTCCCAAAAATTATAAGAAACAAAAGAATTTTAATAATACGCATTGAGTAACAATGTTAAAATTATTATTGATTATATATTAATCATATATCTAGTGATAAAAAGTCTTATTTAATTATAATAATATTTTTTGCATATTTTAAATTTACCACAGAATGATAATTAGTCACGTACAATGCTAAATAGCTAATACATTTATTATATTAAAATAAAAATTATTGTCATTTAACAGATAATACTAGCTCATGCTAAATTTAACATTTTCTTTTATGCTATGTTTAAATTAAATATTTTAGTGAAAAAAGGAAGAAAATATAAAGGTACAAAGGCTAAAGTAAATCTTTCTTCTATTACATGAATTCAATGAATCATTTTCATTCATCATGGAAGAATCATCTTTTTTCTTAATAATATATTTGTCATGATTTGTTGGGTTGAGTTCAAATTTTTTATGTTTAATGTAAGAGAAGAACTTTTTATCATTGTACAAAGACATTTTTAAATGATAACATTTTTTTAACTTTTCTTTTTCTATTCATAAAAATTATCTATTAAAAAAAATTAGATAGAACATGTAAAAATTTTTCTTCATGTTTTTTCTCATTAAATTTAATGTACTTTATCATTAGTATTACATTTTCTACCACTGAATTAAGAAATCTAGGTGGAAAGCGATAACTGGTACGAAACATAGGAAACTCATGACTCCACGTAAAATTCCTTTTTTTTTTTTTTTTGCCTATTCAATTCATCCTCCTTTGAAGAGGCTTGGATATTTATAGAATATGAAAAAAGGAGATGCGATGCTTATCAAAATGTCTATGCTTTTGAAGTGGTCTGTCTTGAACTATGTTGATTTTTTTCTTGCCTCTATGGCAAGTCCTTTCTATCTCATCTTTCTGATAAGTTTTTTCCATTTGTTACTCATAATTTTCCCAAGTTATCATGGAAAATTAGGCTGATTAGCATGCGAAAGTTACAATTGAAGAGGAGGAGGAAGGCGGTATTATGTTAGAAGATCAGGAAGAGGAAACTTTCCAGCAAGGTTTTTTTCTTGTTGGTCGCCTACTAACAAGTAAACATATCAATTTTATGGCCTTCAAAAACACCATGGCAGCCATATGGCAACCGGTCAAAGGAGTTTGTATTAAGGAGTTAAATACAACTATGTTCATATTCCAATTCTTCCATTTGCTGGATTTGCAGCGAATTTTGTCAGGAGGCCCTTGGACGTTCGATCAACACTCGTTTATTCTGAATCAAGTACTTTCAGGAGAACAACCTCAAAACATCCCTATCACTCATATTAGCATTTGGATTCAGATTTACGATTTGCCGATGGGTTTCCATTTCCAACGAGTATATAAAAGTACTGGGGATTATATTGGATCGTATATTGAGTCAGATTACAATAATTTTAGTAGAATTCAGAGAACTTCTATGAGAATTTGGGTCTCCATTCACGTCAAAAATATTTTAAAGAGACGCATGAGAATGAAAAAACAAGGAGGAAGATTGGCTTTGGATTTAATTCAAAAAAGAAAAGCGCTGTGTGTTTTATTTCTTTTGTGGTCTTTTTGGGCATTCTCAAAGATTCTGCTCAAACCTTTATGATTGTAAGAGTGCTCCATCAGAATATGCATATGAAAATTGGTTAAGAGAGCTGAGAGAAGGTAAACAAGCGAGAATTGGTGAGAGGTGGCTTCGGAATTCTTCTTCAGCGGGAGAACAACCTGAAGTTGAATTGGATAAGGAAAGAAATTCAAAAGATGAGGATAATTTGATTCAAGCAGTTAATTGGGGATCTTTTAGGATTTTTGGGTATCAAGGAATGATTGTAGGAATTCCTAATGGAAAGGGAAGTCGATTTGAAAGTAATTGTGTTTATCAGGAAAGGTTGAATCAAGGAATAAATAAAGAACTAATCCTTAATGATCCAAAAAGAAGTTGCATGGAAGATGGACTTGTGGATTGTCTGATGGAAGAAGAATATTATAATAGTCCAATCTTGGAAAACAATTCAGATCCAAAAAATTGATTAGTAGCGAGTCTTGGGCTCTAGGCCCACCAAGCCTAATGAGTATTCTAATCTAGAATTGTTGTCAACTTGGGAACCCACAGACAATTTATATTTTGAAAGACTTACTGAAGTCTAAGAAGCCCAAGTTTATGTTTCTTATGGAAACTGTGTTAAATTGAGCCTAGATAGAAATATTCGATCCCAAATACATTGTGAAGGCTGTCTTGCGGTAGATGGTATTTGGTAACACTGGTTGTCTAGACTTGTTTTGGTAGAAAAATGATATGGCCTTAGTAATTGGTTTTTCTAGAAACTACATTGACATTGAAACTTATGCAGAAAGAATGCCGAAATGGATGTGTTTTTATGGGTTTCCGGAATGATATAAAAGGCGTGAGTCATGGGAGATGCTGTGCAGCTTGAAATCCAATTCAGATTTACTTTGGTGTTGCATATGAGACTTTAATGATCTCCTTTCCCCGACGGAGCAAAATGGAAAATGCCCTCACCCCCAAAACCTCTTTTTGGGATTTAGAAGTGCTGTTGATAGATGTGGCCTTTTGCGACTTAGAGATAGACAGATATCCATTACATGAGAGAGGGGTAAAGGTACAACTCATCTTGTCGAAAAGAATCTTGATCGTGCTTTTGTTAATGATAATTGGTATAACTTATTTAAAGAGGCAAGAGTCCAAAATTTACGAGCCCCACGCTGAGATCACTCTTCAATTATTCTTCTGTCGATTATTTGGGAGTATAGGAAAAAAGTCAGGCCCTTACGCTTTGAGAATGTGTGGCTCAATGAGCAAATTGGAAAGATGTTGTGGCTTTGAGTTGGGCTAATAACAATGGTTGTCATATAAACGATAAGTTGTTTGAGTGCGATAGTGATCTACAGAATGGGGAGCACAATTTGTTTCCCGCTTTAAAGAAAGGCTAAAGGAATGTAGAGACAGAATGAGGCGCCATAGGTCAGGGAGGGATGAAATCTCTAGTCAGTATCATGCTAAAGCCCAATGAGAATGTTTTTTTGTCCTCCACCAACAATAAGATTTTTGAAAGCAACTTGCTGAACAATACTGGCTCAAGGAAGGAGACTCGAACTCGCAATTTTTCTATGCAAGGGCATTATCCCGTCAGAAGAAAAATTCAATCAGATAACTTGAAGATGCTGAAGGAAATTGGAGAACAAATCCAGGTTAGAGGATGTTATTGGTAATTATTTCTTAGATCTTTTTACTCCATCTATGTGTGAATGCGCTCCTACAGTTGATTGCAAAGTCACTGAGGAGCTCAATGAAGATCTGATGTCTAAGTTTAGGCCAGTGGAGATTAAGTAAGCCCTCTTCTCAATGCACCCAGATAAGTCTCTGGGAACATATGTTATAATATATATATATATATATATATATATCGTAGCTTGGAATTTGAGTTTGAGTATAAGTGTGTTTGTCCCACATTGAAAAAATAAGAAGATTTCATCTATTATATTAAAAAATAACACACTTAATAGTTTGAATTAAGACTTGGAGAGAAAATATAGAGGAAAGCCAAAATTATATTATTATATATTTAAATTAATGCATTTGGCACTTGGCACCTGGACACGTGGCACGTGCGACGTGTGTTCAAGAAAATATTATTTTCTTTTGCAAAATATTTATTTCTAGTAAGAAAATAATCTTATTCTCTTTTAGAGACGTATCCTTCTGAAGAATTGCAATGTTTCAAAACTTATGTTAAAATGTTGTATCATTTCAAGAAATAGTTAAGATTCATATGATACAACT
>JACGDI010003151.1:924804-936722 GCA_014898725.1 Jacaranda copaia
ATCTCAGAGGGCATAATAACTATAGTCTTTGTGAGATCACAAAGAAATTTGGCGAATCCGTTAACAAAAGGGCGAGATTTAGTCATCAGCACTAGAAAAGGAATAGGACTAAGTTCTTTTCTTTTCTAGAAATAAATAAATAAATAATCACCGGTAGTGGGAACCCTACCTTATTTCTAGAACTACCACCAATTAGAAGGTTTAAAGGGTAATAACAAGCTACTGATTATTGATTAAGGAAACACTGAAATTTGTATTTCTAAGTGTTGAATATAAAAAGAGGATGAGTTATGAACTTTTAATGAAGAAAAAATTGATATCTCAATGATATGGAAGATCTTCACCTAAGTGAACACAAGAAGTGGTGCCGCTTCTAATAAAAATCTGGATGACTTTTATAAGTGTTCATGATCCTAGGATGGAGCACAAGGCCATGTATGTGCTTAAATTTTCAGTGAACTTTTGGAAGCTAGATAAGGTCTTGTGTGCAATATTTCAGGTTAAAACATATAAAATCTTGGTTTAAGCTACGACGACCACTGATTTTGTTTTAACTTTGAAGTATTTGCACTAATAGGAAGTTTAATTCGAAAGACACTTTCCACTATGCAAGAACTTAGGAAGAGTATATGGATTTATCAAATTACAAGCTAAGTGGGGGATTGTTATAATATATATATATATATATATATATATATTGTAGCTTAGAATTTGAGTTTGAGTATAAGTGTGTTTGTCCCACATTGAAAAAATAAGAAGATTTCATCTATTATATAAAAAAATAACACACTTAATAGTTTGAATTAAGATTTAGAGAGAAAATATAGAGGGAAGCCAAAAGCATATTATTATATATTTAAATTAATGCATTTGGCACTTAGCACTTGGACACGTGGCATGTGCGACGTGAATTTAAGAAAATATTATTTTCTTTTGCAAACTATTTATTTCTAGTAAGAAAATAATTTTATCCTCTTCTGGAGACGTATCCTTCTGAAGAATTGCAATGTTTCAAAACTCATGTTAAAAAGTTGTATCATTTCAAGAAATAGTTAAGATTCATATGATACAACTATTGGGAATTATTATGATACTTCAGAAAGGATGTCTACGTATCCTTCAAAGCTCATGTTAAAATGTTGTATCATTTCAAGAAATAGTTAAGATTCATATGATACAACTATTGGAAATTATTATGATACTTCAGAAAGGATGTCTTCTACTAATATAAATATAACTCAGGAGAAGTGCCAAAAGATATAGATTCCTTTTTTTTTAGAAAATAAGTCTTCATTTCTTCTCTATTAAAATTTTCTTGTATACTCAAAGGCTTTCTAAAAGATTTTGAGGGAAATCTTCGAAGTTGCTATTCGCAGATTTCGGGTGGTTTTGTTGTATCCTAAAAGTGAATTGCCATTTCAACCCGGTAGCAAACACATATTGGGGGCAATAATTACTTTAAGGAAAGTGTGTTCACGCCTTATGCCACATAATTATTTAGCCAGTTCTATCAATTTTCCTAACAACATGTGAATCCGGCATTCTATCAATATTTCTGGCCTGACAGTTGGGAAATGATGTTAAGGGGCCCTGGCTTGGTTACTTAAATAACTGCCATATTCCTGAAGGATTAAATGATACTAATATCACTTTGGTCCCTAAGAAGAAGAACCCAGGAGTAATGGCGGATCTTAGGCCAATTGCCCTTTGCAATGTATTATATAAGGTTATTTCTAAAGTGTTGGCTAATCGACTGAAAAGTATTCTCCCTTATGTTGTTTCTAATTTTCAGAGTGCTTTTGTGCCAGGGAAGTTGATGACAGATGACATTCTAATTACATTCGAGGTTATGCACTACTTAAAAAAGAAAACCAAAAGAAAGTATGGAGTTGCTGCTCTTAAGATTGATATGAGTAAGGCATATGATAGAATTGAGTGGACTTTTCTTAGGGGAATAATGGAGAGCATGGGATTCCACAAAAAGTTCATTGATCTGATGGTGATATATGTGTCTACGGTGAAGTATAAGAGTGTTCATAACGGCAATGAAATTGGACCGATCATCCCAGGTAGAGGGCTAAGGCAAGGTGATCCACTTTCGCCTTATCTTTTTATTCTTTGCACTAAAGTATTGTCCTTGTTGCTATTGAAACTCGAAGCTCAAGGCAAGATTCACGGGTGCAAAATTGCAAGGAAAGCCCCAACCATCAATCATTTATTCTTTGCTGATGATAGCCTCTTGTTTTTTCGAGCCACAAAGGAAAAGTGTCATGCTATTAAAAATTGTTTGAATATTTATGAAAAAGCTTTAGGCCAGGTGATTAATTCTTGTAAGTCTGCTGTATGCTTCAGTTCTAACATCTCCATAGAATCAAAAATTGATAGTTGTGAGCAGTTGGAGGTTTTGGAGATGGGGGATCATAATAAATACGTTGGATTTCTGGCTATGATAGGAAGAAAGAAGAAGGTGACTTTTAAGTTTGTTAAAGACAAGGTTTGGGATAGATTATAAGGCTAGAACAAAAGGTTTTTATCCAAGGCCAAAAAGGATTTCTCATTAAAACTATTGCTCAAGCGATTCCCAATTATGTGATGAGCGTTTTCCTCCTTCCTAAAGGCCTATGTATAGAAATCCAAAGAATGATGAATACTTTCTATTGGAATTCTAGGCATAGCAACTCTTAGGGAATTTGCTGGAAGAAGTGAGAAAGTTTATGTGCTAGTAGGGATAAAGGAGCCTAAGCTTTCAAAGATTAAAGGAATTTAATTTGGCCTTGTTGGATAAACAAGCACGGAGACTTATCTCTCAGCCTAAATCTTTTGTTGATAAATTTCTACAAGCACGATACTACCTGAGTAAAACTTTTCTGGAAGCACAATTAGGATCCAATCCCAGTTATACTTGGAGAAGCATACTGGCCGTTCAAACTCTAATTTAAACTAGAATTGTGTTCCGTGCTGGAAATGGGGAGAGTATCACAATTGGTAAAGGCCCCTGGCTGCTTGATGATGAATATCCATTCGTTAATTCTTTGTTGTGCATTGAAGATGCTCAGAAAAAGGTTAGTTTGTTGATCAACCGGATTGTAGAAGTTGGGATAGCATGATGATTACATCCCTCTTCAATAATAGGAGGTTAGCCATATCTTAAAAATTTCACTGAGTCATAAGAGAAACCCAGACCATGTTATGTGGAAATTTGATAAGAAAGGAATATCTACAGTGTGAAGCGGATATAAGCATCTTATTTCATCACATGGTTTTGATTTGGAGGATTCTTATGCCTCAGTGTGGAAAAAATCTGGTCTGCTAAGGTCTCTCAAGAAGTGCGACATATGGTCTGTAGAGCATGTAGTAATTGCTTACCTACTAGGGATAGACTCATATCCAAAAAGGTGAATATCTATAATGTATGTTCTTTTTGTCAGGGAGATGCAGAAAACATCATACGTGTTCTAGTCTATTGCCCGATTGCTATAGCTTATTGAATTGCAGCAGCGGTAGGATGCTTTCACTCTGCAACATAACAGCTTACTGGATTGGATGAAGGAAACATTGACATCAGCTTCTAGAGTTGAGATAAACAGAATTTCATGATAATTTGGAGCTTGTGGCATAACAGAAATCAGGTTTTATGGAATAATAAGTTCCAATCAGCTTCTTCCATCATCTTTACTGCTGAATCCTTCTTGCATCAATGGACGAAAACTCAGAAAAGGATCATGAAGCATACCATTACATCAGACAATGAGGCTTTTGTTTAATGGAAAAGACCACCATGTGGATGGATTAAATGCAACTCATATGCAGCCATTTTCTCTTTGGATAAAAAGTCTAGTTTTGGTTGGATTTTGAGGCATGAATTTGGTCAGTTTATGGCAGCAAAGTCCATACCTCATATTGGCATTATCTCTCTAGAATTGGCAGAAGCAATAGAATTCTGGTAAGCTTTGAGTTGGATTAAGGATCTTCTCCTGTTTCATTTGAATTGGATGCTCATATCATTGTCAACGCAATGAAAAATGATTCTTGTGATTTTTCTTACTTTAGTGCTATTATTGATGACTGTAAATTCATTTTAATAAACTTGGATTGTTTTGTTACATTTATTAGACGTTTAACGAATCAAGCTTCTTACCGAATTGTGAGGGCGGCTGCTTCTTTGTCTGAATCAGCACTGTGGGTTGGTCACGCTCACGTACCTACTTTCCTTTAAGATGTTATTTTTGAAGAGATGGGATAAAATTTTCTTCCCTAGTGTCAAATGAAAAAAACAGGAAAAAAAAACGTAGATAAATTGGATCAAGTACGCGTGTCAAGGGAAGCCCATCTATCCAACCATAAGCCCACTTCCTCAACCCAGCTATGTAGCCCAAAGCATTATGGCCCTTCCAACTTCCAAGATCCAACCCAGAAAACATCAATGTCCTCAGAATGACGATTATGCACCTGAATTTTCTCCCAAAAGCCTTTTTGGGCTCTAGTTATTCCGTTCTCCAAGATTATATCGGGGTCTTCCGCTCGCGGTTCTTCAACACCCAAAACTATTATTCTCACTTTGCTGAATAATTCTCCTTTGGCCTGCTTTCGCAATGGAGGTAAGGGAAAAGTATAACGGAAAATCAAATGTAATCGCAGATGAAGCTGAAGAAGAAGAAGATATTCAAAACAGCGGCGTGTTTTCTGAACTGAAACAGCACTGTGTGCTGCTGCTGGACCTCCTTCAGAATTCCAAGAAAAATCATTCCTTTCTATCTGAACTTCTTCACCTTCTTCAACGATCATCCCCCCGGTCACTCCAGCCATTCTTGGAGTGCGCCTCTTTTTCTTCCCCTTTTATTTCTGCATTTAAGTCTGAAATTCAGTTTTTGATTGTCAATGTGATGATTCTGCGTTGTTCTGATTAATGGGTTATTGTCACATGAAATTTCGAAGTTTTTGTTTGATGAAACTTTAATTGGAGGGACCGTGTTTGGTTTAGTGTGATTGCTGTTGTTTCTATTGGTGATAAAGATAAGTTTGAGCACTTCTAGAAAAGATAACTCAGCTTGGTCACGTTGAGAACTTTGTACTGAATTCAAGTGGAAAATAAAATTCTGGGGATGATATTCAGTTGTTGTTGTCGTGAGCCCAGTATTGTGCACTTTGAATGTGCTCTGTGAGTTTTAGAGTTTGGAACAGATAGGGATCCTGGGATCTGCATGCTACTCTGGTAAAGAATAGTAACTCTATTAGTAATTTAGATAAAAAGCAGAATTGGACCACAATGTGGAAGTGATGGTGATGCTGCTGAAGTCATGGAGCTTAAAATATTTTGAAGTGGACACAAATGCCATCGCTCTCTAATCTAGGATGGAAATATGCACTTTTTGAACTCTGATTTTTTTGCCTGTCTGCTGTTTCAAAAGTCCTGGCTTAGTGTTCAATAAAAATTTTCTTGTAATGTGGTTTTTTCCCAAAAGAGTTTGATAGCTTGAGAAGAAATTAGGTATAAAATATATTTTCTATCTATCATAAAAATCAACTGACTTATTCACTTGGAAGGAGCTATTGTTTTGAGCTAGTTGAATGAAATGGTTGTTTGTTCTGGGGTATCATGACGTGCCGTCTTGCATTGTAACCTTTTCAGAAACATAATGGCTGTCAACTGCTAAATGGACCTCAAATGTTCTTGAAGATCTCAAAAAATGGGGCGTTTGTGGTTATTCATCAATCTGGAAGAGATGGAAGTAGGACAATCTAAGGGGCTTCCAGAATTGTCAATTTCCTATGTATATATATATATATCAAGTGATTACATTGTGAAATTGAATCTTTGGATGCAGCAGCGGGATGAATGATAATCACATGTTAACATATAAACTAGGTTCTGTAACTATCATATGGCGACTGCTTGGATAATGTTTTCCCCACTATTTGGTATCTGACCAACACTGGTTCATCTATCTTGATAGTGTTAATACTGACTCTTCACTTGATTTAAATGTTAAATAGGAAAAGATGAGGTATCTGATGCGGTGGTGCTTAAAAATTAATCATTCGAATTGAAATGTAATATGTTCTGTGGAGTTTTGCACCAAGAACAGTTTCAATCTTTTGCTAAAGCATGCTGGAATTGATTATTTCTCCAAATTCCACAAGTTTTCTTTATAAATAACTTTGATTGTTTAACATGAAGATTGCTTCTTGAATTTTTTCAGCTATACTTCGTTTCCGTTGCTGCTTCTATTCGATGCGGCAGTAAATTGTAGATCCTCAATGAAGTTTGACTCTGGAGATAATTCTATGGAGTTTAATGCCTTGGAGACAGCGCATAAAGTTAGTGACTCTGTCGCAGAAGGTGTTGTTCTTTGTTTGGAAGAAGTCCTGAAGAAGTGCCATTTGGGTTCCATTGATCAGGTACTCAAAGCTAAAAGTTCCATTTTATTTGGCACCTTCCTTTTAACTGTTACCGAATGATTTTATACAATAGTTCACTCTGTGTATCTCCAGATTTTCAATGTCCTTATCTCCATTCATTAGCTTCTATAGCTCGCATTAGGCAGAGTAATCACTCTTTTGCACCATGGAAGTGGATGGATAACTCATTGATCCTACTAAATTGAGAAGTAGTTCTACAAGGAAAATAGAATTGAAGAACTCAGTTTTCATTTATGCGTCTCTCAGAAAATGGGAGTGGCTTGATGATGAACATTAGACTTGTTGGCAACAGAAAGGGTTTGGTGGAAGCAAGTTTGTATTAGAGGGATCATGGAGCTGCAATGAATAAGTTTTATAGTTTTTAAGCCTGGAAAGAGAACACAAACTTGGGAGTATTTCTAGTTTTGCCATTCTGGTGCTTTGCAGCCAAAGATGTCATGCTATCAAATTTTTCAGCAGCAGACAATCTAATTGACTTAGTGTGAACTGCCAAAAATGAACCAATCAAAGAAAGGCTGCACTGACCAAATTGGTATAAGGAAAATGATCCTGGTCTGAAGTTTCTGAAAGCAACCTGGGGTGGTTTGCATCAGAAACAAACCTTTGAGAAACACAAAACCAACCAATCATGTATTACGATCAACTTGCTTGTTGCAAATTTGGAAGCATGGAGATGCTTTTCTGTTGCTAGCAGAACTTGGGAAAGTAATGTTATAAATTTTACTGTACAAGTTGCACTGCACTTTCATAACAACTAGTCTCCTATTCAGCATTTTTTTTCAAGTCAGTCCTTTGATATGCAGTTGGATCTATTTTTCTCATTTCATTTCATAATGCAAATTGTTTGTGCTGTACGCTAAAGTTGCTTGACAATATACAATTTTATTTTATGTAGATGGTTGTTATACTGAAGAAACTGGCCCATGGAGCAATGCTTTCTCCGCTGGAAGCTTCAGAAGAGTTCCGTGAAGGAGTAATAAGGTGTTTCAGGGCTCTGCTGCTTAATTTGTGTCCTTGTTCTGGTGACTCCTGTCCATGTAAACAAATAGGTGATTGGCCTGTTCTTCCAGCTGAAAAGGAGTTGCAATTTCCTGTTTCTAGAGCATTGAAATGTAATTCAGTCTCAAAAGAATGTTTATTAGCATTTCTTCAGTCTGAACCTGCTTCTGCTGCAATTGGACACTGGCTATCTCTCCTGCTCAAGGCATGCATTTCTCCTCCTACATGATTGTTCTTTCCTGAGAAATTTTGTTCTAAACACTCCCCCTTTTTTATGCATACTTTCTTCCGAATGTCTAACTTGATATATGCTTGAAGGCTGCAGATAATGAGGCCACACGAGGTCATCGAGGCAGTTCAAAGCTTCGTGTTGAAGCCTTCATAGCACTTCGAGTGCTTGTTGCGAAGGTATTCTGATTATTTTCTAATTTAAGGAAATATATTATTTAAGTTTTGGAAAACTTGGCAATCCAATGAAAAAGATAAATTGGTTCTTTCTTTATTATTTATTATTTTATTTATTTGGCTTTACTTCTACAGGTTCTCATTGATGTCTTATCTTAATAATTACTCACTACAGGAGAATGGTCTTGATTTGTGTAATTAAAGTGAATTAATCTATATAAACACTGAGTTGCATCTTGCTACAACACATGCAGATGGGACAGCTAGGAACCATGGTTGTGTGATATATTTGCTTGTTGAATCCATACCTACAAAGAAAATAAATAATTGATGCTCTGATATGATATTTTCTTCCTACTCCTGGTACTAGTAGAAGCCTACTGCATGGCTGGATCTAGCCTTTAGTATGTCATAATAAGCATCACATTGATATGGCAGAAAGATAATCTGTTTCTCATTTTCTGCAACCAATAGTGAAATGGATATTTTTCCTAGTTTGTTGAGGTTTAGGCATTTAATTGTTAAAAAATATGCAGAGTACCATATAGGCGTGTAGTTCATAATTTTATGTGGAACCTGCAGGTCGGTACAGCAGATGCGTTGGCTTTCTACTTACCAGGTGTTGTCAGTCAAATGGGGAAAGTGTTACATGTATCAAGAACTATGATTAGCGGGGCAGCTGGAAGTATGGAAGCCTTGGATCAGGCAGTTAGAGGGTTGGCTGAGTATCTTATTATAGTTCTTGAGGATGGTGCCGCTACATCTATTCTTGGTGTTCCCATGGATGACATTTCTGGCCTCCATTCAAGTAAAGAGAAACCTCTTGCATCATTCCTAGAGGAACTCCGTCATCTGCCAGTTAAAAATTCAGTGGGGAATGGTGTTGTCGGAGATTCAACTGAATATGTAGAGAGTGGCATTACAATGTCTGGCGGAGATACCAGAAAGCTCAATTCTGACATTAAAGTCAGATCACTGCATGTAGAGCGTACTGCGGATTGGTTAGCGAATACAACTGCTCATGTTAATAAACTATTGTCTGCAACATTTCCGAATGTAGGTCCAGCATGGTTATGTTTTGTGATAGTTTGTAAGATTTTCTGTTGCCAGTGCTTACATGTATTTAAAACTCTGTTCCTTTTTTCTCTTTGCAGCTATGTGTTCATTCAAGCAGAAAAGTGAGGCAGGGACTTTTGGCTTCTGTACAGGCACTCTTATGTAAATGCAGTTACACACTGAAAGAAAGCAGATTTATGCTTTTGGTGAGCTGGGATTTAGAATCTCGATATCACATATTTTTCAGTTGCCTGTAGTTTGTATGATGAGTGTTCGCCGATAGTTTGATGTTTGCATATTTTGGTACTGATGAACAGAATCTGATTTGTATTTTGGTTTAAATGGAAGTGTTTGCTCAGAATTTCCTTCTGCCTGCTCCATCCCGAAAGGGACTTTGAATGAAGCCATCTCCCCCCTCTACTGCATCTTTGTTGTAGACATGTCCACCTTTGTTTTCTAGAACCTTTTAGGACTCCATGATAATCTATTGTATATGCATAAGTGATAAAGAAAATTGAAAGCTAGGAGAACCATCTCAGCACCAGGTTGTTACTCAATGTCCTTTCTATGATAATGATGCTTTCATATTGAACACCCACTTGTCAGCAGATAGATGTGTTAGTATTACAACTGTAAATGCTGGTTTGCAGCTGCAGATGATCATGATGTTGAATTGTTGATGATTTCCCATACCTCTAATTCCGGCCACTGACCTTTTGTTCCTTGTTATAGTTTTCTGCGTGAACTAAGTGGTCAAATTTGAGCTACTTATCGTTTCAATTGGAAATGCATCATAAGTATGCTTATTGCCACCACCTTGGAGTAGCTTGCTGTGAACTGTATTTTTTTACTTTTTCATGCATTTCTTTTGTTCTGGGAAATCTTTGGGTCTATTAATTAAAATAAATCCCTCCATCCATGCTGTATATCCAGTGAAAATGTTGCTCCCTTAGCCCAAATATGTTCTCACAGAAACTGTATAATGAGATCTTTTCAGAAGAATTACTTTCCTCTAAAGCCCAGCAGGCCAAGTAATACCCATTATGGTATTTCCTTTTTTGGATCTTAGCATCTTGGTGCCTCGATAAACAAGATTCTATTATTTACTAATTTGCCATTCTTAATTTATGTTATTTCCATATTAGTTCTTCATCAATGTCTTTTGACATAGATTGAGGCCTCAGGCCTTTATGGTCTTGCCAATGAGATGCCTCGGAATGCAATGATGTATGATTATCCTCTATGTAAATCATGTGTAGATGAAGTTTAATAAGTTGAGAATTTCATGTTTGTGGCTGGCACATCTGGCATTAATACATGTGAGGTCGTTGCTAATGTAGGAATGCTTGTGTATCTTGGTTTGTGATGATTTTGATGACGTGTCTTCAAATGCCCAAGCATTCTTTGGACTTCTGGTTTCATCGAAAGGGAAATATCAAGCAGAACATGATATTGCTGAGGTTTTTGGCAGGTCAACTTTTCTCTCTGTAATATGTTAAGTGTTAACTTGGTCTTGATGCCTTCTCTTGGAAAAATATCATTCCCGTCATAGGTATCATTTGCAGGTTAGTTGAAAAGCTTCCTCAAGTAATACTGGGTAATGAGGAGTCAGGTGCATTATCAGAAGCCAGAAAGTTGCTTGCGATTATATATTTTGGTGGTCCCCAATTTGTTGCAGACTACCTTCTTCACTCTCCTGTATGATTACTGTCTTAGCTTTTTGCTTTCTTTTCCCCCTCTTTTTCTAGTATAGTTTGGTGAGCTTCATTGATAAATTCAATACCAAGCGACAAGCAATGCACCACTTGCTGAGATAATGCCACATGTTTTGTTGGGGTAGCTGCCTAACCACCTTTCTCTTTATACCTCCTATAAGAACTCCTACTATTTAGAGGACTAAAGTAGCTAGTGATTGCTTCCACACTGCATTAATAATGGATTATCCTTACTTTCCACTTAAATACAGCTTCCTACTTGGATTCTTTCTTTTCTTTTTTTCCTTCCTATATGGATTCCTTCCTTCTGGATTCTAAATGTTTGATGGAAGTGTAGCCAAAGAAGTGACTTTGGAGGACTTTAGACTTCTTTCTAGTGCGTCAAGGACTCAAGTACCTGAACCTTCTCTAATAATGAGTTCAACAAAGTGTACACCCTCTATTTCTACAAATTTACTTTTGTTCTTGCAATGCTATAAAATAATAAGCCAAACTTTATGTTTCTGGACTATTAGCACGCAAGGTTATCTGATTAGCAATACTAAACTCGTTATGATATTTTAATAATTGCATTGTTTAATCAAATAAATTAGACGCCAAGCTAAACTGTAAGACAGAAGACCAAGTTTACAAATTGACATTGAATGCTTATTTATTTGGAAGACCTGAGAAGGAAAATTAGTAAATAAAATGGAAACCTAATTAGGTGTATCATAGTGATAGAGCTAAGCTGTTTGGTTGATGGAATCCCTATGCATTGTGTAGCCATGTACGACAGATAGTTCTGGTATTTGATATTCTCACATTTCTGTCTCCATGAGGATAGTTTATTGTATTCATGCCATGTCTTGATTGATTATATGTTATAGTTTGTAATTTACTAAACTTGTGAGCTATCGGCATGAGAAATCATAGTGCTCTCCCTCTTTTATGTGTATAATACTATTAGTGCTGTGCTTGATGAATTTCTTTATCTTGATTTATTCTAAAGCCACAATGTTCGCCTGGATTCATCCACTTCACCTATGATAAAAGACTATTAAAATCAATTTCGTCATTTTGGAAGGCTCACAAACCTCGTAAACTGTTTCATCTTGGAGTGTTCTATGGCGGCCTCTTTTCCACCTTCATGATTGAATTAGAAGAATTATACCATTGGGTTTGATGACTTTAGTACCAATTAAAAATTTAATTATTCTTCTTAGGCCTTTACAAGCTCACTGATGTTTTGCTTTCTTCTCTTTGTTTCTCTAGACTTTTACTGATTATTTAACTTGAGATTTCAAAGCACACGTGATGTTTGTGGGTTGGGGGGGGGGGGGG
>JACGDI010003151.1:936757-961206 GCA_014898725.1 Jacaranda copaia
CGCACTTAATTATTCCCTTAAAAAATTATCCTGAAACTTCAATTTTCTGCCATTCTGAGAATGTTTTCATCATTTAGTTTTCCAAGATAGCCTTAGCTTCAGTATCTGATTTCTGTGTGAAGTCCTAATCCTCTATTGATAGATTTATATAAAATTGATGTCTTCTAGGTCACAGATGCTCATTTCTTGGATGTTTTTGCCCTCTGTTTGAGTCAGAACTCAGTTTTCGCTGGTTCACTAAACAAGCTTGCAGTTACAAGTCCATCCTCAGCTGGATTCATGCATTCAATATCTGAGATCAAGGCTATTACCAATGCTGCTGATGAAAACTCTGAGTTTTTTGGTTTCCAAAACCGGAAAAATTTGTACCCGTATGAATATGTAAAAAACGAATATCAGCTTCCCAGCATGCCCCCTTGGTTTTTTCACGTGGGCAGTCAGAAGCTGTACCAGGCTCTTGCAGGAATTCTTAGGCTAGTAAGTCTATACATGTTTACAGGTTGGTTTCTTTCCATATTCATTTTTGCTAAATAATCTTTCTGTTGAATAATCAGAACTTACATGTGACCATCTTGTTTTTTGTTTCTAGATTCTCGAAGCAAGGGCTCTTATTCTGTTTTCATTGATATTCTCCTGGGGCACTTGCGTAAATTGATATCTGAGTTGCGAATAAAAGAACACCACAAGGATGGCTGGCAGTCATGGTATAAGAGAACTGGTTCAGGGCATTTGGTTCGGCAGGCTAGTACTGCTGTATGCATTTTGAATGAGATGATGTTTGGGCTGTCTGATCAGGCAATTACCTCTTTCGGCAGAATGTTCCGTTCTAGTCCACAACAAGAAAGCAGTGGCTTTTATGGAAATGATAATGGTAAATCTTCTGAAATTGAAGATGCTCTGCCAGAACATTGGCAGAAGATGTATCAGAACAGTGGTGCAAGAAGTCACTTGATCGATTGCATTGGCAGTATCCTACATGAATACTTATCACCCGAAGTCTGGGATCTTCCACTTGGATTCTCAGCTTCTCTCCAGCAATCTGGAGAAGATGGAGACATAAGCTTGCATTTTTTTAATGACAATGGAATGCTGCACCAGGTTTATGTGACTTTAAATTCTCTTGCTTTTAAGAATAATTTGTCCATGTGAATATGGAATGAAGATTTATGAAATATGCGGCAGACATTTGTTGAAGTATGTGCACTCATCTTATAGTTTTTTTCCTCAACAGGTTATTATTGAAGGAATAGGCATATTTAATATCTGCCTTGGGAAAGAATTTTCATCATGTGGATTTCTTCACTCCTCACTCTATATGTTGCTTGAAAATATTATTTGCTCAAATTTCCAAGTCAGAAGTGCAGCTGATACTGTCTTACATGCTATCGCTGCTGCACAGAACTGTCCAAGTGTGAGTATTTGTGGTGCACTTCTTTGGTGTGAGTATTCAAATGTGTGACCTGTACTACATAAAATGCTTGCAGGTGGGTCACTTGGTATTAGCAAACTCAGACTACATAATTGATTCAGTATGTAGGCAACTGCGCCACTTGGATCTTAATCCTCATGTGCCTAGTGTTCTTGCTGCCATGCTTTCTTACGTTGGGGTAGCTGATAAAATATTGCCATTATTGGAGGAGCCGGTATGAGTTCAATAAATGCCTATTTTTATACTGTCATGATGATTGCTTCTATGAGAATCTTAGATATGTTTTCTATTTGATTTTGTTCACAATTTCTGAAACCTGATGCAGTAGACTTGTACAGATGTATGCGGTCTCTATGGAGCTTGAAATTCTTGGGAGGCATCATCACCCAAATTTAACACTCCTCTTTCTGAAGGTCATCTTTGACAAACTTTTTGTATAAATGCTGATTTCAATTTTATTCCTTATTTCATGGATAAATCGCCTGAGGATAATGGGAAAATGTTGATGCTGTCATATGCTGGGTCATTATGATGTCATTTACTTTCTTGATTGTTTTTAGTTGGGGAATATGCTATTGTTTTTTAACATGATGTATTATAAATTTAACAATTTATTTTGTTACTAAAAGTGGACTTCTATTAAATAAAAAAGAATGTGTTTTAATAATTCTTTTAGAGGTGCTACATCAATGGTCTTAGGTATTTTCTTTTTTCTTTGTTCTTTGTTCTTTGTTTAGGCAGTGGCAGAAATAGCTAAAGCCTCCAAACATGAGGCTTGTAAACTACCCAATCAAGTAGAATCATTCAATAAGGAAATCAACTCAAACATATTGAAGGCAGAGAAGAGAACAGGAAAGCATTTTGGTCATTCTAGATCATATGCTAGTAAAACTATGGACATAGATGAAGTTGACCCTGGTAAGTACTACTCAAACTGTTTAGGTTTGTTAGATATCTATATTATCATGGTTAAAATATGGAAGTGAATTGATTAAGTGCATTGCAGTTTTGATTGGCTAGATATACCTGAAACATATGATGCTTTAATGTTCTTATTGAATTTTCTTCCCAGTGATTGTATTCCTTTAGCTGTATGAAACTTTTGTTGATGTTAGGCTCAGAAGGCCACCTTTAATGATCTTGAATTTCTTCTTTTATTCTGTAGATGGTTAGAAAAATGTCTTCTTTTCTACTATTTAACCTGGGTAAAAGGGAAGCATTTATGTTAATTCTCTAGATGAATCTTAGATATTTTATTCTAGCTTTCATGATGACTCCTTGCCCTCTTTGTATTATCTTCCTTGATCTTAATATTGGCCCATTTTTAATATAAAAAATCCTTGATAATTTTTTGCTTCAGATATTTCACCATATGTGTACTTCTGAGTCTTGGTTAAGGAGACATATACCAGTGTCCACTAGTCATGATCAATTATGAAATATAAATTACTAAAGAATTTGCTTATTGATCTGAGTTACCCAAACGTGATGAATTTGATATATTTGGTAATGCTTGAAGTGACAGAAACAAAAGATACTGGCAAGGAATAGCCTCTTTGTAGAAAGTTTGAGGGTATAAAGCCACAGACTATATTGTGTTACTCGAAAAGTAGCAAAATAAATGCTTGATTTCTGAATATGCTTGAAAACCCTCCAATTTTATAAAGCTTGTAGCTGAGATTTGGATGTGATTTACCCTTCATCTTAATGGGATTATCAAGGGACCAGATCAATTCTATATCTGCTCATTACAGTTACTCCTGATGGCCCTCCACATCCTAAGTACTGTGAAGATAAAGTTGGAACAGACAAAACTAGAGGGATTGATATCCAACAAATTAATAAGTGCACTCCATCTTTTATTTTCGATAGAAGAATTTTCAGAAATACCATAAGCTAATGGATGTTGTTGCTCTATGCTTTAATAACTAATATGCTGCTATTGATTAATCATGTATAATGAGAATGGAAAATATCTTTTTTTCCCATTCAAGGTAGAGTTCTTTTAATTTTCTTAATATTTCAATTAATTATCTAAATATTCTTTTATATTTGATATTTATCGTTTTATTTAGATTGATGATTAACAATTTGATTGTGGATATAATTTTTTTTGGGGGGAGGGGGGGGTCCCCAAGCTGAATAGGGTATTAAAAATTATATGTTGATAAATTTTAGTTTTAAAGCAACCATCTAAAAATATTAGGATGTTATCAAGTTTTGTTATACCATTGAATTTTAATGAAACCTTAAGAGAAATAATTAGAACTTAAATATTTAATTTCTTATTGTATGAATATCATAGTTCTTTATGCTTAACTTAGTTTAGTTTAAATAATTAAGCGAATTATGCTTTATATATATATATATTTTCCCTTTTGGGGCTTCATTATAATTTTCATTGCCAAGAAACTAATTGAGAAAAATTAAATTAAAGTCAGAATATTAGTAACTTATCGATTCATATATTGTTATTCATTTCTAACACATTTTCTATTAGAATGACAAAATGCTAATTATGCCATTGAAAATGAATGCTTTATGATGAAGGCTTCAACATCGAGGTTCTCATTATTAACGTATTATGTTAATTTAGTTTATCACTTTCAAATAGATTATTGTTTATTCAATTAATAATATTAGGTTAGCAATGAGTTTCGTTCATCTTTATAGAATAGTTTAACTTGAAGATTAGGAGATTCGCTTTGCCACAAATATCATTTGCTTTACTACACTATTTAATTACATCTAAGTTAAAGATTTAAAATAGACAACCTCCAACTAACATTGATTGCCCTTCTGCCTGGTGGGTTATCCACATATTTTGACATGTCGTGGAAAAACATGCAAATGATCCTGTAATTTGGGAAGGTTTTCTTTTTACCCCAAATTAAAATTCGTTCTTCTCAACAAATGAAGGATTTAGTATTTTCATTATTATATGTAAGTAATATATTAAATAATGATAATAAGATACCTTTGATCTATTTGGTCACATGATATTTAAGATTTAAACTTGAAATAATTGAGTTAATGTCAAATGACACATTGGCCATAAAGAAAATATACAACAATGGTCTTTTAAGATTAATGAGCATTTTAGTTCATTTCTTAAAAAAAAGTCAAAATGGAGTTTCTTTATTGTTTTATGGAGTGCGAATATCATTTTCCAGATGAAAAAAGGCAGAAAAGTAACTGACCTCTAATTATAGATGCAGCAACAATAGCTCTCCTGACTTGTTGTATCATCTCTTCTATCAGCGTACCAGTGACTTTCCTGAAAAAAGATGAATGCTTAGTTGTTTGTGAAGGCACCATAACACATGATGTTCCGAATTTGGCATTTGCGATTATCTGGAATTGAAGTTTTTTGTTTCACAGCATTGACTTTCGTCTTATTTATTTTGTTCCAGAAGCAGATGGGGGAATTTTCAACAGTGACGCTGGTGTGCAAGAGGAGGAATGGGAATCTATTATATTCAAGTTTAATGATTCCAAAAGATATCGGCGAATTGTTGGATCTATTGGAGGGTCATGTCTAGTTGCTGTAACTCCGTTGATTGCTTCAGCTGACCCAGCAGCAAGCTTGACAGCACTGGACGTAGTTGAGGTATATATAACTCTGCCTGCGTCATTTCTATGGAAGCTGGGAGACACATCATGACAGTCTTTTTAAAATTTTAAGTCTCTGCTGGAAATCGCACCAGAGATTCTCTCCCAATGGTTCATTAGACTGAAGAAGTCTTAAATGATTATCCAAATTGAATGCTTAACCTCTCCTTGAAAATGGTTATTGGACTTACTGTTTTGACCGTAGACCTTTTGTATGCTGACATCTGAACCTTTTAAAGAAAGAGAATGAGAGAAAGAAGTTGGTCCTAGAAAATGTATAAGCTAGTTTATTTGTGAATATCAACCCAAAATTTAATGAATTTTGTTTGGTAGCTAAGCTATCTGGTCATGGCTAATAAGAATTGATACTTTATTCTTGTGAAGTGTTTAGGCTTTTTTCTTTATAGTTTCATTCAAGTAATTGTATGAATTCGAAAATGAAATTTCACTTTCAGATAGTTGCCATTGCCTAATGTCGTCCTCTTTGTGCGTAAAATATTCAGAGTTAAGTACAGATGTTATCCATCATATATCTCCAGTTCTCAGTGGGTGAAAATTATTGATACAGGTTGAGAGGTGTTCAATTGTTGAGCTATGCCATTTTGCAAACTTTTCTGAGTCACAAGATTGATTATGATTTATAATTTTCTTTTACTATTTTCCTTTAGGATGGTCTTGTGGTGCTTGCCAAAGTGGAAGAAGCCTTCAAGCATGAGAGTCAAATGAAAGAGGCGATTGAACAAGTCATTCAGTCATGTTGTTTCCATAATCTTCTTGATACTCTGGGGGCTGCTGAGGATGAAACTGTGGAGAATAGATTACTACCTGCAATGAATAAAATTTGGCCTTTCTTGGTTACTTGTTTTCGGAGTAAGAATCTTGTGGTGAGTGGTCTTTCGTCCTAGTACTCCCAATTTGGACATGAAAATCCTCAATAACATCACCTAGATTTTGTCTATTATCCCATGAATTTGTTCTAATATATCAGAAATCTTTTCTTGATCTTATCTTGAGTTATTTCCACAGGCCATTCGGAAATGCTCTCACACAATCAGCACCGTAGTCCAAATCTGTGGTGGCGAGTTCTTCTCTCGCCGTTTTCATACGGATGGCATCCACATCTGGAAACTTCTAAGCACACCACCATTTCAAAAGAAACCTCTCGCGAAAGAAGAAAGAACCCCTTTACAGCTTCCCTACAGGAGGAGCTCCACATCTTTAGAAGAATCACCAGCTGAGATATCTAACCTAAAAGTCCAGGTAGCCATACTCAATATGATTTCAGACTTAGCTGGGAACAAGAGAAGTGCTTCGGCATTGGATTTAGTCTTCAAAAAGGTCAGTGGCATTGTGATTGGGATAGTATGCAGCGGAGTTAAAGGACTTCAAGAGGCTTGTGTAAATGCACTTGTGGGACTTGCATCCATTGACCCTGATTTAATATGGCTTCTTCTAGTCGATGTTTATTACTCAAGAAAGAAAGATCTGCCTTCTCCTCCATCGGCTGACTGTCCTGATATTACACAAGTTTTGCCTCCACCAGCATCCTCCAAAGAGTATCTTTATGTGTTGTATGGGGGTCAGAGTTATGGATTTGACGTTGATTTCATTGCTGTGGAGACTGTGTTGAATAAACTTTACGACCAAGTTTTTTCATCACAAATATACAAATAACTGTTTGGAAGACAGATTAATCTTATGGCGTATTTGTTTGAAGGTTTTATTTATTTTTATCTCTTGGCTCTTTAGCTAAAATATTCTGAATGGTTGATTTATTAGGGACTTCAATTGATAGAATTAGAGGGTGTTTGGCTCAACTTGTTAAAAAGATTTTGAAAGATTTAAACTTTATTTATAAAATAAATTCTTGAAGTGATTGAATAAAATAAAATTTTGAAGTTTAATAAATGTTAGTAATAATAAATTTGTAATTAATATGATTAAAATTAGAAGTATTTTTAAAAATTTAATTAAGTTGAGAATTTTTTAATTTTTTGAAAATAATCATAAAATTATAATATTTGTGATAGAGGATAGTCCAACATGTTCAACCTAACAAGCTATCGACCTTAGAGAGGGCTTCTAGGCTCACTTAACATGTATAGCCCAATAGCGCTTCTGGACCCTGTTAGGACGGGTCACTCAACCATAATCATCTAGTCGAGTAAATTGTTCTCGATCGCACTTAGCGAGAGGTTTCAATCTACTTTGCCCAGTCAACCATCCCTCTGATCGACCACCTTGTTTGTTCGATCATTATTGACTATAATGCTCATTCCTGCATTGACTTATACCCTTACCGCATTCAATGCTCTGACAGATGGCATGCCCCTACATTAATGATGCGTGCCACCCTAATATAGTCTTTGCCACCAACTTTAGCAGAGAGACGTACCACTAAACTACTATTTACCCTAAAAATCAAGAGATGATGCCACCTGAAATAGTATCGAGATCGAAAATGACCAACCCCCAGGCAAGGACAAAAGCCCTCTACACTTGATAGTGGCATCTTTGTCATATCATCTACTAAGAGAAAGCTATAAATATCTCATTGCCAACCACACTTCAAATAATGCCATATACACTACACGCTCCTACTTTTCTATTCGATTACCTTATTTCGATCAGAATTAACTTGAGCATCGAAGTGGCTTCACTGGGGGCACCTTGGCTAGTTGAACGTTTGCTGTTCGTTGCAGATCTCAGACCTCGAAGAATATTGTTGTTGGATCATTCAACCTCCTTAGTCAAATTAGCCCAAACAAAACCCTATTCTCTAAATACGAGTTCAACCTCATCTTTTTGGCGCCATTTGTGGGAACATTGAGATTGCAACTGAAAAAATAGTGAATATAAGAAGAGCCGCAGATGAGAAGGAGGATTACAGAAGGTCCACATCTCCTCCTCCCTCTCCGCCCTAGTAAGGTTCATATGCTCCACAGCCCATCGCTCCACAAAAACAAGTAGTAACATTAACCATACTACAGCTGATACAGTTGATAATTGAACAAATCTCTACTCAACTTTTTGCTGCATTAAATTAACACACTATTGTGCCAGCCCTAGCTGACAGTGCTACTCCGCAAGCGCCTCCACCGAAAGAAAGGTCCCACTGGGACAACCGTGGTTGCCAGGAATTCAAGTGGCCACTAGCTAGATGTGATGCCAGTCTCAGACATTCCCAGGGAGAGATGGAACAATCGGAGATAAGGTAGAAAATCGTTGACTCCGTAGACCACCATGCTCGACCTAATCAAGCCCTGCAGTGCGATAAGGTTGAACATTCCAGATGCGACCATTTTGAGAAAGTGGAAGAATCTGCAGATCACACTTCTCGGCCTATTTGAGCCTCGAAGTGCAATAGGGGCGAGTGTGCAAGACCTCATTTTGATCAAAATGCCACCCAAGTTGATTAGGAGGAGTGGGAAGAAGTCTCCCACCAAGTACAACAACTGAACAGACGCCTTGATCAAATCTCAAGGAGAAACACGGATAGGGTACCCAACCTAGAGGGCCCCCAGAGGTCTCGTCGAGAAAAAGTCTCCCCTTTCATCTAGGAGATTGTCAACGAGCGCATTGTTGTTGATGCCAAAGTCCTGACCGGACTACCTAGATACAATGGTTCAACAGACCCTAATGAGTATTTGATGCAGTTTGAGCATATGATGTAGCTGCATGGGCACAACAAGTACATCCACGCAAAAATGCTGGTGACCACTTTTCAGGGCATAGCGCTCGATTGATTTGTGAAGCTAGAGCCCTCGTCGATATATTCCTATGATCAACTTTGTGACAAATTCTGACACCAATTCGCCAGCCGGAGAAAGGTAAAACTCCCCCACACTCACCTCTATACTATAAGCAGATGAGGGGGAGTCCCTCCATAACTTCTTCATGAGGTTCAACAAAGAGGTCTTGAAGATAGACAACTCCAGGATTGAGTTTCTGATCGGCATGCTGTTCTTGGGGCTCAAGCACAAAGAATGCACCAATACCTTGGTGTGAGAGCGCCTGAGGTCGATGGAGGAGCTGCTCGACCTGGTGGAAAGGTATATGACCTAAGAGGAGATGAACAAGCTTAGGTTCGGATCTTTTGAGGTCGATAAAAAGAAAAAGGAGAGAGATAACCAGAAACACAGAGAAAGAGGTCGATCTCCAATAAAGTGCTTCCACGACTACACCTCACTGAATATCTCGAGGAGAGAAGTATTGTACGCCATCTAGCATGACAATCTCCTCAAGAAATCGAGGAAGCTGATGGAGACTGAAGCAATGTAAAAGTCAAAGAAGTACTATCACTTTCATAAACAAAATAGGCATGACACAGATGAATGCTTCAACCTCTAGGATGAAATTGAGAGGCTCATTAGACAAGGCCATCTCAAAAAATATGTGGCTATTGATGCACAAGCCGAAGGGGACAAAATCAATCGAATTCCCTGTAGAGAAAGATCGGTTAGCCAGA
This sequence comes from Jacaranda copaia, assembly GCA_014898725.1. Classification (NCBI taxonomy): domain Eukaryota; kingdom Viridiplantae; phylum Streptophyta; class Magnoliopsida; order Lamiales; family Bignoniaceae; genus Jacaranda; species Jacaranda copaia. The sequence goes on from JACGDI010003151.1 coordinate 946,267, forward strand.
GGAGGAAGGATAAAGGAAAGAAACCTGCCCAAGAAGATTGCTCACCCATTTGAGGAGTAATTGATATGAATGCGGGAGGTCCCACTAGGGGGGACTCAAAATGGCAAAGAGGCAAACTCAGAGGAAGCTGGAGTTGACCAAAGCTTTACTCGTCAAAACAACATTCCATCTATCGACAAGTGCAGAGCCTATTTCTGTCATTGATAGCGCCTTGGCCCACCTCGAGGAAAAGAATAACAACCACAAAATTGATTGTCCCATGGTAGTCTCTGTTGAAATTGCCAACTTTGAAGTGAGGAAAGTCCTGGTCAATAACGGCAGTTCAACCAACATCATTTTCCTTTCTACCCTAAAAAGAATGAACATGGGGCAACTGAAGTTTGAACCTATGCATACCCCTCTAGTCAGGTTTGGGGGGTCAAAAATCATTCTGGAAGGATCCATCAATCTATAAACGTCATTTGGGGAGGTGCTACGAAGAAGACTCTGATGGTGAACTATCTGGTGGTTGATGCCCCATTTGCTTATAATATTATAATTGGTCGACTAGCCCAAAATGATTTTCATGCCATTGTGTCAACCTACCTCATGAAGATCAAATTCTTGACCCCAACTGGCATAGGGGAACTGTTGTGTAACGTCAAGGAAGCTTGGAGGTGTTACAACATTTCAGTCAAGTCAAACAAGTAGAAGACTCAACTGCAATTGAAGACTTTGGGGGATACCTCTATAGCGGAACTCGAGGAGACCCAAGCTAACAAGAAAAGAAAGCTCGAGGATACTTGGGTGGAGCCCATTAGGGAATTCAAAAACTATCGAGCTGAAACAAGGGAACCCCGACAAGACAACTCGAATCAGGATAGATATGCGCCCCCACCTAGAATGCCTTATGGTCGATTTTCTGAGAAGAAACATTGACATCTTTACTTGGAAAGCATCCGACCTCTAAGAAATTGATCCCAGTGTGATCGTGCACCTCCTCAATGCTGACCACCCCTTATACAAACTGATCAAGCAGAAGACTAGGACATTCAATGCCGAGAGGACCCAGATCATCGAAGAGGAAGTCTGAAAGCTCTTAGATGTAGGTTACATTATAGAAATTCAATATCCATCTTGGCTTTGTAATGTTATACTCGTCCTAAAGAATGAGAGATAGTGGCGAATGTGTAATGATTTCACATATCTGAATAAAGTTTGCCCTAAAAATCCTTACCCCTACCTCAAATAGATTTACTAGTAAACTCTACTGTTAATTGCAAGTTATTGATTATGATGGATACATTTCAAGGCTATCATCAAATATTCATGGCCCCCGAGTTAGAGATAAAAGTTCTTTTGTTGTTCCTAATGGGGTTTATTGCTTTTTGGTCATGCATTTTGGACTTAAAAATACTAGAGCAACTTACCAAAGACTAGTTAACTTAATAGTACTGGGATTTGAAATGACCAACAACCTTAATAGTATCAGGATTTGAAATGACCAACAACCTCCACGCAAGGACAAGAGCCCTGTACACTTGATAGGGGCATCTTAGACATATCATCTACCGGGAGAAGGCTATAAATACCTCATTGCCGGCCACACTCCAGGTAATATCATATACACTACATGCTCCTACTATTCTGTTCAATTACCTTATTTCGACCAAAACTAACTTGAGTGTCAGAGTGCCTTCGCAATGGGCACCTCGACTAGTTTAACATTTGTTGTTCATTATAGATTTTAGACCTCGAAGAATATTGTTGTTGGATCGTTCGATCTCCCTGGTTAGATTAGCCCAAACACAACCTTATTACCTAAATACGACATTCAATCTCATCAATTTGATTTTTGGGAGTTCTTAAATTTGTATTTTTGGAAATTTTATTGAGTGCTTTATGACGTCTTAAAAATTGGTCCAAATAAAGTAATCTCCCCCATGTAACAAAATTGGCCCAAATTTGGTAAACATTCATTGAGCCACGAGATATGTATATTTTAAAATAATTTATGATCCATGACAACCGCATATTTCCAAATATTTAGAAAAATATGTGTAATGTACACATGTTTAGTTATTTTTCAAATCATTATTATTCATAAGCTTCTTAAATTACTAATACAATATTAAAATTGTTAATTTATAAATTAATTTTCGATTAAAAAGACACACTTTATTATTATGTTATGTCAAGGAACTATGTTGAAGTTTTATATTTGTAAATGTATCGTGCTTCTTATATCAAAAATATTTATCACCTATCAATTGATATTAAAACATTGATCTGATAATCATTCATTTTAAATTTGTACAATAGCAAATGCAGAATATTTCCTTCGTTACTTTTGACTTTTGTCTCTTATGTATAGTTTATTATGTAAGAAGCTTGTTTTGATCTTCAGATAAATGTAAACATTATACTAACATTGATTGCTTTCAATCTTTTCTTTTTCATTTTTTGTTTGACACAATGAGGATCTTATTTTTTCACCCATTTATATGTTAAATTAGTGTATTTTGTACGTGACATGGGTTTAAAGTTAACTTATTTATGCTTCAATTATTTGAAGGGTATTCACTTGCAAACGAAAAAATGGAGAAGTCAAGTTTAAAATTTTTCAATGCAATACCTACAAAGACACATATGAAAATACAGAGAAAATAGTATCAGGCAAAATCATTCCTGAACACGATATCGGCCCAACGCAGGTGTTGAGAGCTTCTGTTTCATGTTGTCTTATCAAGGCAATGCTTTGTTGTCATGTTTGTTAAGTCTTGATTCTTGATTATTGTTTTCTCCGTATTTATGCCTATATCCTATAAACACAAATAAAAAAAAATTAAAAACAAAAAATAAAATAAACAAATAAATAAAGAATCAAGTAACACAATAACAAAGCATAGCCTCAATAAGATAATCATAAAACAAAAGCGCCAACAGTTGTGTTGGACAGATTAAGTGTTCAAGAATATTTTCTTCATTTCATTCCATACTATTTTCTCTACATTCCAACATGTGTCTTTCTAAGTATTGTACTGAAAAATATGTTGGACTGCAGTTGATTTCAACGAAGGGAGGACAACAGAAGCAACATTAGCCAGAAAGGGGAAGAGAAAAACGATCATCGACAAGACAAAACAAAGTCCGTTTTGCCAACAAGAATACCAGGTCACTCGGGCACATTGCTTCTTGGTCTATATAATTGCAATAGTACAACCAATGCAGGAGCCAAGATTAACAGGACATTTAAAGTATGTTTAAGCATTACAAAGACATCTTAGTTACTTCAGCAATAAAAAGTGGAAGAGCAAGTTTTCATAATATTTCTCTCCATTGAAACGAAAAAACGAAAAACCCAAGACCTGGCAATAAAATCATCCATTCTCCAATCAATCAATAGCTGCAGGACAGGATCAGTAAAGAACACAGTGTAGATGGAAGTATTATTGCCATCAAATTGACGCTAATCATAATCCAGCAAGAATGATTGTGCGAACGCAACACATAGACAACCATAGCTCGTATAGATAATGCAGTGAGAATCTATAAGTGTCAAAATATCATTGAAGAGATTCAAGGACGAGAAAGGGCGGAAGCATTTGAAATTGGGATGGTGCTTGTTGTCATGCCTCCAACTGGAGATGTTGCGAAGAAGTTGGACACCGGAGGTTAAGGAACATCCCAGTACTTTCTAAATTAATGTAGATATTTCTAGATTTATTAAAAAAGTTATAGAGTGGGTTTTTAGTGAATTCTAGTTTAGGGAGTATTTTGGAACTGTAATTTTGACCGTGGGATCAAATCGATCTTCACCATCTATTTAAGAGGTGGATAGTATAAAATGGGTATAGCAGTTTACTTGTAAATCAAGGAACAAGTTGAAGTTCAAGCAATAGAAATCATTTAGAGTTTCTCTTTTTAAACATTTAGCCAACTCACTTCAAATACAACACTTGAAAAGAGAGGCTGACTTGGCTAGTGTTGCATTGTTTAGCCAACTCACTTCACACACATAGCACTTGAGAAGGGAGATTGACTTAGTTAGTGTTGCGAGGGCAAGTGAGGAATCAAATGCTACATAGAAACTTATAAGGAACAAGTCCGTGACATTATGCACTTCAGTTATAGTAAATCATTTCATCAGCCACATATTTGTGTCAATTTTTAACTAAGATCACATCAGTCATCAACCCTTGTCTCATGAGAATGAGGAAAGAACAAGCCAAGAAGAGAACAAGAAATTGATTAAGCACATACAGCCTGAGATTTAGCCATGGAAAACATTGGTTTGCAAGAAAATAGACAAGACACTGGAATAGAATTTTCTCATAAAAGAACAAGAAACATCCCAACATCCCCAAGCAAGATCAGATTTGTTTGCTTTTCCAAGAACAAAAATACGCTCGGAATCAACAAAAACAAAAACATTAATTGACTTGCAAGAAAATAAACAAGATAAACAAGAATTCAAAGTATTGTTTTCTTTGAAAAAAAATAACAAGAAACACCAGAAACAAGAACCAGTTTTATATGCTTTTCAGAGGATGCAAATACTCAACCCACAAAATCAACAAAAAGGGGCATCCCACATCGATCACAATACAATATACAGATGCTCCAAGGAGAGAGAGACCCACCCGTCAACATAAACGAGCATTGACGCTGATTTCAATCCACTAATGCCAAAAAAAACAAGCTCAACCTCTGCAATCAAAGATACAGAAACGTGGGTGTGTGAATAATGAATTTTCTATCTCCTTTTATCGATTGTCTATCAGTAGTCAACGGTGGGATGAGATCGAAAACGATTTTGGGAAAGAACCTCCAAGAACGTGGGTCGCTTGGGCCAATCTATCAATTATTCACCCAGCCCATAATCACTCTAAAACTAGAAATAGGATTAAATACGACAATAAAATTCTGTCCTACGTATCATCTGTTGAATATTTTCTAGTTGCTGAATTTGTATATATGTCTGAGTTTTCGAGTAGAATGGCCAGGATTTTGCACCACCGCCATGCCGTCCTACTCATCGGGTCATGGCTCTTGTCCTGACGCCAGATAAAGGTTGAGCAGGAGATGCACACAAAATTGCTGGATGCATGTGCAGGGCCACCTGTACATGCTCACAAGCCTGCCAAGACATGCTTGTAAACATATTGGATGTGAGCGAACGATTTACATGCCAATATCGATGTGGCCTGCACCTGAGTTTCCTCTTCTTAAACATAGTTTACCATTTTTCAAGTCCCAACAAATATGCACACTCGACAACAGATCTTCCCGTGCCAATTGGAACCTTTCCCTCAGGTGTTCCCAGGACGTCGAATAATCGACTTGGAACGAGTGCGGACAAAGGAAATTGGACTAAATATTTGTTAGTTCTAATCTCGTGTGTGTTTGATTCTAAGTTTTGGAGTAGAATATTGTGGGAGTGTTGTAAAATTTCAGATTTGAGATTATTTTTAAAAAAAAATGAAAGTTCTAGCGGGCCCTACCAAAAAAATAAAATAAAATAAAAATAAGAGCTATTGAATCACAAACTGCTCTCGTTGAGAGTCGAACTCAAGACCTCCCGCTTACTAAACGGGTGCTCTAACCAACTGAGCTACGAGAGCTAATTGCCTGCAGTAGTTATTTTATCTTATTTATTTTAGACTTCTTCAAGCCATCTGAGAATTTAATTTTTAAGATTTCAAGTCATGAGGGATTATGAAAATATTAATTTTTTGCTGCAATTTTATGTTGAAATAAATTACATCATAAACAATCATTATCTCCATGTGGAAAATACACCTTGCATATAAAGCAAGAATTAGTGTCATTCATATAATATTATTCATCTATGATGCATCATAAGAATGAAAGTTTTGACAATGTTAGATAGACATTGGATTTGGAATACTTTGAAAAAATTATTTTCTGGAAACATGCTTTACCAGCATGATTGAAGCATGTTTTGACAATAAAACAATATATACCTTAATGCTGGGAAAGAATTAATTTATTGTAACAAATTTTTTTACGATCAGTGGTGTCGTGTAATCTTGATTAATATAATGATCTAAAATAACTATAATTTCGCAGAAATGTTCAATTTAACTTTTGAATGAGAATTATTCTCCAAATAATAAAACTAAACATACTAAAATGTACGCTGGCATACTAAATTCCGAAGCTATTCGGTTGGATCATTTTAAGGGATCAAATTTAAATCCAATCCGCTGCCACTTTTATTTCCAGATATTGCTAAGGCAAAAGAGCCATAGTCCGTAAAAGTGGTACTGGTTGAAAGTCCTTTTCCACTTGTAGGTTCATAATTTGTATAAGCATTAACACGAGCAGACATCAAATACAGTTTTAAGTAACTATTTAAAAAAAGATCCAAGAAATAAGAGTTTTCCGAGAAGTGCAGAAACAAGAACAAGATACTAACACAGCAATTGAAATGGTCGTACAAACAAAATCAACCACTGGATTTTGCCAACAATATTAAAAGTCAAGCTGTGAGAAAACTATTCCACTTCCTGTAAGTAGTCGTCGATTTCAGATGGGGTCAGAACCCTGCAAACACAACACAGCCACCGTTACCAACTAGCCGACCAAAATCTCGAGGACACAAATGAGATATTCAAAAACCATAATAACACTTACTTGAATATTTTGTCATTGCCAATGACGCCAATCTCAATATTTTTGCCTGAAATCTGTCCTTCAAATCTGGAGAGAGAAATTATTAGCAAGATAAATGATATTGAGTTTCGGAAATGAAGGTCCTGAAGGGCATGCACGAAAAACAACACTCTAAAATTAAACAATTTAATCAAATTAAGTATGATTGTTCTATGATAGCATTCTATTGTAACAGGAATATCAATGAACCCCATTATTGCAATTGCTCAGGATACTGTTTGATGTTTCTTTAGCTTCTAGAGCCTATTTCTTAGATCAAAATCCCTCTTACTAAGTGGCATCAAAAAATTAGTACATCTTTTCCGACCAAAAGGGGAAACGAGCTTGTCACACACCATGATGCACAAATGATTGAAATATTCAACATTGGGGCTTCCACTTAGTTTCGCATCGAAAAGAATTCAACTTTGAGACAAACAAGTAAATTATTCATGGAACTAAAGTCAATTCCTCTCCCAAGAAAAGTTTTGGAGAAAGCAAGTTGATCACATGGCAAGCTGTCTCAGCCATCAAGAAGAAATATGTCGTACACAAACCAATTAGTTCTTTAATAAAGTTATGACAGTCCAGGTGCTTACCCCTCCTTCAGTGTCAGAATTGCTGTATGCACAGCATCATCAAGTTCCATATCTTCTGTATACCTGCAAAAATCTCAACATACTCAGGAACAAAGTGAGTAAACAGTATAAAGTCATAAACAGATAAGATTTCAGTACGCTTAATCCTGCTTATCCTCATGGGTGAGAAAACAGAAAATAGGTCATGTAGCAAAAATGGTTTGAACATATCATATAAAGCAGCAGACAGCAGTTCACAACAACTGTATAGTCTTGGGTAATTTGAGAAAAACAAGGAAAATCTCAACATGTGAAAAACAAAAAGCACCCCACCGCTTCTCCAGAAATGTCTTTGCATTGGATACATTCTTTCCCATGGCTGAAGCTTTCCAAGAGAAGTATGAGCCTGAAGGATCCACCTAGAGAACAAACAAAAAGAAGTAACACATTAGAAAAGTAAGGATTTAACATGATTTGGTCAAGGACCAATAAAGCACCAAAATTACAGTATCCCGTAGGGTTTGTTAGGGTGAAACAACATCCAAGTCGTCTATTGAGGCACAGGGAGAGTGTGACCAGTACGTGAAACATGAGAATGTGTATCACACACACAACGCAAAATATAAGATCAAGTCAGCAGCATCTAGAAGAGGATACTGCCACAACAGCATGGCACACATACCCAACACCCACCCAAGAAGAAAACAGAAAAATAGAAGGATAACAAGTGAAATAGTTTCTAAAAATGGAAAAGCAAAAAATAATAAAGGCAAGCTCCAGAGCAATTAAGTCCAACTATTCCATACTTGGTGAAAAGGAAAATCATCCACACAGGGATGAATGGAAGCACAAGAAAAATTATACCAAGAAGAAAGAAAAGAAATGCAATACCACGTTAAGAATCTATGACTTGACATAACATCTTAAGAAAGAAGAAATACGATTTAATTAGTGAAAGAGTGCCAAAAATGCAAGAACAATGCCAGAACAAGACGCGGTGGACCTACCTGATAAAGCTGTGGACCCTTGTCATCAAATCCAGCAACCAAGAGCGATACACCAAATGGCCTCACACCACTATCAGAAAAGCCAAAAAATTAGAACAGACAAGTGTATGTGACAATTGAAAATACTTAAGGCTAGTTTTTCCAAAGCATGCATAAGTGAGCAAGAGATGTATTTCCATTAGGATTAAAGCCCTCAAATTTCAGAGTAACTAAAGAAATGGAAAGATAACATCAGTTTCAACTTTTCATCTGCATATTCAACTTCCACAAGTCAGGGCTTTATCAGACAATTTGCCACTACATCTATGTCATCTGGAGATTCACAGAGAGAATTCCTCAAGGAAATTGAAATCAAGCTTTTGATGTCAAAAGTGAACAGTAGGTGTATACAGCAGCCAATAATACCAGTTGGAGAGGGCAAGGCATCATTCACAAGGAAAACCACCTTCACCCATCAATTTGCAAACGCTATAGCACAAGGGCCTCACAGTTAGAACAGACAAAAAGACATGCATGAAGGCTCTCTTTCTAGCAGATTGTATAAGTAATATCAGAATTGTAAGCAATGATCACAGTGCAGAAGTTAATAGAACTAATTCTTAAAGTAGTTTTACCCTCTCAATAAACAACAGTGAAGGAAGTATATTTGAGGTTGTTCAAGAATTCAGTATATGGTATCAAACTCTCTACATGTTTCTGGGTATTTAATTCGAAACCAACCCAAACAGTTTCCATCAGTGGTTGCGCATTAGTAAAAACAAAAGAGATAGCCAAGAACATACTATGTACAACCATACTTGTAATTGAAATCCATAAGGCAATGCAATTTAAGGCAACACCTTATGGCTTATCCTATATCCATAGAACCTGCCACCCAGGGTATCACCTAACCACGAGGATAGTACTTTACTGTTACAACTATACTTTTGGACCTCAATGGCTAGTTACACTAAAAGATGGAATAGTTCATGATAAATAAACCATCTCATTAGCACAGTAAAGTGTTTATGAAGTGAAAGGTAATACATACCCTGATTGAGTGAATTCCTGCATAACAGTGGCAGTTTCCCTCACCAATTGAGTAACTGGAATTGGTTCCTAGAATTTGCAATGGCAGATAACTCAAAGTCAGCATAACATGCTATGGTCGTGCTAAACCAAAATTTATGTCAAGCAATTTAAAGTACATTCTGTTAAAAATGCAGCCTAGGAAAAGGGGAAGCACCCATAGGAGGCAACTAAATGTATATTTTTAGCAAAACAAGGGAAAAGGCTCTGAAGCCAATTAAAGCTCAATCTTTACAGCAAAACTGTCCCCTTGCCTCCTTCCCTCCTACCTGCCTCTTTAGTTTGCTATGAAGAAATTATCAGGAGGCAAACATCAAGGAAGAGAAGGCAAATTAAGTGAAGCAGAATCAGAAGGAAAGTCAAATACCACTGTGTTAATGTTTTATAGCATCTAGACTTGCATGTAAAAGATGACAGTGCAACTTGCTCCTGTCATCACATGATGAAAATGAATATATGCCCAAAAGAGTTTCCACCCTAAAGTTGTACACTTTAATCGTCATCTAATAAAATACTGAGGAATAGTACACTCCAAGTTATAAACCAGCCAATCCATACTATTTGCTCCACTCTATTTGTATGATTGACTGCTTTCACTGTGTACATTTGTTTGATTGATTACATTATAAATCATGCAACCACTGATAGATAGCATGTGAAACTTTAGTCTTTCAGATGTGCATAAAATTGTTATGATTTTGATGCAACTTAAAATAATCAAAAGGCATACTCCAGGGTGTCACAATCTCCCATCATAGTGAATATATGTCTAAGCAAAAAAGAAGAGATTAAGCAGGCCGGTCCATGGTATTACTATCAGAACAGGAAACAGGGAAGTCAATTCCCAGAGAAATAAATAATTTCTTATCATAATATATACATGTCCAAGAAAAAGAAAATTCAAGTAGATGTATGGTATTAATTTGGAACATGGATATGTCAGGGAGCACAGTAACAAATACTTTGTATAGTCGAAAATATTGCTCAGCCTGCTTTCTACTTTTTCGCACCAAAACTCGAGAATCAGGTCCCATGCCACTGCACATAAAGAAAAAAATTAGTCAGACAATCAGAAACCTCTTAGGCAACAATAGGAATTTCACAAGCAATGGAATATCAGCATCCATGGTGGTACAGCTTCTATGGCTTAGAGGCCTCACTAAATATCATTCCCTTTACTTCCTGTTATCCATTTGTTTTTTACAATTTTTACAAATTCAGAGCATACAAGCATATTCATATGTGATGAATCGAATAATAGATTATATAATGACCTGTAGACAACTCCAATATTCGGGGTCAAAATCTGAATCTTTTGCACCTGCAATTAGTGAACAAGTCCTCATAAGCCAAGCACTATCATTACATAACTAATTCAATATGTAAAATTGGAAAAATGAGAATATGATAGAAAAAAACATGCTTGAAACCATATACAGCAGAAACCTCATATCCCTAAGTTGAAAGATGTGAAATGCATTGGAAGCTGAAGACAGTAATCTACAATATTGACAACAAAAATACCAGGTCACTCAGGGACATTATTTCTTGCATTAGTTTAGTTGCAATGACATAATGAATATGGGAGCCATCATTAACAAGATATGTAAAGTATGTTATAGCATTTCAGAGATATCTTAGTTGCTTCAACAATGGAAGAACAGGTTTTTCATTAGAAGGGGGAGATAAAAGGATGAGTTGATGGAAAATAAACAAAATGTTTCTGTTTTTGGTAAAAAAAACCAAGACTTGGCAAGAAAGTAGGTGCATGAGATTCACAGTTAACAAGACCATGTCTCCAATCAATCAATAATTGCAAAGTGGCCAGTGAAGAATGAACTCCAGACAGAGATAAAAGGTGGAGAAACAAAGAGAAGGAAAGCTATAAAGGAACTATTGCAAGTATAGTGGCCATCAAATGGATGTTGATCATAATCCAACAAGAATGCTGTGGCAGAGAATACACAGAGATAACTCCAGCTAGCATAGATAATGCATTAAAAATTTATAGATATCCAAAAATCATCCAAGAGATTAAAGGGCAAGAGAAATGGCAGAGAAGTATCTGAAATCCAAATGCTGCTTATGCAATTCCGTTATAGTCATTATCATGAACCTCATTCTGAAATGACTTTCTTCTGAGTCAATTTTAACAGAGATCACATTAGCCATTAGACCTCGTTCCATGCACCAGCATCGCACTTATCTCATGAGAAACAGATAACAAAAGAACAAGAATAGGAACAAGAACTTGACTTAGCACCGAGGACAAGAATCACAATTAAATCAGAAAAGGAACCAAAAGATAGGTCCACAGCATTGCAGCAAACAATATCCAAACAGCTAGAAAACGCATGTTCTCGACCATTAGAAAAGGAATTGAAGTTTCATATTAACAAAGAATATATATAATGATGCAGATTAATGCAAATTATGCTGCAAGAAGATTCTAAAATTGCTTTAGCAAACAGTCAGATCAACATGGCATGTATCCAGAATAGACAGAAACAACTGGATAACCAAGCACTCTTGTCAAGGAACCAGCTAAAATCTAGAACCAAAACTATACAAATTATCATATTCGTATAGCCAACATGGTGAGGGTTCAAATAAAAACTGAATCTCCAAAGCATAGTAAAGAATTCAACTTTTATCACTATATTAAATCAATCAGGATACTGAATACCAATGTAAGAGACAAGTAAAGGCTTCCTCAATCAGATAAATAAAAATCCGCACTTCCATCACCAAATATTATCAAAACTAGCCAGTGTACAACATTATGACCCAGTAGTTATTGAAAGAGAATAACAGAAAACTGTCGACAGAATAGAAGGCCAACAGAGGAACGATCAAAGACCAAAAATTACATCATTTGTAACAAACATACAATAGAGTCTTATTGGAAGCATGAAACCGGAAACAATTACTGTGATAAAAAAATACTCACAGATGTCTCATCAACCAAAATGGATGGTAATTTCTTCTCTGTTGCAATAACAACACCATTAGCAGCTGCAACCACCCACACAAGTACAATAAGATCTTAATATTACATGTATTCTCTTTTCATTTCACAAAACATTCAAGAGTATTCTAATGTGCAACATAAATAGATGGCATTTAATGATATTGTCCATACTCCATACTCCAAAACAATAACAGATAGATATAAAAAAACTATATGCTCCTTGAAATGTAGACATCATACCACTTGTCAATATATCTATGAACAAAATCATCATTGAAACAGTTTCATTTCGAGTACAGAAAGTGTTGCAGTTATAAAGTAAATAAGAAAAAATTGTGCAGAGAAAAAGAAGAAATTTACCTTTAATTCCTAAAGATGTTTGACCAGATCCCACAGCCGTCAAAGCATGTTCAATTTGAACAAGCTTTCCTGAAGGGCTGCAACCATGATAAGAATATCCAATTACCACACCAAATTTTTGGTAAACCAATTAGATTACAAACAGTTGTTTAGCTTATTTCTGCATACCTGAAAGTGGTAAGCGAGAAAGAGTACTGACTGTCACCCATGGATTTCTTGGTTTTAAACTTAACTACTCTTCAACAACTGGAAAAAAAAAAGGAATAATAATTATAAAAATAAAAGAAGACAAATAATTATACCCATAATTATCCATGCAGCCCATGTTAATACAATATCCAGATATATAAACAGATCCTTATGACGTTGAATAAAATAAGCATTAACAAACCGCGATAGTAATAATAGTCCTAACGAATTCTCAAACTCCACCATTGACAGCTAAAATTCTATCAAGCAACTATGCAGCTCGATTTTTTATAACAAAAAAAGGGCCTTAACTACAGATCAAAATTAGATATATGATCTACAGGAAATGCACCAAAAACAATTAAAAACCAGAAAACAGGTACAAATTCAAAGAAGTAGGAGACAAAGATACACTTCTTGGTAAGCCCCCAAAAAAATGTAGATATCACTAACTTAAGCAAAAAAAAATTAAGCTTAAAAGTTAACTTGAAAAGATTATGAGTACCTTAAGCTATTCCTCTGAAGCAAATGTGCTCGGAATTACAGTGTGGATGGACAAGGACAGGGGTTTTCTCGTGTGGTTTCTTGTTGGAGAAGAACGAAATTCTGAACTTTTGACGACTCCTATAGGCCCACTGCAAATGAGGGTTGCATTTTTTGTTTGGGCTGTTAAGAAGAACACGCTAGCCCAGGAACCTGGCCCATTGGGTCCCAATTAAACGCCCCTCAAATTTTATTTTCGAGTAAAATATTGCGATTATGATTTATTTTAATTAAATTAATGACTACATAAGTAGATTTTAGTCAAATATATATACATATAAATGTATTTTTAAAGTTTTGTCAAAAAATGGATATTAAGTACGCAAATGCAAAAACACCAAGATCTTTTAGGCACTTTTTTTATATATTCATTTTAATTTTACTTGATATTGGTAATGCCAATTTACATAATCAAGTAGTTTTAAATTATTGAAAATACGATAAATTTAATGTACATGTTCTAGCCATGTTGATCAACTCAAAAGTTAATGTATGAAATAGTGGATATTAAGAATCTCTAGTAAAAATATACTTAAAAGGGTGATTTGATTTGTTTGACGCATAAAATAATAAAACATCGAGACCTATATACAAAAATAAATAAATAAATGTTGTGCTTAAAATATGGCTAAATTCATTTAGTCCTCAAGTTAAAAAATCTCTTATACTAAAAAAATTTTCAAAAAATCCCCTGAACCCCATTTATTATAAGTCTATTAACTATTATTCAATAATTGATGTATGTTTTTATGTTTAAATTGTCCTTTTGATATGTAAAGGATTAAATTCAGTTTTTTCTTTAAGGGTGTTCAATCTGTTAAAACTGAATGAATCTAATAATTTAGTTACTTAATCGAAAATTTTGATTATCCGATATGAACAATTTATGGTTTGGTTTAGTTCAGTTACAAGTTCAATTTTAATTAAAATCCAAATAGAATGTATTAAATCACTTTGGTTTTGATTTGAATCAAATTAAACTTGTATAGTGTTTTTCAAATCAAATGTTATCACTACTCACTAAAGTTGAATATATATCAAGAGTTTAGTTCAACAAACCTAATATGATGAATCAATCAAACAAATTGAAGACAAATAACTCATCCATGAACTAAAAGAACTACAATTAGCCATAAGATTCAAAAGAAAAAAATAATAATAGAAATATGGGAATTACAACTTACAAGTTACCAAATATCAATTACCAAGAAATTAATTGTCCAAGTTTAAAATAGTAGTCTAAAAGTAAATTACATCCAAATAAATTATTCGATTCCAAATATTAAATTAATAAATTATATCCAGATTGTCTAACTTGTTCAAATCACATCTACATTATGTTTAAAAATGAAAATTAGCATAAGTAAAAAAGAAAAAGAAAAATAGAAAAAACAAAAGTGAAAAAACAAAAGAATAATAGTTATTCAATTTGAATTAATAGAAATCAAATCGATTTTACATGTTTTCAGTTTAGTTAAACCAATCCAAACCGATTTTTGTCTTCTTTTTTTTGTTATTTTCTAGTTAACCGAGTCAAAAAAAACCTAAACGAATTAGAAAATAATTT
>JACGDI010003151.1:961250-994429 GCA_014898725.1 Jacaranda copaia
CCCCCCCCCCCCTCCACAAGATATCTCCCTAAGTAGAGTAGCTAACAATTCAAGCTTGAAATTTAAATCAAATGATAACTAGAAAATTTGAAATTTAACAATCTCAAAGGTAAAACAACTCATACTAACCCAAAGGGTCACTCCATGAAACATAATATATACAATCCAAGTATCTTAAGCTCATCCAACATTCACATAACATCTCTTAGATAACAGTCTAGATTAGGTGTAAATTATATATACAAGCATAACATCTAATCTATTACAATATGACTTCCAACCAAAACGTGAGCCTCTACTTCTCACCTAGACCTATCTAGGAAAATAAAAGATAACAAGGAGAGTGAGTCTTAAGGATTCAGTGAGGGAAATACAATAGGATGTATAGGAAAAATATTGAATTTCAATGGCAATAAACAAGATCATTGATAACAAATCAGATGATCAGTTCATGATTAATGGAAATTAGATTTAAACTCATAAGAATATGAAAGATGTAAACATTTAGCAGGCATGTTGGCATCCTTCCTTATTGCTCCTCGATCAATACAAGATAACATTTTGATAGCATTTAACTTGAACATGAAACACTTTTCCTTATCTCTCCTTTTGCTCGAGCACATAGCTCAACGTGTAAAAACTTGCTTTTATGGCATGGCTGACTGCATGTCCAATCCCAACACTCACAGTTCACTACTTTCATTTTACTTGTAAGTTAAGATCGTAGGTGGGTACTAGCTAAAAGACCTATCACTGTCGGTCTATTTTGCTCGGCCGTCTTTTCAAATCTAATCCCGAGCCCGACTTCCCATGGCATCCCTTCAAGTTAAACTTTCCAAGGGCATGTCCATAGGTTGAATGATATAATGCCAATAGATTACAATTTTAAAGCAATAGCAAGAACATTATTCAACAATGACCAACAAGGCCTATTCCAATGGCATAACTTTATTCAACAATGGCCAGCAAGGCCTATTCCAATAAACAAAGTATATGAACAAATTAGGAGGACTTCTGACACAATTAGGTCTACCAAACCATTTCAAATATCACTTTCACAGATATCAAGATCATGGGCTGAGCCGACAAAGCTGGGGTATAAAAGACAAAAATCGAACAATGTAAAGAAAGTTATAGGGCACCAGAACAGAAACAAGCAATAATACTCATAGAGGTGCACACATTAAAAACAGATAACAATTAATATTTCAACAAGCATGATATGGTACAAAAATAGGGACCCTCACAAGGGTTTATCCACAAGAACTAATAGATGAAACTGAGGCCAGAGTGGCAGACCCTCACCTTAAAAGCCTCCACAATACAATTACAGCTTACTAATCCACAATTTCCTGCTCTTCGTCACCTAACCACGATAGAATTTTACTAATCAAAACCCACATTCAACCTAAATAACCTCCAATAATTAAAATTTTACTATTAACCGTCTAAGATCAATAACTACCTAATTAATTCAATATAAGAATCCATCTGGAATTATCGTTAAGAAATACTCTTAATAATGTGAGCAATAGACATAATCAATTTTCCAATTACCTAATTAACCTCATATCAATGCCCCAATCAATAATAATAATAATAAGCCAATTAGTTCAATAATCCAAGTATTGTCATTTGGGGCCTAAATTCATAAAATTAGGCTTTTCTTATTCATTAAACTTAATTAATCAATACTTAACATATAATAACATAGATTTGGGTCCACTAACGCACATATATAGCTCGTGCATGTCTCATGCATAACCAATTTCTTCTTAAAATCCACAAATTTAAGGTTTAAATTCTTGAATAACTTAATTAATCCTAGTCAGCATAAAATGTGACATATCTGAGTCCACTAAATTATATAATAATCCGTGCATGGGAATATATATACAAATCTTATATCAACTCTTCATTCTTGGCATAGTACAAGGTAAATGAGAATGATGGCATAACACATATGCATACATATATGTATATGTAATATCTTCAATCCAACTTCTTTACCCAAGATCTAATTATAGAAGCTTCAAAATCATAAACCGAATACACCACCACGATCATCGCGACAAGCTGAAGAGACTGTCTCTCCACCGTCGCTACCGAAGAAGCTCACCAACACCACGAAAAGCTATGTCTCAGCTCAACAAATACAATGCTCAAGTTAATTTTCTCTTCTGCTGCCTAATTGAGGTCTAATTGATTGAAAACGCCATTGCTCCACCATATCCACCGCTCCAATTTTCTTCTAATTTCGCCACCATCCACCACTCAAACTGAAAACCAACAGCACCTATTTACTCCCCGAGCTATGCTCTACACGAGCCATACCTCAAAACCTAACTTGGTCGCTGAAAAAGTGGAAACCTATCAACCCTATCATCGATCGATTTTCAGTCCAATTTTTTAGTAGCTCTGCTGCTCGTTTCACCGTGTATGTGGTGTCAACGCGTTCACGGTGATGAGGAGAAGCTAAATATTGATTTAGTTTCTTGTTTTAAGTGCGATACTGGAAAATCGCCGGAGAGGAAAGGAAGGTTGCTGCGGTGAAGAAAGAAAAGAAAATGGGAAAGATGGAAAAATTTGTTGACTTTTATAATATTCCATTTTTCTTATTTAAAATTTGGCCACTTAAGTTTTATTTTTATTTTAATCAAGTCCAATTCAAAAATTTTTCTTTTGAATTCTAGCCTCTAGACTTATTAGTGCTTAAAATTGGCCCCCTTTGACCCAAAATAATCACCATGCAACCACAAAGCTTCTAAGTTTGGTTCAATTAGGTTTTCGAAAATTATGGGCTTACCCTAATATGTTTAAAACAAATAAATAATTAAAATTTATAAGAACAAAATAATATTAAGAAGAATTTCTACTAATTGAACAATTGCTAGGGGTGTTACAGACCTCTCCCTTTTAAAAGAATCTGGTCCCCAGATTTTTACTTGAATACTGGGTGAGTCCAAGATATTGTTGGCACATGAGATATTCTCGCTCCCACGTGGCTTTTCCTAAATTATGGTTGTGCCATATCACCTTCACTTGAGGAATTCTTCAATTCTTGAGTTCTCAAAATTGCCGATCTAGGATACATATTGGTTGTTCTTCATATGTCAGATCACCTACTAACTGTATGCACACCAATGATATGATGTGAGAAGGATCAAGATAGTACTTTCGAATCTGTGACACATGGAAGACATCATGTATTCTCGTCAAATCCTGGGGTAGCACAAGATGATATGCTATTGGTCCGATTTTCTCATATATTTCATAAGGCCCAACATATCTCGGACTAAGCATTTCGCCTTTGCCGACTCTACTAACTCCCTTTCTTAGGAATACTTTAAGGAATACTTGATGACCATCTTCAGACTCCAAATCCTTCCTTTGATTATTTGCATAGCTTTTTTGTTGGTCCTAAGTCGTCTTCCTTCTCTGCTTAATCACCTGTACCTTTTCTATGGTTTCTTGAATTAGCTAAGGTTTTATAGTATTCGATGGCTTGTTTGTATTGCCTCCGTATTTTTTTTAAATCCTAATGTACTGGTGATCAGCATTTCCTGCTGTACAAGGTTTTGTACGGTGTTATTTGAATGGTAGACTGATAATTGTTATTGTAGGCAAACTCAATCAAAGAAAGATGTCTATCCCAACTCCTCCCTGAAATCTAAAATACAAGCCTATAATATATCTTCCAATATCTGAATGACCCTTTTTGATTGACCATTAGTCTAAGGATGGGTGGCAGAGCTAAATTGTAACTTCATTCCTAGATGTCTCTGTAAACTCTTCTAAAGCCTCGAAGGGAACTTTAGATCCCGATCGAACACAATATTTATTGGAATTTCGTGTAATCTAATGATCTCCCTGATATATAGTTCTGCCAGTTTCCCAACTTTGTAGTTTATTTTGACTAGTAGAAAATGTGTAAACTTTGTTAAACGGTCCACTATCACCCAGATACTGTTATATCTACCTTTTGCTATTGGTAGACCGATCACAAAGTCCATGGTCACTTGTTCTTATTTCCAATCAGGGATGGGAAGTGGCTGTAACAATCTTGATGGCCGCTAGTGTTCTGCTTTAACTAATTAACAAGTTTAAGCATTTTTGTACATACTCTACTACATCTCTCTTCATCCCATTCCATAAAAACTGTCTTTTTAAGTCCTGATACATCTTTGTTCCTCCCAAGTATATTGTATATCTGGCTTTGTGTGCCTCTTCCAATAGTTTTTCCTTTATTTCTTCAAGCACACATATCCACTGGTGGAATAAAAGAGTGCTTTGATCATCTATACTGAATTCGAGCTTTTCAAGACTCCCAATTGCTTTCTTCTATTTCTATATTCAACTGTCATTGGCCTGAGCTCGATGAATCTCACCATATAGCTCTAACTGTACCTTTACTCTTGTGATCCATTATCGTTGTCTCCTTATCTACTCTAGGACTTTCTAGTGTTTCTCTTTTTAGCATGTGGGTTATTCCTAATGTTTGACTTAGTGCATCTGCTACCACATTCACATTTCCTGAGTGGTAGATGATAAAGAAGTCGTAGTCCTCCTAAAACTCCATCTATCTTTGCTACCGCATATTCAAGTCCTTTTGAGAGTGTAACTACTTAAAGCTTTAATGATCAGTATATACTTCAAATATAGCTCCATAAAGGTAATGCCTCCATTTTGTCAGGGCAAAAATTATTATAGCCAACTCCAAATCATGAGTTAGCTAGTTCTCTTTGTGTGGTTTTAGTTTTCTAGATGCATAGGTGATAACTCGCCTCATCTACATCAACACACATCCAAGCCCTTCTTTGGAAACATCGGTGAACACGACGAATCCTTCTAATCCTTCTAGAAAGACTAAAATTATAGCTGTCATCAATCTATTCTTCAATCCCTGGCAACTTTGTTCACAGTTGTTGTTCCAATCAAATGGTTGATTTTTCTCGATTAATTAGTCAATGACCCAGCTATTTTAGAGAAGTTTTGTATAAATCTTCAATAATAACTGGCAAACGCTAAGAAACTACCAACTTTTGTTACAATTTTAGGTCTTTTATAGTTGACTATTGCTTCTATCTTAGAGGGATCAACCTCTATCCTATCTTAAGATATGACATGTCCTAAAAATGCCACCTTTTCTATCCAAAAATCACACTTGCTAAATTTGGCATACAACTGATGCTTGTTTAGAGTTTTGAAAACTAAGTGCAAGTGCTTTGCATGTTCTTCTCTGAATTTGGAAAACATTAGAATGTCATCGACGAAGATGACTACAAACTGGTCTAGATACAGCTTGAAAATTTGGTGCATTATGTCCATAAATGTTGCCGGTGCATTGGTCAGTCCAAAGGACATCACCATAAATTCAAAACGACAGTACTGAGAATTGAAGGCAATCTTTGGGATATCTTCTTCCCTGATTTTTAGTTGGTAGTACACCTATCTCAAATCCAGCTTTGAGAAGATTCTTGACCCTTGTAGTAAATCAAACAACTCCTCTACATGTGGTAGAGGATACTTATTCTTGATAGTGACCTTGTTCAATTCTCTATAATTGATGCATATCCTTTGAGACCCATCTTTCTTTTTGACAAATAGTACTAGGGATCCCCAATGGGATGTGCTCGATCTAATGAACCCCTTTTCCAATAACTCTAGAAGTTGGTTCATCAGTTGTTTAAGCTCGGCATGTGCCATTCGACAAAGAGTCTTAGAGAAAGGTGTAGTCTTAGAGAGAGTGTGAATTACAAATTCTATCTCTCTATCTAGGGGTAACAAGCTCAATTCTTCTCAGAAGACTTCCAGGTACCCAGCCACCACTTCCATTCCTTCAATCTTGACTGCATCTCGAGGCTTGTTAATGAGATACGCCAATAATCTTTGTCTGCCTTCCCTTAAAATCTTCTTAGCTTCTAGCACAAATATGATTGGTGTTAGGGAAGTGTCATTTGCAAAATGGCATGTTGGTATTAGTGTCTGATCCCTAAGGGTGAGGCACTTGGTGTAACAATTCACCTGTGCCTAATATCTATAGGGCTAATCAATTCCAAGGATCAAGTCATATCTTTGTATAGGCATTTGTACAAGATCAATTAAATATGCTCTTTACCCAATCAAGATCGGGTAATCCCGATAGATGATCTCTGTTGTTAACCTTATTTCTAAGGGTGTTTGAACCTCTATTTGGTAGGCCATAATTTCGGGTTGCATTTTTAATTTTTCTAACATAGTTGCAGATATGAAAGAATGCGAAGCACCAAGATCATATAGGGCATTTTCATTAATTCCAAAAATAGAAATCATACCTTTAACCACTTTAGAAGGTCAAGCGCTTCTTCTCCAGTAAGAGGATATGCACATGCTTAGACCTTTAGCTTTCCATTAATTCCTATAGCTTGTTTCCCTTTCTCTGTGGAGGCTAGCCTCCTTAGATTGGGGCAATTCTTGATATAGTGCTAATCACTGCCACAAATTATGCATTTGCCATGCTTTTTCTAGCATTCTGATAATTTTCCATAAAATCCACACATCTTCGGTGCTAGATACGTAGCTCCATTGGTCTGATAAACTCACTGATTAGCACCCCCAGTTTGTAACTTTGGTTGTTTCTTCCCAGAGTTGTTATGCCCACCTAGTAGTAACCTCCCCTTTTGCCCTTTATCTTCATTCTTTTTAATCTCCTACAAATTTAATTCCATTTCTAGTGTGTTACTCACCACATGACCGTAGTTCAAAAGACCACATGAAAGAAGGCCCCATTAAAGTTCTAGTCATAACCCCTCTACAAACTTGCAAACCTGCTACCTCTCATCTACAAGTATGTGAGGTGATGAGGGGAAGCTAAATATCGGATTTTTTCTGTTTTAGGCGTGGCACTAGAAAATCGCTGGAGAGGGAAAGAAGGTTGTCATGGTGAAGGAAGAAAGGAAAAAGGGAAAGATGGAAGAATTTGTTGACTTTTATAAAATGCAATTTTTTTATTTAAAATTTGGCCCCTTAAGTTTTGTTTTTATTTTAATCAAGTCCAATTCAAAGATTGTTCTTTTAAATTCTAGTCCCTAGACTTATTAGTGCTTAAAATTGGCCCCTTTTGACCCGAAATAATCACCATGCAACCACAAAGCTTCCAAGTTTGGTTCAATTAGGTTTTCAAAAATTACGGGTTTACCCATATCTTTTTAAAACAAATAAATAATCAAAATTTATAAGAACAAAATAATATTAAGAAGAATTTCTACCAATTGAATAATTTCTAGGTGTGTTACAATAACCAAAACAAAATCAAATACACTTCAATTCGGTTTGATGTGGTATGGTTTTTAGCTTTTCTGGTCAGTTCATTTGATTTTTTATTTTTTATTTTTTTGCATACATTTGTTTTCCTGTGTACTATGACTATCATATTAAAAACTTTCTTATACTATGAAAAATCTTCAAAACCCTTCAGGACCCCTTCCTATCATTAGTGAACCAACTAAAAAATAGAGTATGGTTCAATTCTACGACTTTGACATCAAAATTTCAACCCTACCAGAAAAAAGAAAAAGAATCTCCGTAGTTAGGATCATTAGTTTAGATTCATGATAATATCAAGCAACTATTCCAATGTAAAATCATCAGACAATATTTTTCAATTTTCGAGCAATTATATGTCTATATATTTCTAAATGAGTATTTTATGGTTGTGGTAAACTAGCACCAAGATGCACTTTATGGTCTTCAAATAATCTTAGCACAAAGTGGTTGGTTGTTGTAGTTAGGATGTGAATAATTCTTTTATTTATGATCTTTTGAGTTTTAATTATTTATATATTTACTTTTTTTATTGCAATATATAGAAGTTAAATGAATGCAAATATTGGATTCATCCAAATATATATATATATATATATATGACAAGTGAATAAAGATTGAACAATTGTTATTGAAATTTATTAACCAAATAAATGAAAAAACAATTTTGAAGAGTTCACAAGCAATAATGGACTCTTTAATTTAACAATGAAAAATTACTTTAGAACTTCAGATACAGTACTGAAAAACTGATAATAAAGAACCAAACATTGAAAGCAAAATAGATTATGTTCAATTATTTGTTATTACACTGTTTCTGTGAGATGACGTGGCAGAAGAATAGCCAACATAATCTGTTCAACTATGTTTTACTTTACTCCTAATCTAGCATTACCTAACAGTAATAGCAAAATATAATAACAATACTTTAACTAGAAATTTTAATTCATAAAAAAATTCCCAAATTATACCGAATTCAGATTGGGAGTATGTTAGTCAATTTAATTTCAAATAACTCCTTAACAATTGATTTTCCTAGTTTATCCTACAAATTTGTAGTCTATTGAAGTTCAATCATCAGATTTTCGTGATTTTTAAGTTCATGATAAATTTATACAATTTTCAAATAATTGAACCTATTATTGAGCTTCACACTTCTCCTGAATATTAGGTTCTCAAAACAAGTGATGATTAGGAGAATTTTTTAACGTTATTATAGTATTATCATGTATCTCGCATTATGCACGAATTAAACTAATTATAAATGAAAATATCATTCATATATTCATATAAAAAGAATTTCACTCATGATGTATTTAATTAGATAAATAGTACAAATTGAAGATTTTTCCATTAAATCGCTGTGCATGAATATCAATGAAGACAATGAAAAATTCATATTCCTCGTAACATTATCACATTTACAAAGGAATAGTGTATAAAATATAATCACTTACAAATTTTTGTAACAAAAAATAACTGAATAAATTTAAGAAATCTTAAACAAAGTAAAAACGTAATGCCTAATAAGATAAGAAAATGATATATAACAAGATTAGGAACGTCAAGATCTATTGCAAACTAGAAAATCAACATAAAAGACATAAAAATAGTGTTAAATTATTTGAAAAAGTAAACATTATATAAAATAAAAATTAATTTATATATAAAAGGAAGTAAGTTCTTTTTTTTTTCCCGACACATAAATAATAATTAATTGTAATTCCAACGAAGTTACATAAGTCAAATATGTAGAAAAATCCTCCTCCCGCAGCATAGATTCAAGTAAAGAAATAAGGGCCCTAGTAAGATGATGAGTTGCCTGATTCGCTGAACGGTTTAACAAAACCAATCCCACAATTAATTGACAGTATCATCTAACACAAATCAACTATATCATCTAATATAACATTAACTACTAGCTGCACATCTGATTCAAAAATGACATTAGGTAGCCGTTTAAGCTTCACCCAACCAAGAGCTTCTCTCTCTGAAATTGCTTCGGCTAGAGAAGGAAGGACCAAACCTCTGAAAGGAGTAGCCCTTTTAGCAACAATATCTCCCTCCTCATAATGAAGCACACATCCTGAACCAAACTTCTCTTCATCCTGGTGCAGTGCCGCATCAATATTACACTTCAACCAACCAACCGGAGGACAGCTCCATCATTGCCATATTTCTTGTTGCTGCATACTGGACTTGTGGTTCTTCAATGATTGGGCTAATTGCCATTGATGTAAAGTAGGGAAAGCCAGAAATTGTACTCCGGAAGCTGTTCCCGGTTTTGAATTCCAAATCCTTTGATTTCTAGTACTCCAGAGACTCCATAATATCATAAGTGCCTTGCATCCATCCATCTTCCATCATTAGAATATGTAAAAACTCATTAAGATACCCCACAAAGAGATCCGGTCGTGCTGTACTTATAGATGTCAACTAGGCCTGCTTGAGACCAACATTTTGCTGCAAACGGGCACTGAATCAGTACATGAAGAACTGTTTCTTCTGCATCTAAACAAACCGGACATACAGGCGTGACATTCACCCTCTTTAACAAAAGATTATCCATCGTTGGCAAAGAATTAGAACAAGTTCGCCAGATCATAATCCTGGCTTTTGGGGGAATCCTAGGGCTTGTTCTTTAGTATTTTGGGCAAATTTTGGAAAATATTATGGGAGAATGGGTTTTTCAAAGAAAATTTGAAAAATGTGTCGAGTACCTTTTTTTCTATTTATTTATTTTGGGAAACAGAGAAAATGAATTGAGAATGAGGTAATTGATTCTTTTTATTTTAGGGGGGACAAATTTTACTGTAAATGTCAAATCAATTGAATTTTTATTAGATTTGTATAATAAAAGTGATTTTTTTATGCAATATATGTATATATATTTATAGTTGAATAATGTGTATGTGTGTATATATATGTATAATGATTCATATATGGTTGTAATAAAATAATGTGTAATTAATTTAGTTGGTGATTTATTATGAAATTTATATTTTTATAAATTTAATATTAGCAAATAATGTATTACTTGGAAGACAATACTAATTAATAAATATTAATTATTTATGAAATCATAATAATATCTTAATTATAAAAAATTAGCTAATATCATAATTATGTCATAATTGTTAATATCAACTTATATAAAAAAATTAATTACTATGCATTAATTATAAACTAATTACTATTTATTAATTAAAATATAATTATTTAATTATTTATTATTTCTGATTTATATAGAAATAAAACTTAATTATTGATTTAAATAAAATAATTTATTTAATAATTTATATATGTAGTACTTATAACAATTCATCAAGTTAAAAAAATAAATAAATTTATATTATATGAAATTAAATCATTTTAAATTATTTATTAAACAAATGAATATAGTATTTAACTAAACGTGAATGAGATATTAAACATAATTACTATATAAATAACAAGTATTTAAATAATTAAATTCTTTAGTAATAATATAAATAATATTTAATTAAATTTAATTATTTTTCTGATAATTACTTTAATTAAAAATTTTAAGTATAAGTTCTGGAATTTTATAACTAGTAAAATTATACATATATATATATATATATATATATGGATGAGTGAAGTAAGATAGTAATAAATGAATGAATGATGTGAAAGGTAAAGTGAGAAAGTGAAGGGATAGGTTGGAGAAGGTGTGATATTTAGGGTATAGGGTATTTTGATATTGTTTTGATAGGAATCTTTTGGGTATAAAAATTTTGGGCCTGATATTCTATATTTTGGCCATTTTCTAGAAAATTTTTTGGAGGATGGATTTTTAGGAAAATATTTGAAAAATATGCTATGTGTTTCTTTTTATTTTTGGAAAATATGAAAAAATGATTTAAGAATGAGTTATTTGTTTTTTTATGTTTTGGGGAGAAACAAACTTTACTGTAAATATTAAATCAGTTGCTTTTTGCTTGGTTTATAGGGTGAAAGTAATTTTTTTTATATATTATATATATGTATTTTTAAAGTTGGATAACGTGTGTGTATATATTTGTAATAATTGAAATATGAATATAATTAATTTAATTGGTTATTTATTTTGAAATTTATATTGTTATAAATTTAATATTAGTAAATAATGTATTATTTGGAATAAAATATATTTATTAATAAATATTAATTATTCATAAAATCATAATTATATCTTAATTATAAAAAAATTAGCTATATCATAATTGTTATTAATTAAAAATAATTACTTAACTATTTATTACTTACGATTTATGTATAAATAAAACATAGTTATAAATAAATAACTTTTTAATAATTTATATATGTAAGACTTAATAAAGATTCATTAAATTTAAAAAAATAATATTATATTATATGAAATTACAAAATCTTAAATTATTTATTAAATAAATAAATAAAATATTTTATTATACATAAAATATAAAATATAATCAATATATAAATAACAAGTTATTTAAATAAATAAATTTAATTAATTAGTTAGTTATTTAATTACTTTAACTAATTATTTAATTAATACATTATTTAGTAGGTAAATTACTTCATAATAATCAAATAATTTTCGAGCTGGTAAATTCAGGTAAATGATATCCTGATTTCCAATTATTGGTTGGGTTTCGTGAACTCTATCCCGATTTATGATCTCCTTCATAAGATCTTGCCCCCTTATGGTATTAGAGCCATGTTATTTAGATTGTATATTTCTCTAATTATTTAACACTTATCCTAAATATGAATTTTCTAAGGGGAAAACTTCTTTTATTAAAAATTCCAGTTTGGAAGAAATAGATCTTCCAAGTAATATTGATTTGCTTAATAAATGGACCATTCCTAAAGTGGATCTGAGATTAATTTATCAAATGGGTACTGATACATTTTTAGTTTATAACTAAACATTTTTCTAGGATATTAAATAGAATTGAGGATATAATAAAGGCTAAAAGTAATCATATTAATTCTTTAAAATAAGAAATTATTAGTCTTAATATTGATGATCAACTTAATAATCCTAAACTAAAAGAAAAAATTTCTTTTCTTGAAAATCAGTTTTCTTTATCTATATGTAATGAATACCCTAATACTTTTTGGAATAGGAAAAAGTATATTGTTGATCTCCCTTATGAAGATAATTTTGATGGGAGTATCCCAACAAAGGCCAGACCTTGTTAGATGAATTCTGAGTATCTGGTTTATTGCAAAAAAGAAATTGACTCTTTATTACAAAAAGTTTTAATTAGACCTAGCAAGTCTTCTTGGTTTTGCAGTGCTTTTAATGTTAATAAACATAATGAACAAAAACTTGGTGCTCATAGATTAGTTATTAATTACAAACCTTTAAATAAAGTTTTAAAATGAATTAAATATCCTATTCCTAATAAAAAAGATTTACTTGATAGATTGTTTAGTGCTAATATCTTTTCTAAATTTGATTTAAAATTTGGTTATTGGCAAATCCGAATTGATGAAAATGATAGGTTCAAAACTGCTTTTTATGTCCCTTTTGGCCAATATGAATGGAATGTTATACCATTTGGTTTGAAAAATGCCCCTTCTGAATTTCAGAAAATTATGAATGATATTTTTAATTTTTATAGTAATTTTATTATTATTTATATTGATGATATTCTTGTTTTTTCTAATACTATAGAAAATCATTTTAAACATCTTAATATGTTTAGACAAGTTATTATTAATAATGGTCTTGTAATTTCTAAATCTAAAATGATATTATTTCAAACTAAAATTAAATTTTTAGGACATCTTATAGAAAAGGGAAAAATAATTCCTATCTATAAAAGTATAGAGTTCGCTTCTAAGTTTCCTATTAAAATTACTGATAAAACTCAATTACAGCAATTTTTAGGAAGCTTAATTACATTTCTCCTTATTATAAAAATCTTGCTAATGATACTACTTTTTAATATGATAGACTAAAAAAGAATCCTAAACCATGGAATGATTATCACACCCAAGCAATAGTTAAAATTAAAGATAAAGTTAAACAATTGCCTTGTTTAATGCTCTCAAATCCTAATTGGGAAAAAATTATAGAAACTGATGCCTCTTATATAGGTTATGGTGGTGTTCGAAAACAGATTAATCCTAAGAAATTCTTGTTAGGTTTTGTTCTGGTAAATGGACTAATAGTCAGAAAAATTATGCTACAATTGCTAAAGAAATTTTTGCAATTGTAAAATGTGTTCTAAAATTTCAAGATGATTTGTATAATCAATCTTTTATAATAAAAATAGATTGTCAAGCTGCACAATTCATGTTCAAAAAAGACTTTAAACATGATGTTTTTAAACAAATGTTTGCACGGTGGCAAGCTTATTTAGCCCCGTTTGATTTTAAAAGCATTTATAAAAAAGGAATAGATAATAGTCTTCCTGATTTTTTGACACATGAATTTTTGCAGGATACATGATTCCTCATAATAGAGGAAGAGGATCTAATCCCTTTTCTAAAAGGGGAGGTCGAGGTTCTAATGCGGCTATTCCTAGGCAATTAATACAACATGGCAAACAAAAACTAATAGCTTCACCTGTCTCTCAAGAATCATATGCTTCCCAAACCTCTAACCCTGTTTATACCGTTGACCCATTGTTTGCGGAATTTCTACAATTTCAAAAATTTAAAGAAAGCTCTAATAAATCTGCTAGCTCTAGCCAATCAACCCCCTTGAAGCCTGAAGAATTTAATAAATCTTCAGACCCTTCTTTTGTTGATGTTGCTTCTAATAAGGCTACCCCTGTTGATGAGAATTCTCTTACTACTTTTGAGCAAAAAGATTATAAGGAGCAAATAATGGTCCTTGAATATAGTGATCTCAAATGGAGAGATGATCCATGGATAATAATCCAAAGATATCTGGATTCAGCATCATAAGCAACTAGGTCTTATAAACCCCGTTGTTATTTTGAAAATATTTTAATTACTATTGGTTCTTGTAAGATCAATCATTTTTTTCCTAGCTCACAAGATAAATCTACTTTCAATTTTTCAAAAATAATTATTAAAAAACTCATTTCAATTGAAGAATGGGGAATTTCTTCTCTTAAAGAAAAGGATTTTTTCGTTAAAGATAATAGAGTGTTTTTCAAATTTAATTATTGGGATTATATCCAGACTTTTGCAAATGTGTTTCTTTATGAAAATTCCAGGAGAAAACATACTTGATTTATTAATGTCCTAAAGTTTATAAAAAATCTTTACCAAATTGGTTTTTTAAATGGTGGAAATCATATGGGCCAAGTCAAAAAATTTTGCCCGAACCATTTAAATAGGCATTTGATCAATGGAGCAGATTTTCTCCCAAATTGCTTGAAGCGGAAATTGCTAACCAAATGATAGAAAATAAGGCTGCTATGTTCTTTTATATGGAGTCCTCTATCCCTTGGATCTGGAAGGAGATTCCTACAATTGGTACTTTTTAGGATAATAGCCCTGTTCTTTACCGACTCTTTTTCATTAAATTCTGGAATAAGATGCTCCAAATTGATAAGAACAACGGTCAAATGGAGGGACAAGAGACTTTGAACAATATTATTCAAAGCACTCAGAATTATAAGTTAAAGCTTAATGAGGAGAAAAAGCAAGAAGCATCATCTATTTTGGGAAAAGCTTTTGAAAAAATTAAAATGAGGAAGGGTAATATATCAAAAGTTGATATTCTTAAATAGGTGCTTAATATGGTCTAGGACGAACTTAAAGATGAGATTGTTAATATTGAAGAAGTAGAGTCATCTAGTGATTCTGGTGATATGGTGTCAATGGCAACCTCATCCAAGAATGATGACAATCAATTTAGATGTCTTGCTGGAGAATCCTAAGATCCCAATGAGGATATTTCAGATTATTTTAAACCAGCCCTGGATAAAATGCTGGAATTTCTCAAAAGAGAAAAGTAGTCATTAATAATGATGTATGCAATTAGATCATGGTGTGAGTGGTGAAAGTCGCTTTGGTCCTTTTGATTCTTTTTGTTGTAATAAGTTTAAAATAGTATTTTGAATCATATGCATATACTATTCATTTGCTTTTTGTTTTTTACTGTTATGGATTTAAAAATTTTAAAATCCACACAGTACTTTACCTTTACTATTCAGACTTCAAAATTAAATTTTGATATCCATAATAGTTCCTTTTGGTTTTTCTATTTATTCTGCTTCTCATTTGTATAGAGCAGGAGGCGAATTAGAATTTTCTTTGTAATTTTTGTAAACATTTTGTTGAATTATTTATTTTACAAAAAAATTATAAAATCTGCTAAACCTGATTAAAGTTTCATTCTTTGGTGTTGAGGTCCTTTAAGGTTAGTTCTTTTATTATTTCTTAAATATTAACCTAGCCTTAGCCTTATAGCAGGCTAAGAGATTTTGTGTTAAACAACAATGAGTTAGATACTTCCTCTGTATGCATGGTCATCTTAGACTAAGCTTATGTGGAAGGTTTTAGATCTATGAATGAGTTATTTGATCAGGTTCTGAGGTTTTATAGGCACTCCATGTATGTTTGATTCTGGATTACCCCTCGTTTTGCCCTTGTTAGCCGGGTTGGCATTTGTGGGCTTTTGGGTATTAAATCAGATTTATGTGGTAATTTATATTTGTAAAACTTAATAAAGATTCATTAAATTTAATAAAAATAATATTATATTATATGAAATTACAAAATCTAAAATTATTTATTAAATAAATATAGTATTTTATTATACGTAAAATATAAAATATAATTAATATATAAATAACAAGTTATTAAAATAAATAAGTTTAATTAATTAATAAGTTATTTAGTTACTTTAACTAATTATTTAATTAATACATTATTTAGTAGATAAATTACTTCATAATAATCAAATAATTTTCCTTAAATTTAATTAATTCTCTCAACAATTTCTTTATGCATATCAATATTAATTTATTAAACTTAATACATTATTGCATAAGTATCACTCTATAATCAAATTTTTTATTATAATCTTAAATAAATATGAAGATTAATATTTAATGCAGAATATTTTTTTTTGAAGAAGATTAATTTATTTGTTATATCAAATTAAAATATCTCAATTTTATTTATTAAATGAATAAATATAATATTTAATTAGTACATTAAATATTAAATATAACTAATACATTATTTAATTAATAAGTAAACTTAATTAAGTTGATACGTTATTCAATAAATAAATTATTTAGTAATAACATAAATAATATTTAATTAAATTTAATTAAATTTGTAAACATAAGTTTTAGATTTTTTTTAACTAGTAAAATTTTAATATTTATATATATATGTATGTGTGTATATAAATGAATGAATGAAGTGAGAGAGTGGTAAATGAATGAATGATGTGAAATGCAAAGTGAGAAAATGAGGAGGAATGTGTGATTTTTTGGGTATAAAATTTAAGTTTTTTCTTTTTTTGAGAAAAGATTGGAGAATGTGCCTCCATTTTGAAATTTTTTGGGGGGTTGGAAATTTTTTTTGAAAAATATAGAAGAACATAGGTTTTATGTTTTGAGATAATGATTGGAGAATGTGTATGTTTTTGAAATTGATCTTAGAGTTAAAAAATATTTTAGAAAAATGGTAAAGCACAAAGCCTTAAATGTCCAGACTTTCCTCCATACGCTTGATTCAGCCAAAATATGCTGAGCCCACCTGGTTTCATTTAATTTCCTGGAAGGAAGTAAGTTAAATATAACCATTTGGTTTTTTCAACAAATTGATCTCATTTAATTTTTTTTTTTAAAAAAAGTTCAAGAAAATAGTGTATGATGTCACAGACGATAGCAGTTGATACTCGCCCTCATGAAATGATATTTGCATTTTATTTTGTGGTGCAATGCCACTTAATATTTAATAAATTAAGACATTTGTATTTTCTCAAGTTAAATTTCGTTCTTCAGTGGATATTGATTACAGGTCCACTAGAATTAGGAGGATCATTATTGCATGCACATTTTACTATAAATTTCAAATATAATTCAAATATTTTAAGAAGACATGGAGAATTAATTTCAATTATATTTTTACCACTCATAGTTAAATACATAAGATGAAGTTTTTAATGAGATCTTCATTTTTATTTATATTAGCCGTTGTCGTGCACCATTCCAATGTGGATAAATTTATTTTATTATATTATTGATGCTAATTATATTGATAAATGAGAATATATATCTGTCTGCACATTTAATATTTTTCTAAATATGCTTTGATTATGTTGTTTATGTTTTGTAATTTTATATAAAGTAATAAGTATATTTTAAAATTAAACTAAAAATTAAGAGTATATTTAGTATTTCAAATTTTGATGTAATCTGACATAATTAATATTTTAAGCTTGTAAGAGGTATTTCTTTTCTTTTCTTTTAAATATAGTATAGGTGATTAGACGACTACATCTACCTCCAACACATGTCCTCCAATTAATTGAATCCACAGTATATTACTGTTGAACAAAAGGGTCCAGAAAATAATAATAAAGAATAATTGGTAGGATGTCGATGTTCTAGCTTCAATTTGTAAAACAATCAAAGGAAAATTTAATATCAAACAAACAAGACTACAATGATAAGATTTTTAAACTAGCACATCTTCTAGGTAAGGTATCAGAAAATTCATAAGAGAAGTTTAAAAAAAAAAGAAGAAGAAAAGAAAATCCCAATACTTAATTGATTGTCAGGAAGAATAATTGTTTTTATTCAATCAAGATTGAAAATAAGATAGTTGAAAGATATCTCATCGATAAAAATATAATTTTATTTTATTATTAACTAAAAAATAATATTGTCAATTATCAATCAATAAAATTAAAAAATAAAGTCCGCTTATCATTAATTGAAATACAAATATCAACTCTTTATTTTACAATAGTATGTTGCAATTAATTAAATCAAAAAAATTACAAACACATAAAGGAGAGATACAAAATTAGAAAATCTCCACGTCCAGGACACATTTTGTGTCACACTCTTCGGGAAAAGAAAAAAAAAAACATGTTACAAATATGCGAAAGGTAACACATAAAACGAGATAAGCACAAATCTTCACCATTGGATTTGTACCCAGCTAAATTTATTCTCAATCTATCCACTACAGAATTATATTTATAAAACTATTGATAAAATCTCCAATTTTGTTTGATTATGTTTAATCAGAACAATATTATTTTAAAAAAATATAAATATATATATTTTAAATTATATATTTTTCAATATATATATACATATATCATATATATCTATTATATAAATTTTATTATTATTATAATATCAAAAAATATTTAATTTTTTTCACTCAAAAAATTCAATAAAAAAATATTAATTTAATTATTACAATAAAAAATATTTTCTTCAAATATAAATAAATATATTAAAAAATAATTTTTATATTCTTCAATAATTTATTTTTTAATAAAATCAATCAAAAAATATAATCAAACATTCCCTCGACTTTTCCAAAGAACAATTGAAAATTGGGGGCCATTCTATATTTCTATTGCGCTAAACCCTTTCTTTCTTCTCTCTCGATCAAACCTTAAAACGCCGAAAATTCTTTACTTTTCCCTGACACTGCTTTCTATTACAGCTGATTGCAGTGGCTTTCTGTTGATAGATCAGTTCTCAACGCAACAAAGTCCACTCTGGATTTGCAAAAGCCCTTTTCTTCAGTCCTCTTGATACAGTGGAAGAAGAAAAATATTCGAAACCGTCCCTCTTCTCTAATTTCCGTGATAACTCTGTCTTGTCACTTTCATCAGCACTTGTAAAAATGACTTCCGCCGTTTTGTCCAGAGCCCTCCTTGTCCGTCACATAATTCAATCTCCTCCTTCGTCGCTCTTCCAGAAATCCCAATTCTTTACTTCAGTCTTTGCCGTAAGTTTTTTTCCTTCTTCCTTCTTATGTACCTGCAGTTGGTTTATTACTATTCGATGTTAATTAGTCGTTTTTCTGTTAATTATTCAATTTAAGCAGTCCTATTTTCCCCCCTCGATATAATTGGAATCCCAGGGGGGTACTTATCTTGAATGCTTTCCTGGCGGCTTTGCCAATTTTATTGGTTAGTTTCGGCTTCTAATTAGTAAATGGAGAAAAGACTGGGCTTGAATTAAATAAATTTTGACTTGGTAAATTGTGAACTTCTCATCTTGCATTCATGGTATGCGTGATCTTTTTTGTTGCCATATGATGAACAGAATAGGAATTTCAGTTCTGGGGCAGTAAATAGTGATGTTGAAAATAGTGCATTTGGATTAGGATTTGTTTTTCTTAGATGGATTTATGGACACTTTTTGAATAGAAGGTACCATTACTCTGCAAGTTAGTCTTAATACCTCACTCAATAAATAGAAGGTGTTTTAATTATAATTTACCATTCTATTCTTTGTGTCACTGGAAGTTGAATTTGGTTTATATAATTTTACCCAAATCCAATGAAATTTCATAAAGAAAAATTGCAGGGGCGCGGAAATCCAATTCAAAATCTATTTATCTTTTATTAGATGGAATCATGCGTATGTCTATTAATTTGTAGCATATTCATATTGAATTTTCTAACATGTGACTGATTAAAAATTATTTCACACATTATTCATATAATTTTTTTTTCTTTTGATGGCAGAAGAGACCATTTCACTCATGGTCGGTTTCCTCTCATTTGGCATATAAAACCTTGAGATCTATTTCTTGTAGCATGTCTTCGTCAGCAGTTGCATCACAGGCTTCCTTCTCCGTGCAATCCTTGTCGAGCAATGAGCCTGTTGTTTCAGTTGACTGGCTCCATGCCAACCTCCGCGAACCTGATGTGAAGGTTTGCAGCTTTTGCTTTAGACCTTGATCTGAAATTGTGATAGAGTCTCATTGTTCATTAATCTCATATTTCTGGGATGCATATGATGTGTATATTTTCCATGTCCGCTTTGCAAAGTTGGTTCCAATATCAGCTGTGAACGTCCGATAGAACTTCTATTTTCGTGTACGCCAAGTGACAAGCTTTTTTTTTTCTTTGCAATAATGTGTAACATCTCCGTTGGATATCCGAAAGAAAGATGGTACCAAATTATTAGTATATTATTAATCTACTTATTAGACCTAGATATGATTAAGCCCTCCTTGTATGGATCCCTATCCTCATCCAGTAGACAATGGTCAACTCAGTTAATGCATTATCTTCCTCAAATGGGTTTTTATTAAACTATTTCCAATGTGTCAATTCCTTAGAGTTTTATGGGTTTTCCGACAGTTTGAGAAAATATTGTTTTCAAATTATGTGAAGCGGGTTTCTCCAGCATGAAAGTGGTGAAATTCCTAGAACATGCCATATTTCAGAGTAAAAAGATAGTGTTATGATAAACTAAATCCTGATTGAAAGTGGTGGAATTGGCAAATATTTGCTTGTGCTGCATCTCAGTAGATATTCGGGATCCCTTATATAGATTTTGTAATTTTTGTTTTAACTAGCTAGAAAAATTTTGTCTTTCCCTCCGGACATTCATAATAGATCACAATATTGATTTCATTAAGATGCCCCAATTTTGTTTGTGATGATTAACTTTCATTGAAAGAAGTACTTTATTTTTATATGAGATGCCTGTCCTCTCTTACTGTTATTGAGGTTCAAATGCAGTTTTATATATCTGGGTGTTCTATATTTTCAGGTGTTGGATGCATCCTGGTACATGCCAGATGAACAGAGAAATCCACTTCAAGAGTATCAGGTGTTGCCCCATATTTACCTATGTGTATTTTGCATATTTCTTGCATGTTAGCACAACAGGTTTCAGAAAATATTTGCCCTGTATAGCTCTACTTTGGCGCACTTCTACTCTTTCTTTTTTCAACTATTCGTTGACACTTGACATTGATCCAAGGGTCACATGATGCTGATTTTATTCTGAAGACTTCCAATTTTTTTTTTGAACAGGTTGCACATATTCCAGGTGCACTTTTCTTTGATGTTGATGGCATATCAGATCGAACTACAAACGTAATATGCTATCTCCTTGCAAACTACAAGTTAATGATGCTCCCCAAGCACAATTTCCCTTTGTGAAATTAGTATAGTACTAATTTATTTCCTTCTAGTGGGGTATCTTATATATTTATTTTTACCTTCATGCTCTGTGTTTGCATATGTCATATCTGGGAGTGAACAAAGAGAAGTGATCAAGCCTTTTAGCATAGTACTAATGCTTCTTATGTTGTTTGTTTTTTTTGCCAAGATGGGATAAAACCCATCAGATGCAAAAGTAGGTTGTAATGCAGCTGGTAGACCACCTATGTTCAGGATATTGATCATTCATATTTGTTGTTCTGCATTTTAATTCTGAAATTTCATGTAAATGCATGTGTAATTCAGCCTCATGCACTTGCATGTGAATAATCTAAAATGTTTGCTACTCCTAAATGGTATATGTAGTTGCCACATATGCTGCCATCAGAAGAAGCCTTTGCTGCTGCTGTTTCAGCACTTGGCATTGAGAATAAAGATGGGCTTGTTGTTTATGATGGAAAGGGAATTTTCAGTGCAGCTCGTGTTTGGTGGTGAGTTTTTTATTTTACGTTCTGAAATCACCAAATGTTACAGTATTTTACTTGGAAACCTTTTGATTATCATTGACAATAAGATCTACTAACTCATTTTATCCAATAAACAGGATGTTTCGAGTATTCGGGCATGACAGGATCTGGGTTTTGGATGGAGGCCTACCTAGATGGCGTGCCTCAGGATTTGATGTTGAATCAAGTGCATCAAGTGATGCTATCTTGAAAGCTAGTGCTGCCAGTGAGGCAATAGAGAAAGTGTACCAGGGACAAAGGGTCAGTTTCCTGTTACTCGTGTGAATTTGTACTTCTCCTTTGATTGCCCTCTGATGTCTCCGTTACTGGCTAGCTCCATGAATTTTTTCAGATTTGATGTACCTCTCAGATGAAACTTTACATTTTGACGTTCAATGTTAGTATGCGTTCAGGTGTTATACTTCTTCAATAGCAATGAGCACTTGTTATCTGCAGGTTGGACCAATTACCTTCCAAACCAAGTTTCAGCCACATCTTGTTTGGTCACTTGAACAGGTCTGTCTTTTCTTTCGGGTTCTGTTGTTCATGATGTAGCTATGAAGCTATGTGCTATATTGATTGGTGTAGTTCTTTTAAGGGTTTGTTTTTCTTGGCGGTGATTAAATGCTCTGACTGCAAGGATGACCGTGTCGAAAATTTGCAATGCTTTGTAGGCAGGTAGATTTCATTGGGTCTGTCAAGGTGGTCATATGGGCAGTTCCATGTGTGAGGAAATCTGATATCAATAAAATAAACATTTGATTCTGGACAGCTCAATAAGTGTTACAAATTGGTTATTGCTGGATTCTTCTTTGTGTTTGTATGACTAATATCATATTAGTTTGGATTCACACACCAAAATGGTTAGCTTTTGCTCTTTCACAGCAATAACTATTGAATTCGGCAGGGCAGAAGAAATTTGGCCTGAGGATTTTGTCTTTATTGATTACCACAAATTGTTGGCCTTGTATTTCATTTTTGTCTGATTGATTTTGCTTGTCATGATTTCTTTGTTGCTTATTGCTTTTTTGTTTTTGCATATATTTAAGGTTATGAGTTCTGTTTGTTTTTCAGATCAAGAAAAATATCGAGGAGCAAACTCATCAGCATGCAGATGCTCGCTCGAAAGCTAGGTATAGTTTATGCAAAACTCTTTTATTAATGATTGTTAGTTTTACATTATTGCCAATGATTTAATACCTTCCATAATAAGGTTCAGTAAAAAGGCTGCATTTCTTTTGCACGTTTTCTCAATTTTACTTCTGAAATATTACCTTTTATAGTCCTATCTTGTGCCCGATTATGGGTTTTGTCAGGAATCAGAATTAATTGATGAATCATTTGAACCATAAATTTTTTTTATTTCCTATTTTCCTGAAAATTGTAAATAGTTGTTTCCTTTTTTGGCCTACGCAAAGGCCAATTTGATTGACTGGAAAAACATGCACTAGCATTAGCTTGTAGGAGAAGCTAAATCTCTTCATCACAAATCCATATCCCAATCAATAGAAATTTGTTTCTCTTTCACAGATTTGATGGAGTTGCACCAGAGCCTCGAAAGGGAATAAGAAGTGGCCATGTTCCAGGGAGCAAATGCATTCCCTTTGCCCAGGTAGAAGACTATCCATAATTGGAATTTATGAAACGTTGAGCTTGTCTTTCAGAAATCTGGATGTGGATCTCTGTTTATCTCACTTCTAATCTCCAAGGCTTTTCATAAAACAGACAAAGGTGGGAAAACTTTAATTGCTAAACAAAAGTTGAAAATGCGTAAAAAAATGTCTCTCTCTGCTACCTCATACTATGTTTCTGCGTCATGCTGACCCATGCCCATGATTCCAGGATAATTGGCTTGGTGTCTATGAAATGAACTTTTTTAGTCTTCCTTTGTAGTAATGGTACAAGTTATGGAGATCACTAATAGTTTCTACGGCATTCTGGGATTTCTTGCAGATGTTGGATAGCTCACAGACACTCTTACCTGCAGATGAGCTAAATAAGAGATTTGAACTGGAAGGTCAGAAATACCAGCCCTCTCTTTCTTTCTGACACAATTTTTCTGTTGTTTTGAGGTTATGGCCTCAACTCAATCTGACATCATTATCATAAAGCTATAATATGCACTTGCTCAACGAACACTGACTTAAGGACTTGATCTTTCGTAGGAATATCCTTGGATAGCCCTGTAGTAACATCGTGTGGCACTGGTGTGACTGCATGCATTCTGGCTTTGGTGAGTCCCGTTATTCATCTACTTCCAATCTCACTTCCAAGTTCCAGCAAAGAAACAAATAAAAGACCCCCTTTTCCCTTTTCATAATCTGTTGGTCTTTTACCTGAAAGTTGCTTAAGAATTAAACAACATTAATATTTGGTTTTCAGGGCCTTCATCGATTGGGGAAGACCGATGTTCCAGTATATGATGGGTCATGGACAGAATGGGGAGCGAATCCTGATACACCGGTCACCTCTTCCCAGGAGTAGATGTAAGTTATGATCTTGATGTCCTGAGATTTGGCCTGTTCGCTAGTCATCATCGATTGTGACGAAGGAAGAATGTAAAAGTGACAGAAAAACATGGATCATGGAGTATTTCATTTGTGAATGTGGAAAGAAAGTATATTGCACCTGAATATTTGCAGGTTTTCTCTCTTTTTTTTCCCCTCAAATTTTTAATTTTTAAATTTTAAATTTATGCTGGCACGGTGTTAGCATGATTCTTGAATGCATGTTCGTTGAATGGATTGGATTAGATGAGGAAGAAGGGAAGGATATGGGCGGACGGAGCAACACAGGACATTTACGCCTTGTTTGGTTTGAATTTTGCCGGGGAATTTTTCCACTCGGGGAAATGAAACCAAATATGCTGGTTTACTCTCGAAGGCACTACCTGTCTATCTACCTCAAGCACCTAGAAAGCATCCCAAAGTATTTCACAGTTCCGTTCTTCAAGACAAATACAATCTCTTAATGTAAAAATATATATATTTTCTCATATTACAATTATATAGATATAAAAATATTAATATAAAGTCATAGTTTCATTCAACAACCAAAGAAAAAGGCACTTGTTCGAAATTTACCATATAGAATGCCTTTTTGTCAAACACATTATTTTCAAAATAACTTTTAACTTAACGTGCATAACATTTTTCCATTCCACAACCTCAAATCATTTTCTCAAATATTTTCTTTAAACACTTAAAAGAAAGTAAAAAAGGCCTTACTTAGGGATGATGTCTAGACTAGCCTACTAGGATTGGATTTTGAAAATTTAAAGGAGTTTCAAGTACTCGCCACATTTTGTTTGGGTTGGATTTTGAAATTTTAGATGGTTCTAAATAGATTTTGAGCTCTCAGTTTTGGATCGATTCTAAAGGAAGGGATAAGCTCTGCAAGCAAGGTGCAACATTTTTAACATTCAAACATATTCTATAGTCTATAAAATTTGCTCAACAAAATAAAATGACTTTCCAAATAACAAATAATGAAAACCATTGATAACTAAATAATGTTTTTTTTTTAAATTTTTTTTGACGCTGTCAATTCTCTTCCATATTTGAAAAATTAACAAATATGATGAGCTTAAAAACCTAGTAAGTATCTAAATATGTTTGTGGGGCAAAATAATTAATAGTCAAAAAATAATAAAATAATAATTTGTAGTTAATATGTTCATGTAACTATAACAACAAAAATTGTTGGAAAGTTCACAAGATAATAGAACGAAGCTTAAACAAATTCCAAACTAGTTTTCGAGGAAAATATTACATAGTTTTAATTTCACATAACGAATTTATTATGGACAATACTTATCCAATAGTGATATTGTACGTATACTAGTTTATATTTATACTAAGTATTGCAATATGGTTCATAGACTATGGATAATAATGGTTGTGCATATGCTAAACATATTCATGCACTAAACATAATGCATTGTTAAAGATTATCTTTAATTTTTAACATAAATAAAATACCCACCTTACAATATATTTATAAAGTGAAGGTAGAAGACACCTTTTATGTATACTTTAGTATACTTCCTCTTCCTCTTCTCTTTCTAATACCCTTCCAAACTCACTTTCTAACACAAAAGTAAGTGCAATGTTACATATTTTTCCAATTAAGTGTATATTTGTGTAATTTAGAACTCATAAATTAATATCTGCCAAATGATCAATTAGTCTTTAACATCACCCTCACACATATAAGTCTCAAATTCAGAGTTCGAACCTTAGTATTAGTGTGTGTAAATAAATTAAAAAAAAATCTTATAAATTAATATCAAGTATCACATGATTAAAATACCATTACTCTATTTTGTAAATTGAATGTCACCACTACATACAAACTATCACTTCATATTCTTCTTTGTAACTTATACCATAAATGATCACAATCCCACTATTAAACATCATCCACTAGAATCTATATTTGGAAATTCTATTGAGTTAAATAATTTTTTATTAAAAATATTATTATTTTATGATTATTACAATATTTTACATATTATGTATGAAAAATGTATAGTTTACATATGTCTTCACATATAATAGATTACTATAATATGCTTGCATAAAAAAATAACAATAACAATAATAACTAGTTTATGCTTTTTGCTAAATATGTTGAAATAATGAATTTGTTTGAAATTTTTAATTTTTTTTAAAGCGTGCATGTATGAATTCATAAATAATTACTTTCATCGAAAACATTATTTTTTTTATATTTAAAAGATTAAGGCAATATAATTTTTCCCAAATAAAAAAAAACTTTTTATACTTATGAAATAATAAAAT
Organism: Jacaranda copaia; assembly: GCA_014898725.1. Lineage (NCBI taxonomy): Eukaryota > Viridiplantae > Streptophyta > Magnoliopsida > Lamiales > Bignoniaceae > Jacaranda > Jacaranda copaia. Next base: position 987,947 of record JACGDI010003151.1, read on the forward strand.
GAATCTAATGGCTCCAATCCATTGAATTTCAAGTTTGGAGTAGAACGAGTTCCATCAATCCAATGCCCATTACATCGGGAGATCCATGCTTCTCTCTATTATTTCTTGGTACTTAATAATTGCAATTTTTTCTACAATTAAGAAGAACCCAAAAAAAAAAGAAAATAAAATAAACTACTGCATATTGACAACAGATTTGATTCAAAATAAGCACCATCCCGCAGCTCAAGCCATCAATAAAGGAAATTAGGAGAAAAATTCAGCTCATGATTTAATTGCACCCTATTTTTCTTTTTTTCAATTTTAATACAATAAAATTTGCATTTTTCTCAAAAATAATCCTTTTTTTTAAATTAATCAATCCTCAAGTCTCTACTGAAATAAATTGGTAATAAAATAATAATTTTCTTTAATTCCAAGATTATGCATTTACATTTCCCCCCCCCTAAATTATTAACAAATAAAAAAGGAATGAAAGCTCAATGGTTGGTAACTGCTCACACCTTTTTGCCAAAAAATGGAAAATCCTTCAGATCACATCCAACGATCACCATTGTACGAGAGAGTAGATCAAACTATTGACGCCGTTGATTTCCACCGTTTGACGACAATTAGCAAGAACCTCGTAACATAACCGCTTGCATGCCTACGGCTTCGGTTTTGAAACACAAGCAGAGGAAGGGAGAGAACGCAATACACTACTAATAGCAACTGTATTAAAACAGTTTCTTCTTACACTCTTTCATATTACTTTTGTAGTTTTGTCTTTTTTCTGTTCTTTTGTTCTTGTCTGAAAAAAGAGGAAGATTTAACGTTGTAATTGATTGTAAGAGAAACTCTGGAATGGCGGTTGAGGGAAAAGAAAATGAGGCCGATAAGGCTCAAAAAATTGAGGTGACCGAAGAGCAGAAGGTATCTGAGAATGGGAAGGAAGACGAAGTTGTCTTGAAAGGAGATGGTGAAGTTAAAGAAATCAAGAAAATGGAGGAGGAAAGGGAGAAAAAGAACGTAAGTGGAGAAATCAAGAAATTGGAGGAGGAAAGGGAGAAAAAGAATGAAAATGGAGAAATCAAGAAAATAGAGGAGGAAAAAGAGAAAAAGAATGCAAGTGGAGAAATCAAGAAATTGGAGGAGGAAAAGGAGAAAAAGAATGAAAATGGAGAAATCAAGAAAGTGGAGGAGGAAGAGGAGAAAAAGGACGAAAATGTGAAGGAAATTGAAAAGGGGGAGTGTTCATCGCCTGGATCTGAAGGCAGTAGGGTGGAAAACGGGAAGGAAATAGAGAAGGGTGAGTGTTCTTCTCCACCATCTTTGACCAAGGAGGAAAATGGTTTCCTTTCTGATCTGAAAGAGTATGAGATGAAGGCTTTGATGGAGTTGAGATCAAAACTTGAGGAGGCCATTTTGATGCACAAGTTGTTCAAGGATGTGAAGAAGGAAGAGAAGAAAGAGGAAAATCAGAGTGAAGAGAAAGAAGATCAACCCAAGAAAATTGTGGAAGATAAGGAGAATTCCATAGAAGATGGAAGAAACATTAATGTGGATAAGGGGAAAGCAAAGGTGGAGGAGGAAGAAGAAGAGGAAAAAAAATCTGATGAAGGGAAAAAACAAGTGGAAATAGAGGGTGAAGTTGATAAAGATATTGCTCTTTGGGGTGTGCCCTTGTTGCCGAGCAAGGGAGATAAAGGCACAGATGTGTTGCTCTTTAAGTTCTTAAGGGCCAGAGAGTTTAAGGCCAGCGATGCCTTTGAGATGCTGAGAAACACTCTCGAGTGGAGGAGGGAAAACAGAATCGATTCGATTATGGAGGAAGATTTTGTAAACGACTATGATTCTGTCGGCTATATGAAGGGATTAGATCGCGAAGGCCATCCCGTTTGCTACAATGTTTATGGTGTGTTTGCAAACGACGAGATGTATAATAAGACATTTGGAACGGAAGCCAGCCGGGAGAAGTTCCTGAGGTGGAGGCTGCAGTTGCTGGAGAAGGGCATTCAGAAGCTTGATTTCAGGCCTGGAGGAATATCCACATTGCTCCAAATTAATGATCTGAAGAACACTCCTGGACCTTCACGTAAGGATCTCAGGCTTGCCACGAAACGAGCTGTGGGGATTCTTCAGGACAACTACCCAGAATTTGTTGCAAGAAATGTAAGTTCTGTTTTTACTTCTGATCTTTGATTCACTTTTTCTCTATTTTTTGTGCCTTCTATAGCTTTTATTTGGATTCACATTTTCTGGATACAAATTGCAGATCTTTATCAATGTTCCGTTCTGGTATTATGCCTTCAATGCAATTTTGTCGCCTTTCCTAACGCAAAGGACCAAGAGCAAATTTGTGTTCAGCCGCCCGTCCAGGGTGACAGAAACGCTTCTGAGGTAAGCAAATTCCTCCTCCTCCTCCTCCCTCGTATATGTCATTTGTATATTCTAGGAAAACTCTTGTACAAGAATTAGGACAGCAACTGTCATCAATCCGCAGTTGATGCTAAACATTCATAATTTTAGCTACGAAATTGATCAAATCAAAATCGAAATAAAAACTTTCTTGGCTAATTCTCTATCACAATAAATGTGTAGCTAATGGTAGTTCTTTTTTATATATACGTTAATTTTTTTTACAGATATTACATAACCAATATGTCATGCTTCCAACGAATAAGATTATGGATTGATAGCTATAAATCTGTTGCTTATTATTTAAAAATATTATATTTGTTACAATAGCTTGTAGCCATAGCTATGAAATTAATTTCAAAACAAATTTTCCACAGTGAATACCTAATTTTTTAACAGTGACTAATTATGGTGTAAGAACTGCAGGTACATTGTGGCAGAGGAAATCCCTCTTGTGTATGGAGGACTAAGAAGAGAAAACGATCCAGATTTTTCGACCCAAGATACTGCTTCTGAGGTCATCGTTAAGGCTGGAGCAACTGAAACTATAGAAATCCCAGCACCAGAGGTAAAAAAACCAAGCCAAATGTCTACAGTTTTTCAAGAATTTTGTAAGCTAAAATAACTTAAAACATTTCCTGGTAACAGGCTGGAACCACTTTTATGTGGGACTTGACTATCATAGGCTGGGATGTCAACTACAAGGAGGAATTTGTACCAACAGATGAAAAGTCTTATACCTTAATTGTGAAGAAGGGCCGGAAGATAAGCTGGCAAGAAGAATCCATTCGTAATTCTTTCAAGAACAACGAGCCAGGCAAAATCGTGATCACCATTGAGAATGGAATATTCAAGAAGAAGCGTGTTTTGTATAGATACAAGATCAAGAACAACAGTCCCTCTGATTCCTCTTGGGATTGATGAGGATGGTCTGGTCTCTGCCAGGAAGAACTTACTTCAGTTTCTCCACTGGTTTTGGATATTTTAAAGAGAATATTTTTGGTTGTAGTTTCGGATATTTAATTTGTTGCTGTATGTTCTTCTAGTTCTACTACGTCATAGGAAAAGAAACATTCTTGATGTTTTGTGTCTTCAATCAGATGTGAAGGCAATTTTTGCCAAGGAAATAGTTGGTAAGATCATTGGAGTATGGATATGCCACTCATTCCATAATTTATGTATTCTTTTTTTTATTTTTTATTTTTGAGATATTTTTAATTCATTCGTTTTAGTTTTTGTCATATTTCATATTTTATTTTGCAGATGCATGCAGATTTTTATCTATCTATACCGTTATATAAAGAGAGGTTCTTTTGTGTTCAAAGTGAAAGTGATTTGTGCATTTTCACAAGTTTTATTCCTTAATTTTTTAATAGAAGGATGAAATTGAAAATTCATATACAATTCTAGGAGGTTATAATACAAATTTCAAATGCATTAAATTTATCCTTTTTACTTATCTTACATATTTGATAAAGTCATGTTATTATTATAACATACAATCCAAATAATCATCATGTTTTTAAAAACTTATATTGTCATGAGATAAACTTAATACGTTGATGAATTTTGAATTTTTTTCTTTAATATGACAATAGACTATAAAATATTTATTTCATATGAATGATATTGTCAAAAATTATGAAATTATAAATATATATTTTAGATGCATGCCAATTTTTGATATAAGGAATATAAAAATATGCACAAATAATATGTATTACTCAAAAATATTTTATTTTTCATGTCTTTATTTTCTTCTCCTACTCAATCACAAACAAACCATATTTTCCTCTTAAAATTAATCAACCATGTTAGTTTTTCTTTTAATTATAATATTGAGTATTTGTTATTTATCCATGTAATTAATGTAAAAATTATGATAATTTAAATTTATGCATGTATGAACAATGTGCCACAAGAACTAGCATATGTCACATAAAAGTGTGAGAGCTTTAATAACTAACTTAATGCATTATTTTATGAATTGACAAAATTAATCCCATTTTATAAGATAATAATAAGATATATAGTTTTTTCTTCTTTTCTTCCCTCTCTTTGATAATTTTTTATTCTCCTCAATTATCTACTTTTTTTCTTTTTTCTTCTATTATTTTATTAAATCTTAATCTTTTCTCTTTTAATTATCCTTGAAATTCAAATAAATGAATTAAAATATTAAAAATTATATCAATATATAAATAAAGAGTTTGTTTATTTTAGACTAATAAAATTTTAGCATGTGCATTAAATATTCCTAATTCGTTTAGTCCCAGCAAAGTAATTTTCACATGGGATTTTTTTTCAGTTAAATGAATCGCAAAATACTTGCTTCAAAACTAGATTTTGCATATAGCTACCGGAGAGCGAGGATCGCGTGGCCTAATGGATAAGGCGCTCGCCTCCGGAGCGGGAGATTGTGGGTTCGAGTCCCATCGCGATCGGTTCTTTTCTTTTTGCTGGCAATTGGCGGGCAGTAGTCCCAAGCAAATTTCCAACTGCGCATTTACTTTTCCCCCTCTCCTCTTTCTGAGACCTCCCTTTTTTTCTCTTTTCTTTTGAAAATTTCTTCTCATGCACCCTTTTGCGGGCAAAAATTGAAGGAACCAAAGGAATTGCGGACACAAATACAAACTTAGGTTGATTATCTTTCAAATTGAACCAGTTTTATTCTAGCAAATAACATGTTCAGTTTATGGTCTGTGAGATTGCCCTTTCCCAACTTGATGTTCGTTGAAGAAGGATTTGTTCTTTGCACATCTATTTTATGCATTCAGATTGTTGGTGTTTCTGGGTTCCTCACAAAAACTCGAGAGACATTTCCAGATTGAAGTTTTCCACTGTGAAGATCCCTCATCAGACATCAGAGCTGCTGCTAAAGCCAAGTTTCAAATTTTCTGTCAGACAATGTTGATTCAAAAAAGAAATGCCAACCACCTTTTACTTTTCCTCCTCCTCCTCCTACTCCTCTTCCTTCTCCTTGTATATATATTGATTACCCGTTAATCAAAGGTGTTCGAGAAACGAAATAAAGAAAACCCAATCGGCACTTGACAACAAAATCCTGATGCAACTCTGACGGAAGAGCTTACAGAGAACGAAGATGTTTAAACAGGATCCCACATTGAAAACGAGGATAGTTTCTGACAATAATATAACTTGCTAGCCCATGCTTGTCAGTTCGCCGGGCCTGGTAACGCAGGCCTGTAACCCGAGTGGGGGTTCTAAGGTGATTGAACGTTGGGCTAGTTGAACTGGCTGGATTCCAGATGCTGTAGTCTGGCCCGCCCATTCCAAGCGGGGAGTTGGGCTACGGAACCTTGGCGAAGGCTTGGGCTTCGTGGCCTTTAAAGCGGAGGGCACAGCGTGAGGCTGGATTCACAGAGCAGCGACAACTTCCTGCTCTCTGCAGTGGAAGGATAACGGGTCGATGCATCTGGGGTCCAATTTAAGCCAGTTGAGTCAGCCTAATTGAACGATCACCTTTTTCGTTTTTTTCGCATCGTTTTTCCTTTTCAATGGGTCGATGCTGCTTGGGTCCAATAAAGCTGGTTGGGGCAATTGGGACAGTCCCAGTTGAACAGTTGCTTTTCCACTTTTAACTCTTTGCATTTTCTTTTTCATAATAATGGGCTAGTACTTCTTGGGTCCAATGAAGTCAGTTGGGTTGTGTCGAACAGTCACCTTTTTGTCCATTGAGATTCATCGGATGCATTGTAACCACAATGAAAAATTTATAATAATGAAGCATGACGACATGCATCACAGTTTTAACTCCTAATTGGAAACATAATTCTTTTTAAAAAATATTATTTTATAGATTTTCTTTTAGCATTGGTTATTTTTTTTTAGAAAGTGGGGCCTAACAGTGTTTGACTAAATTCACTACATAGACATATGGAAGCAATATAATCGTCAAATACTAATGATGGAATAAAACATTTAGAAAAACAAATATTCAAGATCCATGTGATAATTTAACTAAATAAACACTTATTTTAGAAAATTAGATTATCTTATGCTCTAGGTGATATGGGATAGCTCAACAGGCCCAATAGGTCTTTCTACAAATGAGATAGCCCACGA
>JACGDI010003151.1:1007037-1028401 GCA_014898725.1 Jacaranda copaia
GGGAGGTAAACCTAATGCAATCGGCCCTGTCGCGCTACGGGGCTCCACTAGGCCGATGCGCCAAATCTGGAGATTTTCCACGATCGACAGTCATGGTTTGGGCGATCGACCCTATCGCGTTGCGGGGCTCGATTAGGTTGAACATGATCCTTGAAGTCCGCCACCTCCTCGCGCGGTTCTAGGTGTCTCTTTTCCACTAGTGGATGTCTGGGACTGGCATCGCGCCTAGCAAGTGGTTGCCTGGCTTCATAGTGGGAGGGGTTGTGCTCCCAAAGTCTATTTTCTGATGGTGGCGGCTACGGAGTTGCAGCAGGGGCAGGCACTGAAATGTGCCTGTTCAGGATAGTAGATAACTGAGCTGATATTTGGGCGGAAATCTGCTCACTGATCATTTGCGTCAACTGGGACATGGTAGCGTCACCAGCTATTCCTGGGGGGCAGTGGTGCCCGAAATATTTGTGTGTTACTGGGGATTAAGGAGTGGTGGGGAAGTAGACCTTCGGTTCTCCTTCCTCCCAAATGTTACTCTGTGCGTGTTCACCATTTTTTCGTTGCAATCTCAAATGTTCCTACAGATGGCGCCAAATGATACTGCTGAGAGCTGGAGGGTTAAAGTACTCCGGTTGATTAAGTTACTTTGGGCTTGAGATCTACAACCAAGAACACACGTCAACTAGCTGAGAGGCCCCCGGCTAAGGCACTCTGACGTTCATGTTAGTTTTCAGTAGATCAAAGAATATAGAGAGAGTATGTAGTGAATAGTGTAAATGGCATTACCTTGAGCGTGGTGGTGCTTTTAGTATTTATAGCCTGCTGTGGGTGTGATTTTACCCAAGTACCCTTATCAGGTGTACTTGGCTTTTTCCATGATAGGGGATTCAGAGTCATTCTTTATCCAAATTCCGGTATTGTGTCAGATGATGCAATATCTTGTTTTCTCGGATAACCATGCTAATAGGAGCACGTCTCTACCAAAATTGTTGGCAGAGTTGTTGGAATTGTTGGCAGCAGCGGTTACATCAGTTGGCAGCGATCGCATCAGCGGCTACGTGTCATCAGTGCTGAGGGGTTCGACCCATCCAGCTTATACCTAGAGATCGATTCATGTCGACCGGATTTGAATGCTAAAACTTTTGAAATGACCCTTACGTCGATACGGGTCGACCGTGGGGCTTACCAAATGAGGTCGATGCCGGTCAACCAGATAGATGTGCCTTTGGGCTTTATAGGCGGTTTGATCTGAAGCTGGGCCTATTGGGCTTACTGGATTATCCCGTATCATGTTGGGCCTCATGGGCTGTCTCATTTGAAGTTGGGCCTGTTGGGCCTACTGGATTATCCCATATAAAAAACATAGCAAAATATATTTTTATTTTTCTTTTAAAACACACAATTTTAATATATATATACATACATATATTATATATATACACATTATAAACATTTTATTATTATTTTAATATTAAAAAATAACTTAATTTCATTTTTACTTAAAAAATCTAACAAAAAAATATTGATTTGACTGTTATAGTAAAAAATACCTTTCCAAAACATAAAACAAATATACCAAAAATTAACTTTCACATTTTCTAATAATTCATTTTTCCAAAACACATAATAAAATCACATAAAAAAACATAACCAAGCATTCCCCTTATAATTTGGTATTGCTAAAAAGTTCCAACTTTAATCTTTAAAAATAAAAAATACCATCGTTTCATTAAAAATATAGCTTGAATGGCCCTATATTTTGGAAAGCCCCAACTGAAAATCATCTTTAGTCAAATATCTCTCGTTGGTATTGAAGCAGAGTGGTAGAATTTTGTTTCTATGATTGTTTTATTAATTTCTTTCATTTGAGTTTGTTGCAATTTAATTAAAAAATTATCATTATTCCTTCTCTCGTACATAATTTATACATTTCAGCTCAAATGTCGAATTGATAAAATTTCATGTGATCAGCAAAAAGATTAGTGCTAGATCATCAATTTAATATGACAACGAATATACTTAATGATGAGACTTTTAAATAAATGAATATTTTAAAATACTTAGGAATGCAAATATGACACAGTATACAACATGTGGAATTAATGAAATACAATTTGAAGCAAACTGTATCTTCAATGACCAGGGCTTCAATGAAGAATTTTATATATTTTCAAAAATTAAAGATTCAAATCACAAAATCAAATTCCAATTTTTAGTGAAAAGATACGAAGATAATCATGTGACAATATCATCTTAGTGAAACTCCAAGATGATTCATGTCTTGCAAAACTATTGGTGCTGCCAAAAATGCTAAGATAAATTCAAACATCAGAAAACTTCTCAAGCAAGACTTTGGTTCAGGTAATTTGAGTACGAATCCGACTTGATTAGATATTATTCAATTGGGTCAGGTTTTTTTATTTAAAAAAATTATGAATCGAGTACCCAATACCTAAATAAAACTTCGAGCAGGATATCAAGTACTTTTTTTATATATATAATAAAATATAAAATAAGTACCTGTATATATATGTATATTACATTTAATATACAAAATATTTATTCTATATACCATATATATTATAAATTATAATATATACATATATATGAAAAAGGCCAAAGGCCAAAGTTTGGTTGCTGCCAGAGATTGATCGCTGTTAACAGTGGCCAATCTTTGGCCTTGGCCTCTGTTGGTCCTCTGACTAACAGAAGCCAACTTCTTCTTCTTCTTTTTTAATAATATCTTTTTTTAAAAAAAAAAAAGATCGGTACCCGACAACTTTGTGTCGCTAAAGTTGTCGTTGTCGGATAGCTAAGATTGATATCAAAAATCAAATACCCAACCCGAACTTTCCGAAGCCAACCAACTCGATCCAAACACCCACTCCTAAGCAAGACCAATTTGCCCGAATAGAAGTATTACATAGTTATTTTACTTGACAAAATAAAGTTATATATTTAGAACTTTTTATGCAACATCCCTCAGTTTATTTGGTATATATAGAAATGACGTCCACAATTATTGTGGAACATTCCGCTTAGACTACAGTTTGCTGGTAGGAACCCCAGCTGGTGCCGCACGCGATCTTTTCTCCACAGTTCGAGAGAGCTGTTTAACTGCATCTTTGGGCAGATGACGAGGCTTGCTCAGCCAAAGCCCTCCATCAACAGGCAGGATGCTTCCATTGATGTATTTACCTTTGCACATGTTAAAAAGCCGGTAAGATTTCCTAAGATAAACAATTTCACTTTTACAAAATGTACAATGCAATGGGGCAAGATTTACAATAATGAATGCTATGCATGAAAAAAGACGTAAGAATCTTCATAAAAATTGGAAAAGTTATAAACTAATAAAATTAAGTTCGGAACATGAGACTAGGATAGTTTGATAAGGTGGAATATAGAAAACGCAATATAATGAATGCAAAAGATAGCAATTGTGCAAGTTAAGAAAAATTTAGACACCAAAATGTTGAGTCAGCTTCAGCCTTTTCTTATTAAATCAGAAGGTGCAAAGTATATATAGACCTGGAAAATCAAACGTCATTGCCATTCATCTGAGATGAAATGCTGCATGCCATAAGTCCAACTAGGGAAATTGTAACAAATTTTTTAATTCCCTTATCTAATGAATATTTTAAAACTCTTACAGTTGTGGTTGAAAAGTGCTATAATACTTTACTATTGTGTTACGGGATTTACAGAAGTGTTTGAAACCAAGTGAGGCAATTTTAAAATTCTGACAACAAAAATGGCAATCAAAACCTTGTGGTGTGAACTAGTTAGACAACATATGTTGTCTGTTGAATGCATGTAGTCGCAACATAGTTCGTGGCTGACTGTGAAATAGAACATGCAAAAAAGATCAAAGTTCCTTCATGCAACTGGAAGTGAAGCAACAGATAAGGCATGATATCATAACCACAATTGAGATAGAGGGCCACTATTCGAAATTTGAACTCTATAATTTGTAAAGAACAAAATGGATTCCCCTGTTTTCTTCCACAGAAAGCCTCAAAAGATTAATGTCGATTAGAAAATATGAGGAATGGCAAGATTACAAACCAGCATCTGATGCAAGGTAGACAGCAGCCATGGCTATATCCCACTTTGTGCCAAGTTTATAGAGAGGCATATAATCTTTTGCTTTGCTATTTATCTCATCAGGCGCAAGTTTATTCATGCCAGGAGTATCTCCTATGGGACCTGGAGCAATCCCATTTACTCTGATATCATAGTCCGTACCCCATTCCAGAGCTAAATTTCTTGTGAGGGCATCAACAGCTGCCTGAAGAGAAGGCAATGTTGACTAAAAATCTCCAAGAAAGTCAAATTATTTCCATGGCAAGCATCAAGTATCACAAACCTTGGCTGCAGATACGTGGATTTGATACCAGGTAGCTGTGTAATGCAAAGTGGCACTGATATTTAGTATAAACCCTCCACTAGATGAGCTTCTCCCAGGTCCACCTCTCTTAAGGTATGCAAGAGCTTCATGACACATTGTAAATGTGCCAACAGAATCAATATCCATCACTGCAATGGCATACATTTAACTCAGATCTTCAGAAAATGCTTAAATGAGCAAAGTCAACTCTCTCTTCCTACTGTTGATTGTTCCCCTCTTAATCCAATTGAAGGTAAAAAAACACATAAAGTGTAAAGGTAATCCTCAAAGTTTGTATTTTCTTTCTAAAGAGACATTTAAGAAACCTTGTATTAAGACTTCTGAAAGGTACTGAATTTTCAACTCCAAGAATCGTATTAAGACATTGCAGCAGATGCCCACAGCAGATTTCTTTTAGCAACATATATCCATTACAAATAGTGAAACTTCTTTTCACAGATGAACTCAAGCAAAAATACACATTTTCGCATACTATGGCGGACCGATGAGCCAATCCTTTTGAACAGTATCATTAACAAATTAGCTAACAATTAGAATAGAGAACTATAATCTTCAAAATCCAACTTTGCATCCCTAAATAAACAGATGAGAAGTTGATTCTAGAGCCAGACCTGTTTTAAAACCGTTTGGAGAAAGGTCCTCAGCTGACACTAGAAAATTGCCAGCAGCAGCATTCACAAGAATGTCGAGCTTCCCAAAATGCATCACAGTTGCCTCCACAATTCTCCGCGCATCTTCTCGTTTCCTAACATCCCCTTCAAACCCGACAGCCTGCGGAACAAGATTGTATCAGAAGATACTATAATACCAATACAGAAGTATAAGTGGTTTTTGTATCAGATACCAGACAATGATCGACGTTTAAATTTGCATACAATTATTTATAGTTCCAACATGCAAGGCTCGAATTCTTTGATTAACTAGCGAAACCCAGACAGCTTTAACTTCGAGAAAATTACAGAGGAAAAAAAGAAGGCAAATCAAAATTGTGGAGGAAAAAGAAAATTCCTTGTGTTCTCCCTCCCCAAGAGTAAAATCCATAAATTAAATTAGAAAGGAAAAGAAAAGAGGATTACGGAGATGCCGAGGGATTGCAGGGCTGAAACGGCGTTGTCGAGGATGTTCTTGCGGCGGCCCATGATAGCAATGGCGGCTCCGTGTTTGCCGAACTGGGTAGAAATCTCAAACCCGATTCCCGACCCGCCTCCGGTCAGCAAAGCCACCTTGCCTTCCAGAACATCGGGCTTGAAGGGAGACTCCATTTTCGATTACACGATCGGTTCCTGATTCGATTTGAAAAGCGAAACCCAAGTTCTGCTTATATGGCTGCCTGCCTCTACTTGAAAAGCGAAACCCAGAACAGGTAGCCTATGAAGTTCGCCAAACCAAAAATGTTTGGTATAAATTTGTGACGCACTGGGAAATGGAACGTACCCACCCGTGCTCTAGCACACAGCGTTGACTATCTAGGGACTACTTTCGATGTATTTGGCACAATCCTTTGAAAATTTGCATCTATGTAAATAACTTTAGTTAAATTTTAATTTTATAATAATTAACTTATGAGCTTACGGAGATGCCGAGGGATTACTTTAAATTTTTTTTACTTTTTCCCACTTTAATAGCTAATTTTTGAGGTGTAGTTGTTTTAAAAATCATCACAACTTAATGGCTAATGTTGCAGAGTTTGGAAGGGACCAAGCTACTGCAAACCCACCCCTCAAAGTATAGGGCTTGGTGTATGGTTTTATATGACTTTTGGCAGTCCCGCACTTTAGTCCAGCCCGTCTAAATGTTCAAGCTGCGATTCCACTAATCATGAGGCCCATGAGTAACCCCACCCTGGTGTTCACATTGTTTTAGAAGCCCCCCACTCTACCTGGGACAACTTTTGAGACATAGTGCTACCAAAGGTGATAACTGATGACACAACCTTGTAAGAATTAATTTTGTGAGAATCCAAGTGGTTATAAATTGATGCACTATGGCATCTTGAGATTTTGATCTCGAATTCAATGCTCAAAATATTTTTATTCACGATTTTGACCCCTGAACAGATCACATTTCACATAAATGAATTAGGTTTTCGATCTAATTATGAAAACACAAATTAGGTTAGTTGAGGGCGGCCATTCGATGCAAAGTTAGTGTATTGCTAAGGTGACCAAATGAGAGCACAAATGTAAAGATAAGAACTCAAGTGAAAGATAGTAAGAAAATGACTTGGCTTGTTGCTGTGCAACATCTCTTCTTTATACGTATTGTGTTACCCTTTTCTATACGGATATAGGTGTCAAATTGCCGTTCCTTGGATCTAGAATCCATTGACGGTCAGTAGTCTAGGTCATGGCTTTGATCGGATCAAGACCCAAGTAAAAATGCTCGGATCCTCATCCTATTTGAGTATTTTACCAAATCCCAGGAGTAAATTGGTCCTTTGCATCACATTCATTAATTACCCTCATCAAAAATTCGTTTTTATAAATTTTTATAAGGCATTGTATTGAATAATTCAAAATAATTTAATTAAATTATTAAATCCTTAGCAAATGACAATTGAACTCTAAAATGATTTAATTTAAACATTCTATCATTAGGACAAACTCTTCTGAAATTTATAAATTCACAACTTTTTTCGATAAAAATGACCAACTAACAAGGGCATGTTTGTGGTGACATATGCTAGTTTTTACCTCATATGAGGTATCGTTAAATTAAATGACATATGACATTTTTCAATAAATTATTGTTAATTCTACAACAAGTTGTTGGTTTGCATTTTAAAATTTTAATACATTAAGTGTTTGGTAAATATTTAAAAAAAAAATCAAAAGATATTTTTTAAAACAATCTATTATATTAAATAACATAATTTCATAATTTTTTGAATTGTATTTTATAATATTAAATTAATAAGTATATCTAAAATAATATAGTTAATATAATTACTTTATTTATTAACTAAAATAAAAATTTAAAAATAAATATAAAATCTAAAACCATTATCCTAACAATATAATTTAATTTCAAAGAAATCATTTAATTATTTTAATATAATGTTAATATAGTTTTAATCATTTTGGACAATATAAGTTAATAATTATAAACAAATAAAATAAGTTAAAAAATAATTATTTTAAATTAATACTTAATAATATATAATAATTTAAATAATTTAAAATAATTTGATTAAATTAAAAAATTTAAAAATAATAAAGAAAACACAAAAATAACAATCATCTTCTCCTCCTATTCTTCCCCCACTCCACCCTCCTCATTCCACGAAATCACACCAGCCCATAATTGGGTTAGCCATGGTCAGATCTGGCCGCCGAGTTGGGTGGGCACTGATCATGGCAGTCAAATTTGGGTGATGGTTGTGGGTGGGGATGGGGATGGGGTTTTTATAGATATATATATATATATATATATATTTATACTATTATATCTCGCACAATGGTGTGGGATCTATAATTGTGCAATTTTGGTTAAATGGCAATTTTTTAGAATTTTAAGTATTTTAATTCAATTTAAAAAAATTTATTGTTATTAATTATTATCTCTAACCAATATAATTTATTTTATCTATAATTTTCTTTCATTCGAAATTCAAAATATATCTAATAATGTTTCATAATCTTTATTAAAGAGCTAGAAGTTTGAAATGAATAATTATAAATTAACTTACATGTAAGAACTTAATTTATCAAAATTCTTAAACTTTAATTATTTTTACAATAATGTTTTTTAGATATGTAAAATATTTTTAGATAAAACTATATCTATAGAATACAACAAATCTAAAGAATATTTCAAATATAAAAAATTACTTATTGCAAAAACTATAAACGCTAAACTTTATTTTTATATTATTAATTTAAATCATTTTAGTTTTTTAGCAATATAATATAGAACTAATTTTTAATTATTTGAAATAGGTTCTTTCATATGGGATATATATAGTTGACATAATTGCAAATTTTGAAAAGTTTGATAAATGACTATTTAAATAGCAAATAATATCAATTTTTATATTTTTCAATATATTTAGTTAAAAAAATTTATAATTTTATTGCATATTTTATTTTAATAATTTTGTTTATAATATTCATAAAAAATATTTTATATGGATTAATGATGTCAGATAAAAAAAGTTTGACTAAAGTAAGTATCTATTTAATTATTTGGACATATTTATATACTTATAAAGGAAACTTATGTATGAAAGAGTGATATTTTGTCTTGAATTGAATATTGAAAATTTACTTATTACTTTATTTGATTTACATAATATATATTTTTTGATAATTTTAAAAATAATAAACTAAATATATATATAAATAAATAAATAAATAAAAACAAAATTTTACTTATCATATTATATGGAATATTAATAGATATTTTAGTCTATAAAAATTGAATGTTATAAGCTACATACTGAATTAGTTATCAAATAATAACTTGATGCAAGTTAGTTTCATAGATAATGTATAAAGAGGTTTACATATTTATTCTAACAAAAAATACTTAATATTTAAAAATCTCAAATGTCATGAAAATTGTAACTATAACTTCCACATGATTAAAAAATCATATAAAAAACTTTATGTTTTAAAAAAATTAATTGCTTACTTATCATATCAAAATATGTATGCATAAAAATATATCTAATTTAAAAAGCATATTTAGTTAAATGTTTTGCTCTACTTTTATTTTCTTAATTCTTTTATTTATTTTTTTAAATTTTATCATTTTAAAATTTTTTGTATAATTTGTAAGCGTAGAGTTATCAATTTTTTATATTCTACAACTCATTTAAGTACAAATTATCTTCAAACGTAATATTTTTAAATTGAAATATTCATATTATTTTATCTAATTAGTAATAATTTTTGTTTCTTTAAATACTAAAAATAATTTCATTTTTAATCATATGAAGTAAAATAAATATTATTATAAAATAAATTATTTCAAAATTAAATTTTTTTCGGTGCGTCTCATTGGGCACATGCTAGTTATTATTTATAGCACAATTTTGTGCTTATCTAATTGTGCAATTTTGATTCTTATTGTGCAATTTTGGCCAAGTGTCAAATTTTTAGAATTTTAAGTATTTTAATTCAATTAAAAAATTTGCTTTAGTTGTTGATTATTATCTCTAATAGATATGATTCTATTTTATCTCTAATTTTCTTTCATTCGAAATTCAAAATGTATTTGATAATATTTTATAATCTTTATTTGATAGGGGATTTGATATTATATGCTGATGAGATAACATTGAAGATGTTTAAGTACATTAAAATTCTTCTACTTTAGATACCTAAACACAATTTAAAGAATGAAAATACATTCAAGTTTCAAATAAATCTTCTCCTATATTTCAAATTTCACATTTTGAAGAAGAAAATCACCAAGTATCTCCATACGAATGTTTTCATATCAGTAAAGAAAAAGATATTGCCACATAGTTTCATTCTTTCTTTGATTTTGTTATTGCACTTTTTAATTGTATAATTTTATTTTTTGATTATTATATGAAATTAACTAACTTTAAGTATTGATGTAATTTATGTGTAGAATAAAAAGAACATTGAGATGGTAATAGAATTAAGAAAGCTATTAAATATTTGCAATTAATTTTGCACCGGAATCATGAGATTTATCTTTTTCTTTTTCTATTACTTAATGATATTATTTTTTTGGCATATAACATTTCTGAGCCTTCTAGAATAGACAATTTATTCGATTATAGTAATAATTTTTTTTATTAATTGAATATCGATGTTCATCTTTTTTATTTTTTAATGTAATAAAATTCACTTTTAATTAGGATGACAATTATGACATTATTGTATATGTATAATACAAATACAAATAAAATTTAGCGTAAATAGCTCGAAATGGGCCGTTGTATGATTTTAAACTTTGCTAAACACATCAGTGGAATTGATCAAAGCATATGAAGTTCCTTTTTTTAGTAGAATTAAGATATGCCTCAAATTTTCACCTTATTCCACTGATATATCCTGAAATAATTTTAATTATACCTTTTATTTAAGTACAAATTATCTTCAAACATAATATCTTTAAATTGAAATATTCACATTATTTTATTTAATTAGTGTTGAGGATATTTTATGTCACACTAGGTATCTCAACCTGAGAGATAATTTGTGAAGAGGTGTAGGGTGGAATCTGCAACTAAGGAACAAACGTTAGGCTAGCCAAGAAGGTCCTTGACTAAGACCCTCTGATGGTTCAGTCAATTACTCGACCTTGGACAAAATTGAGCAAAGTAACAGTTGTACGAGAGCTTTTTTTTTACCATTTTACTAGGAGGCGTCATGCATTTATAGTTTCTGCTTGCTAGTAGAATGATGAATTTAGCCTTAGGAGGCTTCATGCGTAGCTTCCACGAGTAGGGCAGTTTAGGTCATTTCGACCTAAGCTCATACCTTGCAATTGTTGACCAGTCTATTACTATTTAGGTGATTTAGTTGAATGGAAGAAGAGATCATGTCGCCATTAATGCGGAGGTGACAACATTAATGGCGAAGGTGACACCTGTCATAACAATAAATGCTGACAGAGAGATAATTAAAGTGTATTTAATGCAGTGAAAGGGGTGGTGAAGTTCACCACAAATGGCCATTGAATGATCGATTATGCTAATATAGTGGTAACGGTCAAGAATATCGACCTACTAGGTCAACCAAACTTGAAAAGTGGTCGACCTAAAAACCATTCTTCGACCTCACGGTCGAATTTGTGCTTGATTCTATTTGGGTCCAATAAGCTTCTTGGGCCTAAGGGGCCTTACTAGGCTGGTCTCATATCATGAATCCCCTCTACTCCAAAGGACGGCCTCGATGAGGTCGGAGTTTGGAGTGGCGGTAAAGTGAATTTTGAAACTCAATGAGAGAGGCATTGGCGGGAGCCATTATTGGCAGTTACACGAAAATTTATGCAAGGGTAATCGACAGTTACGCATTAACTAGCCAGTTACCGGTTACCTTAGCCGATTGGGCTTCCTAGGCGTCTATAAATAGCGAATTTTTACCACTTATTTTAACTTTTACCATTGAGTAGGTACCTTTTCATTTCGGGTCAAGTTTGCCAACATTTCCAGAGACTTCAACTTTCTTGAGAACAAGGTTGCCCACTTTAAAGGATTTAGATTTTACTCCTTTGTCATAATGCTTCACCATGATGGATCTGTACCTTTACATCTTAGTAAAGGCCTACTGTCTAAGCTCATCGATTAGCTCCAGGTTGGACTCCCTTTCAAGTTTCTTTGAGGTTGGATTATAATTTCTAATTCAAGTCGTATGTCGAATTAATTCCACAGGGACTACAACCTCTAAACCATGTACCAAACTATAAGAGCTTTATCCAGTGGCTATTCTTAGAGTGGTGTGATAAGCCCACAGGACCCCTAGCAGGTCGTCGCCCCAGCTGGCATTACAACCTTCTAACCTAGTTTTAATATGATCAAATATAGTTCTATTAGTGACTTTCGTTTGACCATTGGCTTGAGGATTTCTGATCGAAGTGAAGTGTTGTTCAATCCCAAAAGTTTCACACCATTCTTTGGTCTGTTTACTTAATAATTGGGTACCATTATCAAATATAAGGGCTTTTGACAAACCAAAATGACAAATAATATTGTTCCACAAGAAACTCCTTATCGCGACATCTGTTTTCTTTGGTACAACTTCTGCTTTGATCTACTTAGTAAAATATTTGACCACTACAATCATGTATTTCCTTTATCCCATGACTTTTGAGAAAGAGCCTACTATATCAACTCACCATTGGTCAAACGGCCATGTTATTTGTATTAGAGTAAAGGTGGTAGCAGGTTGGTGAGAAATATTAGCATCGATTTGACAAGATAGGCATTCCTGGCAAACTCAGTAACGTCCTTGTTTAGAGTTGGCTAAAAATACCCACTCTTAATAATTTTATGGGCCAAAGATTGACTTCCCAAATAATTTTTGCAAATGTTTGCATGGACCTTCTGCATTTCTTCATGGGCTTGGTTGGGTGTTAAATACCTTAGAGAAGGTCCTACGGTTGATCTTTTGTATAACTAATTGAATTCATCTAAAGCAAATTTTGACTCTCGAGCCCTCAACCTTTTGGCTTATGTATTTTCTGATGGCACTTTACCCTATTTGAGATAAGCTCTAATCTCTTCAATCCAGGTTTCAGTAGGAATGCCTATTGCAAAAATGTTACTTCGCTGGTCAGTGATGGTAAATCTGTTTAAAACTAGAAAAGTGATACTCTTATCTTGGTCACCCCTTGATGAGATGGCAAACTTTGAAAGTGCGTTTGCCTTCTTGTTTTCCAACCTGGGCACCTAGTTGAGTGTAAATTTTTCAAACTACTGTCCCAACCTCTTAGCTTCATTAAGATAGACACTTATGGTCATGTCCTTTGCCTCAAAATTTTCCCCAAACTACTTGGCGATGAGTTGAGAATCAGTGATAGCGGCCAAGTGTTTCACTCTCCTATCTAAGGCCATCTTCATTTCAGTGATGAGAGCTTCATACTGTACTTCATTGTTAGTGACGAGATAATTTAGTTTGATGGCAAAATGATATTCTTCTGCTTGAGGGGACCACAGTAATACACGTGCCCCACCTCCTAAACCCGCAGCCAATCCATCAATATGTAAGGACCACACCAATGGCTGTTGCTCTTGAGGTGGCGGTAGGTTGACCCATTCCATCACAAAATCTACCAGCACTTGGGCCTTTATAGTGACACAAGGTTGGAATCTGAGGTCGAATTCTTCTAGCTCGATAGCCCACTTGGTCAACCTCTCTAATGTATCTAGTTTGGAAAGTACTTGTTTTAAGGGTTGATTTGTCAAAATGGTGACAGTGTGGGATAGGAAACAGGGTCTCAATTTCCCTGTTGTTGTGATGAGCACCAATGTGAACTTCTCGATCTCCAAGTAGTTATATTCTGGATCATGTAAAACTTTACTGTTGTAATACATTGGTCTGCTTGTTCCATATCGGTGTATTACTTACACTAAGCTTACCACAACTATTGACACGGCTAAATATAGGTATAACATTTCTCTAGCCATAGGTTTGGCTAACAATGGGGGTCAAGTGAGATGTTCTTTGAGCTCGACCAAAGCTCGATCACATTCATTTGTTCATTGAAACTTCTTAGCATTTCTTAAGACCTGGAAGAATGGCATACTTTTGTTTGCTAAACACATAATAAACCATTCAAGGGCAATGATTTACCTGACCAGTTTCTAAACATCTTTAATCGCCCTGGGTGATGTGATATCTTGTATGGCTTGAATTTTCTGAGGATTAGCTTTGATGCCTTACTGGCTGACTATATACCTAAAAAATTTGCCACCTTTGATCCCAAAAGTGCATTTGTTCAGGTTAAGTTTCATGCCAAAAGCTCGAAGAATGGAAAAAATATGGGCTACGTTGGCTAAATGGTTTTTCTCTTTCTCTACCTTGATGATCATGTCATCTACATAAACCTCCTTGGTCCGACCTGTCTCATCTTTAAACATGAAATTAACCAATCTCTGGTAAGTGGCATCAACATTTTTTAACTCAAATGGCATAACCAAAGAGCAATACACACCATTTTGCACAACAAAAGAAGTTTTGTCCTAATCTTCCAATGCCATAAAGATTTGATAATACCCTTGAAAGGCATCCTTTATGCTCAAGAGATCACAACAAGCAGTGGAATCAACTAACAAGTTTATATGAGGTAGAGGATACGGGTCTTTAGGGTATACTTTATTAAGATTAGTGAAATCATTACACATTCTCCATTTTTCCCTCTTATTTGGGGATCAAAACTATATTATATAGCCAACTAGGGTATTGAATTTCAACTATGTAACCAAATTCTAAAAGTTTGTTGACCTCCTCTTGTATGATTAGGGTCCTTTCTACATTGAAAGTTCTTGTTTTTTGCCAGATTAGTTTGAATGAGTGGTTAACATTGAGGCAGTGCATGATAATTTTGGGGTTAATGCGTTGTAGGTCAGTTGCTTTTCATGCAAAAATATCAATATTTCTTCTAAGAAAATCAATGAGCATGCACTCCATATTGCTTCCCAAACTTGTTCCTATACGGCTTGTCTTATTAGGTTTCCCTAGCTCTAGCTTGATAAGCTTTGACTCTTCAGTTAGTTCAACCTAAGTGTCCTTGATTTTTCTTTTTTTATTGACCTTCCCCACCTTAGGTTTCATTATGGGGATATCCCTTGAGGGTTTCAGCTGAGGTCGGACTTTCTGGGTACTGGATTCAACAAAAATGGTGTAACATCACCACACTTCTTTATATTACCCCACATTTCATTGATTTCAGCTGGCGTAGAAAATTTAACCTTCATATGATATGTGGACACAATTGCTTGAAAATAATTTAGAGCAAGTCTGCCAATGATAGCGTTATAAGCAAAAGGTGCATCCACTACAAGAAAGTTGATCATTAAGGTGTGTCACTTGGGGGCTTCCCCAAATAAGGTAGCTAAATTACTAGAACCCTTAGGAATAATTAGGGATGGCAATGGATTTGGATAATCTAGGCCCTACCCTGAACCTATCTCTAATGGGGTGGGTTCGAGTCTAATAAATGGGTTTCGAGGTGGGTATCGGGTCTGGGGCGGGTTATGGGTTTAATAAAACCTGCCCCAAACTTGTCCTGTATATATTAATAAATTATGTAAATATAATATATATTGCATATAGTTATAACTTAAAAACTAAGGCGCTACTCCTTTCTTTTTTCAATTTTTCTCCTCCATCCCGCTAGTCTACCAACACACTCGCTCTTCTCTTTTCATTTAATTTTTTTAGTCACTCACTTTATGCCTCAACCGTTGCTATTGGCATAGTTTCTTTAATCTTCTAAAATATCAAAGAATAGTAGGAATCTTAGGGAAACAAAGGAAGAAGACGAAGGGTAAGAATATTAATTATTTGGCTAGTTACATAAATATGCCATTTCTTTAAGAATTTTGATTTCAAAGTGGGAAGCAGTAAATGTCCAATAAGAATTTCATTAGTTTGATGATGTGCCAAGAACTAATTTACAACTTGAATTAGAACATGTTCTAACTTTCAAAAGGCAGGAATTTATATTTTGCATAAACTTGGGAAAAAGAAAAAGGAAAAAAAAAGATCCCCAATTAAGCAGATTAGACCCTCTGGGTTCGAGGCCAAATGGGAGGGAAGGTGGGACGGGGTGGGGTGGGGTCAAATGAAAGGCGAGGTGGGTTTTGGATCAAGAAGTGTCATGCGAAGTGAGTTTTGGCTCCAGCTAAACTAACCCTAAACCCGCCTCGTTGCCATGAATAGGAATAAAAGATAAAAAGATAAAAAGATAAAAAGATCGAACTTTAATTTGCCCAACTGCATCCTATCAAGTATAGATAAAAAGATAATATTTGTTGAGCTGCCATTGTCGATCAACACTTTTCGTACCTCATAGTTTACAATTTCTATGGCAACCACCAGAGGATAATCTAGACTGCCACTTATGCTTTAGCCCCTTAGTTGCTTCAGGTCAGAATCTGAGAAAGAAATGGGCTTAGCGCTAGTTGAAAGATGATAAACCGGCTTAAAGTTTGTCCATTTGTTGTACTCAAGATGCTTTAGCATCTGCTTTCTTATCGACCTTGAATCTCCTCCTAACGGTCCTCCCGTAATTGTGTCGATCATACATTTCAAGGGGGGATAGTCGTTTTCTATTTTTTGTTTTCCCTTATCTTCGCATCTTAGGCTTGTCGACCGTTCTCTACAGGGAGTTTGGTCAAATTGAGCCATGGTTTGTAGGGCTTTTTGATCTACATACTTCTTAAGGTGACCCTATCTAATGAGGCTTTCAATCTCATCTTGGAGGTTGAAGCAGTCCTCTGTGTCATGCCGCTTTTGTCGATGGAAATGGCAGTATTTTTTTGACTTTTTCATGACTTCCATTTTCGTGATTTTTCTAGATTTTTTCAAGAGGTTATCATGTTGGATTGCTAATAAAACCTTCTTTTGGGGGTGTTTAAGGGTGCATAATTATAAAAACACTTTATAGGAGATTGATGGCCCTCTTTTTGATGTTGGTCATCTTTTTTCTTTCCCTTTCTCAAGTCGGACTCTCCTCCAAATTTCATCATGTTCATCTTCTCTTGAGTTATATATCTCTTTGTCAAATCCAGGAGTTCTTCCATCATACGCGGGCGCTCTTTAACTAAGGCATTAGCACACTCCTTATGCCTCAATCCCAAAAACAACACATCAATCAAGAACTCAATGTGGGTTTGTCAATTTTCAAGACCTCGATATTGAATCTGGAGGAAAAATCCCTCAAAGATTCACTTTCATTTTGTTTTACCATGTGTAGATGAGTATGAGGTAACTTCTCTTTCCTCCTACTAGTGAACTAATGCAAAAATGTATCATAAAGTGGTAATGGATGTCAGTTTTTACTTAATGAACCATTCCAATGCTATCCTTGGAAAGTGGTAATCAATATCTTTGCATGTATATGATCACTATGGCCATGCAGTTACATCATATGCTCGAATTGTAAGAGATGCTCATTCGAGTTCAGCGATTTGTCATATTGGGGTAAACCTGTGGGAACCTTCGCATCAAGTGTTATGTGTTCCTCAATGATTTCTTGAACAAAAGGAGACTATCTTTCTTGTTGGATTTGGGGAGCCATATCAACTTGAATTTGATCCAAATTTCTTTTTGAAATCTCCTCCAATCTTCTGTTAAATTGTTGGACCTAATGTGAGACTTTATCCCATTCTTCTTTGTCGGCCATGGACATCTCTCAACTAGGATTAGGTCAAGGGAATCTGACCTGCTTGCATTCCTAGGCTCGATTGGGTTGAATTCATTAATTCGCTGGCTTGGCCACTTCTTCATGGGGAAAATAATAAGGCTTATTGCAAGAAAAACGACTTGGGCTCAACTCACACCTACTAAAAAAAAGGCGTGTCACATTCTTAATCCAACCCTTCGCCGGGAGCTGCTTCTCTGGTTGCGAGGGATAAGGGGTAATGCTTGCTATTGGCTTTGGTTGGTTATTATGCTTCTGCAAAGTAGTAGATAATTGAGCTAAAATTTAGGCAAAAATCTGATTGCTAATGATGTGCATGAGTTGTTGAATGATTAGAGTAACCACTTGCTCTATTTGAGAGCTAGGGCCAGCCGCTTTTGGTATAAGTTGCTCTTGTGGCGGCAATAATGGGGACAAGGGTAAGTGTTGATTGTTCTGTCTTGCAGAGGTAGCCCGCCTAGTTTCTACCATTTTCGATTGAGAATTCCCTTTCCCACAAATGGTGCCAAAATGTTGAGGATATTTTTTGTCACATTGGGTATCTCGACTTGAGAGATAGTCTATGAAGAGGTATGGGGTGGAACCTGTAACCAAGGAATCAATGTTAGGCCAGCCAAAAGGGTCCTCGGCTAAGATCTTCCAATGGTTAAGTAAGTTACTCGACCTTGAATAGAATTGAGCAGAGTAACAATTATATGAGGAGGCATCATGCATTTATAACGTCTATTGGTTGGTAGAAGGACGAATTTAGCCTCAGGAGGCTTCATGCATAGCTTCTATGAGTAGGGGCAATTTAAGTCATTTCAACTTAATCCCATACCTTGCAACTGTTGACCAGTCTATTACTGTTCAAGCGATTTTGGTGAACAGAAGAGGAAACCATGCTGCCATTAATGCGAAGGCGACATCATTAATGGTGGACGTAACACACTGTTATAACGATAAATGTGAACAAAGAGATGGTTGAGGTGTATTTAATGCGGCGAAAAGGGTAATGAAGTTCACTACAAATGGCCGTTGAATGGTTGGTTCTGCCAATATAGTGGTAACATTTGAGAATATTGACCTACTAGGTTGACCAAATTTGAAAAGTGGTTGACCCGAAAACCATCTTTCGACCTCACGATTGAATTTGTGCTTGATTCTATTTGGGCCCAGTAAGCTTATTGGGCCTAAGGGGGCCCTAATGGGCTGGTCCAATATCAATTAGTAATAGAATTTATTTCTTTAAATACTAAAAATAATCACAATTCATTTTTAATCAAATGAAGTAAAATAAATATTATTATAAAATAAATTATTTTAATATTAAAATTATTTTCTATACATCGCACCAAGCACATGCTAGTGTGTATATATATATTATAGATGTGTAAATATAAATTATTCTAAAATACTTTTTTGTGGAGGGTTTATGTGGTATTTAATTTTTAGTTTTTTTTTAAGTGAAGGTTGATTGAACTTTTCATATTTTGTGGTTTGTTTGTTTGTTTTTGTAAATAGATCAAATTTTAGAATTTTTTTTTTGATAGATAGATAACAGTTTCCGTCAAAATTTTAACAAAAAATCGGATGGAGGAAAGTGTTTAAAAAGTTATAAAATTTGAACTAAAAGTATTCAATATCATAAATTTGGAACTAGCAGTTCATACACAGTTAAATTGTAGAACCAAATGGCAATTTTTTCTATTTGTTTTTTTTAACAATTTCTATTTGATTTAATTAAATAAATTTTTAATAATAAAATTTTATTATTGGTAGTTACTTTTTTAGTACAGTGAACCATTAACATACCATTAGAATCAACTATCAACAGTCGTACAGGTAGCAAATTAAATATATCTAATATATTGCCAACTAATTATTAAAATGAAAAGTTATGATTTCACTATTTTAAATCAAACGACTTAAATTAAGAACATATTTACATTCCGCATATAATGTATGTATAATCAAAATTGTAACCATGGACTACTACAACTAACAAACTGACTCCCTGAGAGCGACCACCAAAGGATTTGGAATAGAAATGTGAGGCATGAAAAGCTGGGACCTATTTCGATATGTTTTCATTTTATTTTTTGTTTGTAATATTTAAATTAAAAATTAAATATAAATTTAAAAAATTTATATTTGAATGATTTATTTATTTAAAAAAATAATTAGAATGAGTATAGAATTAAAATTTAGGTTTTCTTACGTTTTAAAAAATTGTTTTTAAGAAATATGTGTATATTTTATAGTATAAAATGATATTTAATATAGAACGAGATTTGATAGATTTAGAAAAAAATTGAAAATAAAAATAAAGAATATTTTAAATAAAAATTGGTAATTTTTCATTTTCTATTAGTAATAAAAATGAAAAGTGATTTTGAAAATAAAAGCACGCAACCCATGAGTAACTGAATCTTTTCTGTTGAAGTTCATTGTAGTTTTTCTGTTTCTCATCGAGTAAACTACATTTTACCTCTATGTGAAAATTTGACTGGGCATAAAATTCCCTATCAAAAAATATTAGGCACTGCATTCCCCTATGTTTCTAAAAATATAGTTCACCGCCTTCTAGCAACCATTTGTTTATAGTTTTTTATTGTGAGGACAAAAATATACTCATATAAAATGTATCTTTTTTCTTCTTTTACTATGGTCAAAATAATACAATTTAAGCAAATAAAATTGGAGAAAAAAAATAATATATAACAGTTTTAAAAAAATTGGTATAGCTAAAGGTTTAAATAAAATTTTATTTGATATCTAATTTTTAGTCTAGCTCTAAAATCATATCAAATATAAAATTATTAATTATATGTATTTTTATTTATATTCTTGATTTTCAAATTTTACATATTTATATACTGTTTATTATTTTAATTACTAAACTAATTTTTATATTTTAGTTACCAAATAAAAAATTAGTAAATAAAAAATGCAAATGTAATTTTATTCTTTACGTTTAAATTATTCATTATATTGATATTTAATTGTTAGCTTTACAAATAAATATTATTACGTTATTTATTGTTTTAATATTTAATTGTTAGTCTTGTAAATTATTTAGTAATATATATGATAAATGATTTAATATATTGGTTTTTGAAAGAATTTGGTATAAATGAAATTTAATTAAAATATTATTTTGGTACAATTGCTAGTCTTATAAAAAATTTTATTTTTCTTTTTTGATTTTGATTTTAAGATCATACTAAATATAGAATTGTTAATTAAATAGACCAATATATACATTACTTTTACATTCTTAATTATTAATTTTATACACATATTTTTTTGTTTATTATTTAATTATTATACTATTTTTCATATTTTAGTTATCAAATTAAAAATTCATAAATGAAAAAAAATACAAATGTGGCCTTATTCTTTAAAATACTTAATTAAAGATGCAAATATAATCTTTATTCTTTAATTTTACATTATTTATTATTTTATTACATTAAACTATCTAGTAACTAAATTTAGCCAAAAAAACAAAATATCAAAATTAATTCAACTAATAAACCTAGGTTGAACAAAAAACTTAATTACTCGATATTCAATTAATTATTTTAATACATAGAAATAAGATAAAGAGAAATAAGAATATATGTATATAAAATCCAAACTAAGAATTAAAAGTTAAAATTTATAAAATTAATAATTTGATATTTTGTATAATTTTAACAAACATATAGGAGAAGAAAATAATAAAGGTAGGAAACATAATTTTTATAGCTTTTAGATACCCAATAACAAGGGTAAAATGGACAATGGAAATACCAAAATACATCCCTAGTTGCGAATTGCGCGAGTGAGTTGCAGTCGCAGTTGCATATGGAGAGAGTCAAGATGCTGCTTTCTTTTTTTCACATGCATGTTAAGTGCCCATTTTTTTATCATTGGGAGATTTTTGCCCATTTCAATTTTCACGAGGGTATTAGAGCATAATATTCCATTTGTATAGTCTGTATAGTTTCTTTTTTGGCCTTTTGTGCTAGCTCAGCTTTCTTGTAATTGTTGTTTCTTCAATATTAGGAATTCTATTAGAATATTCTTTTGTATGTGCTGTTGGAATTAATTAGGACTCTAGATAGTATGTTAAGTGGAAAAGATATGAGA
>JACGDI010003151.1:1035697-1083103 GCA_014898725.1 Jacaranda copaia
TTCAACAAAAAAACTACAGAAGAATCTAATAACGAAAAAGATAGGAGAAAAGCAAACACAAACCCATACTTTCGAAAACAAACACC
This sequence comes from Jacaranda copaia, assembly GCA_014898725.1. Classification (NCBI taxonomy): domain Eukaryota; kingdom Viridiplantae; phylum Streptophyta; class Magnoliopsida; order Lamiales; family Bignoniaceae; genus Jacaranda; species Jacaranda copaia. The sequence continues at coordinate 1,035,784 of JACGDI010003151.1, forward strand.
TGCAGATTTCAAACACTGGGAGAGTAGACAAAAGGAGAGAGTTGAAAATCCGTAGATAAATAGATGGACATACATAAAGACATACATATACGGATGTGTATCCGCCAGAGAGAGAAAGTAATGGGGGAAAAAAGGAGGGACAGTGGACCAAAGCTTTTTGAATGTGTGCCAACGGCCGAGAAAGCGACTTCTGGGGGTATCGGCACCTGAGACACATGTTTGTTTATGGAGAATTTCCGACATGGAGACAAATAGTGCTGGAGCTTCCACGTGTTTAATAACTATTAGTAGACAAAAGCCAAGGTTAAAGTGAATAAGCACATTTAATTGAGGGTCAATTTCTTGGTAAAAATTTGGAGATGCTCGTAAAAGCGTCTGCTTTTGACAAAATAATTAATTTTAGAGATAGTGAAAGAAGAAATCAAAAGTGCAAGTATTGAATATTTAGAAATTAGATGAAAAAATTAAAAAAAAAAAGTAAATGAGATATTGATGAAAAAGTAATCTTTAGTTTGAGTTTAGAGAAAATACAAGGATTTGTTTTGTTTTTTTTTTAAATTGTCAAAATATTTTTCAACTCTCAAAACATAAACAATTCCTAATTTTATTATTCAAAATACACCTAAAAAAGACCCAAAAATACCTTTTCAATTCATTTTCTACTCATTCCCCAATATCCAATCCTCTTATTTTTTGCCCCTACCCAATCTATATATACACATACATAAATAATTTTAAAATATTAATTTTATCATATCAACCCAACAAAAAAGTTATTGATGTGATATTTTATCCATTTCCAAAACACAAACAAACAAACAAATAATTTTTTCTCAATTTATTTTTTACCTACCACTAAAAACACAAACAAACAACTATCACATTCCCTAATTCAACTTCTCAAAAATTCATTTTGCCAAAATCCTCCAATTCATAAGCAAACAAGCCTTTAGATATTTTTTGATTAGGAGTTTTAGAACAAGTTTCATGAGAACAAAATTGTCAACTATCACTCTAAAATATTTATTAAAAAACTTAGAAGTTTTGAAAATTGTCTTTACAAGTACTTTCAACTTCTATTTTATTTCAATCTTTTTGGAATTAATTTCTAGAAAAAATACTACTGGTATAATTATGGAATGGGCAAGTTCATTCCTACACCCATAATTGGTATAATTTAAAACTGACAATTCCCATTCCCAAAACAATAAGTTTAGTCATTCCCTCCCCCATTGTTTTAACCATTCCCAATCGATATTATGTTCTAATTTATTTGATTGTCACATAATTTTATTTAAGGATGAATTACATCCAAACCACCTAAAAGTTCGGTCTAATTACAAATAAAAAAATCCTCATTTTTTTGAAAATTGCATTTACCCACTTGAACAGTGAAACTAAAATGTAATGTTGACGAAAAGTGTAAAATGATCAAGATGCCATTTTGTTAAAAATTTAAGAAAGAAAAATGAAAAAATTGGTAGAAATATTAAAAGATAGAAACACTTTTGGACCTATTTGCAATATTTTTAAATTAATGAGGGTTTATTTGATATATTTTTGTAACATTCTAAATTTTGAAATCCTAAAATATAATAAATGTGAAATCAATAAGTTTAGCTAAATTAATTTTAGATTAGGTTTAACTAAAGTCTAGAAATAAATATTTACAATCAAGGGATTAAATTGAAAAGAAGAGAAGGACATGACTGTTTAAAATTATAAAATTTAGGAGATCAATGTGAGTGAATTAAAAGTTTGCGGACTTCAGAATAATTAAATTTGGACTTGGTTGCCTAGAGATAGAAATATTAGGGGTCAATGTGTAAGAAATGAAAGCTGGAGGACTCAATTGAAACTTGGGGACCAAAGTGAAGGCAGTTTAAAAGTTTTGGGGCTAATGTGAAGTTGGCCAAAAGTTTTGGAGTCCAATCAGAAAAAGCTGAAGATATTTATGATATATAAGATTGAGGACAAGATTTAATCAAATTCTCATAATCTACCCAAACTTTACCCCAATGGCAAATCACTAGAAAACCACCAAAAAACACCAAACCAAACTAATAAAAAGCTTTCTCTAGCTGAGAGGAACAAAACCATACCAAAATCACTCAAACCCATTGAAGCTTTCATCAAGAATAATGAGGCCAACGATGGGTGACAATAGGTTGGGTGGTTCTGCCATTTCCGATGGAGGAAATGGTTTGGAACCAAAGGACTTTCGGTTGGAAGCTCATGGGCATCAAGACAGTACCTTCAATTTAGAGCTTTCGTGGCTAGTGGCAGAGGAATTGAAGTAGTGGCACGATGGCTGCGGGTTAAGGTTCTGCGATTGTTTTTAGCCAATTTGCCAGTGAGGAAATAGTGAAATTAAAAATTGATTGGGGTGTTTTGTTTGTCTTGACATGGTGCACCCAGTGGTGATGGTGGCCTCCAACTCTGACAGCGATGCATGTGGCAGTTTTTGGAAAATTTGAACAGAATTAAGTTCCAAACTCATCTAGGTTATTTTTGGCTTGGGATTGAATGTCGATTCGATCCAATTTGGATAAATTTTATATCGAATATTAATTTGATTGATTTTTACAATCACAATTAAATTTTATCAAATCAAGATTTTTAAATTATAGTTTGACTTAGGTCAATGATTTAATTTTGTAAGCGTTAAACTAAGAATTAATTATAAGATCCAAGCGTAGTAAGTTAAGAAAGATTGATTTACAATTATGTCTATGGACTTAATAATATGACATGTTATAAACTGGGTAGGATTATGTCCAATTCAAAGATTAAGTTATGTGAATGTTGGAACAAAAATAAATTATTGGACTTGGACCTAATAGACCCAGAAAACCTAACTAATTTAAGAATCTAGACCCTTGTTATGTAACTAAAATAAGTAAAGTGATGAATGGAGTTCTTGGGGTTAGTTACTCAAAAATTAATAAATACCTATAGAATATCGGAACCCTAAATAAGACCATAATGATTGAGATTATATCAATAACCCCTTCATCAACTGATTTGTTAAAGATTATCATATTTAATTATCTTAAGTATTTAAGTATGAAACAGAAATTGACAAAATTGTATCAGAATAACCTTGAGTTTATTAAGACATTAACTGTACTTATACTTAAGATTCAGAAGAGTGATAGGATGATAAATTGGGTTATCTTATGACAGTTCTCGATTGGCTAAGAAGCCAGGACATGAGCGACCATACAACTAGGAATTCCTCTACATTTGCTAGGTAAGTTTACACTCAACAATATGAGATTTCTTTACTTGGGAAAGAACATATATACTTGTTATATATCCTGGTCACCTGATTCCTGTCAATCCACGTGTAGAGAAATTTATCACACATCACCACTTTATATTGATTATGATTTCTATTGAACTTTATTTATGCAACTTACTTGAAATTAGCGATTGTGTGTGAAAATGAAAAAGTGGATTTCGAGATATATTTTATATTATCATTGCCATGTTTGATTTGGAATAAGCTTGGTGCTAATTTAGTGATTATTTATTTATTATGGCAAAGTGGAATGTTAAATGAAATTGAAAAGTGGATTGCAAAATATATTTTTCTAACGTTGCCATGTCAATCTTGTAATAAGCTTGGTGCTAATTTATTGATTACTTATTTATCATGGCGAAGTAATGTGTTAAGTGAAATGTTGTTGGACATATTTAGTGATAACAGTGATTATACTTAATAGCCTTAGAGGTGGGCCCTAGGATCGATTTCGAAAGACGACTAAGCGAAACAGACCGACAATGACTGATCTTTCAACTAATATCCGTACAAAGTGTACATATAATCTCTACTCATAGTAAGCTGGAGGTAGTCGTCTATGAGCGAGATCAGGCATGTGGCTAGCCATGCCTAGTGAGTGATTAAGTGTCCGAGCCGATTACTCGATACTTTGGCAGAATAAGGATTTTTGTGTTTGTGAAAGTGGAATGACAAGGTAGGAGAACCACCACCAACAAAAGTGTGAAAGTGATTATTAATTTATTCTTGATAAATTTCACTAGTTAGCTGTATTCCTTAAATTAAAAAAAATATGGCAACTCTTTGGTCACACTGGAGATTAATATGTTTGATACTTATACTTTGAAAATCGAATATTTGACACAAATCTAGTGTTGTTCAAGTTGCGTGTTGACCCCTTTTGGTCGTAATTGAGATTTGAATCTCCGTGCAAGACAATGAATTTTATGAAGTTTCATCACTGGTATGGGATGATAGTGAGATGGATTGCTTTAAATTTTGACTAAAATCTTTTCCAATGACTTTTGAAAATTTTAATACTTCTACTTATTGCTTATATAATATTTGATAAATTGTCACTCTATTATTATTGCTAAGCTATCTCATTAAGTCATTTGGACTTACGTTATTTTATTGTTATTTTTCATTTTTTACATTAGATAAGAACGAGTGACGAAAATACACTAGCCCAGGTGACACATGAGATAATGAAGATGATAGAAGTGCTAAGTGTAATTTATAATATTTCGGTTCATAGTTGAACTTTTGATGGATGTTGCTTTTAGAAATTAAATATTTAGGTTTCGAGAAATGTATTATTCAAAAAACTTGTGATGTGGAGTGGGTAGTATCTCAAATGGGAGTGGATGCCTCCCAGTTAGGGTGCTACAATTTTTATCACCTTCAATTTTAAAAAAATAAATAAATTTATAACCTTAGATAATATATTTCTATTAATTTTGAGTTATATATTTAATAATGATAAAACAGTAAACATATATAAAATAGTTTATTAAATTTTAGCAATAAAAAAATAAGTAAAAATAAAAAATTATATATTATCTCATACAATATAATTTTAATAATTTTAAAACTGGATTACTTTAATAATTTAATTTAATTCATTTACTATTTAAAAATAAAATAATTAAATAAAAATAAAAATTTAAATCATTATCTTACTATAATATAATGATGCATGCATATACACACACATATATATATGTTAATATACAATAAATACATACATGTATACACCACCCATCACCCCCTAACCCTCATCCCATCTTGGAATATTGCCTGACTGTGACCAGGTCAAGCAGCCAAATTTAACCATGGCCTATCACTTGGTTGTGGCTTGACTATGGCCAGCAGCTAATTGCTGGGCTGTCCAGGCAAGTGGTTGGTCGCCCACTACCATGGCTAGCTGGGCAACCAATAGTAATAGTCATTGGGCTGGATTTATTCTTTTTATTCTTTAACAAAATTTAAAGAATAGCTTCTTTAAAATCAAATAATAAATTTTAAAGAATAAGTGTCAATTTTGCTTATCCTTGTTGTTTTTAACTTTTATTTTTTAATATATACATATATTTAATTAATTATTTTAAATATTTGTTATTTAATATTATTAAGTATGTAATTTAAAATGATAATTATATGTTTTATTCCTAAAAAATATTAATTACAAATAATTTTAAAAATAAATTTTAATAAATTCTTTACTTATCCTTCTTTTTAATTTTTGTATTTATTTATTTATAATCAATAAATATATTTAATTAATTATTTCAAATATTTATTATTTAATATTATCAAATATGTAATTTAAAATGCTGATTAATTATGTTTTAGTCCTAAAAGAATATTAATTACAAATAAACCCCTAAAAATTTTGAAACCTTACAATACCACATCTGAAGATATTTTTGTCTATGAAAAAAATGTCAAACTTGGTAAAAAATGAGGTCAGATACAATAAGGGTATTTTCAAAATTTCACCTATATCTTTTAACGGTGACTAACCGTAGGAGTTAAATATTGGACGACAATAAACGCTACAGGAGTAAATGTAATATTTTCAAAACAACAAGAATTCTTTTTTTTTTTTTTTTGTTGTTGTAATTAAGCCAAACCTTAGGGGCTTTGGATGTAATTTATCCATTATTTAATTATATATTTTACTCGTATACTTTTCTTTTAGTAACATTATAAAAAATATTTAAATTATTATAAAATAACAAATAACAAATAATAAAAATAAGAATAATTATGAATAATTATGTGCCTCTCAATTTTTATAATAAAAAAGTAGAAGCATCATAGATTCGGTCTAGCTTAATGAAATATATATATATATATATATATATAATTTAAAGTATTTGTCATATCCACATCTCTTCAAATGCTTAAAAAATATGTACAAAACTAATAAATGAAGAGTCATGTATTCTATCAACAACTTATCTAGTTAAACTTATAAAAAAGTACAATAAAGGAGTTCTACCCTTATTAAAACAAATAAGCACTCTAATTATAAGATATTTTATAATTTTGATAATAATATTTTATCAAAAAGTTGAGAAGAGCTTGCTAAATTATAATTATAGAAAGAGCAGCCTCAAAGGAATTGTATTTATACTTTTTTGCATAGACATATATAAAACAATTGATAAATATAAAATAAATTTATTTATTGATGTAATTTGAATAAAATTAAAAAAGATACTAAAACTGCATAATTATGGACTTAACCTACAAAATTTTCTTACAGCAATATGTAAAAATATTTATTATTGAATATTTTTATTTAATGATTTTTAAAAAAAGATAATTTGGCTGTTTTAAAAAGTTTCATTTCATTCCTATTGGTCATTGCTAATTACTAATCATGAAAACAGAATCAAGTAAAAAATGACAATTTCATTTCTTTTTCATTCCTAGTGCACATTAAGTATAGGATTAGTTATACTAGCACCATTCCTTTTCCTTTTCCATTTTCATTTCATTTTTAAAACCATGCCATTCTCACTTAATTCTGTTCTTGCATACCATTCACCATGTAATGGTCAACTATTTTTATATTTTTAACCAAAATTTTAAAAAGTTGAAAGTAGATGGTCTTTCAAATACCCTATAAAAATCATGTGGCTAATTAAATTTCCATAAGTGGAGGAAATTAGTAACAATAAGTGATTTAAGTTTGGAACATTTTTTTCTCCTAAAATGAGCATATTTAGTTAACGAGAGCAGGGTTCACCAGGTACTTTTTAGATTAATTAAATTTAAAGTAAGAATTAGAGTCTAAAAATACAAAAAAAAAAAAAAAATAATAATAATCAAGTTGTCACGATCAACGTAAACAAATGCTTTTTGATAAAGTTGGAGAATAAGTAAATTACTCATATTTATATTTATAGTAGAGCAAAATTTGATAAATAATTTATTAAAGGTGGATTTCAATTTGGAATATTCATACTATTTAAATTAGTAATCGGGATTGATCGCACCGTTGAATTAAATTGAGTTGATACAACTAGAATTAAAGAATATCAATTATAAAATATTTGAACATTCTAATTAAATTTATAATAAAGATAAATGCTTTTTCTTTTTTAGGTTATTAAGTTGAGTATATTATTTTCTCCAATCTATTATGCACATACTTTAGGTTATTAAGTTGAGTATACCTAAGGATTAGGTGGGATGTTTTCATCTAAACTCAACTAATAATGCTCGTGAAAATAAAATCTGCAAATTATCCACACCTTGTCAATACGACATCAGTTGATTTTTAAAATTTAAGTATGAAACTAAGTAATACATAATTTTAATAATTAAATAAAATTTAAATTGGTGGATAATCATCGATAGAACAAGTTATGTAGATATGAAATTTTAATATATTTAAATGTAACAAAAATAAATTTAATTGTTGTTGTGATAGCAAAATAAAGTTTAGTTAAAAAATTTAAATGTGTGTCAAATGATATTTACTTGAATAAACTCAATATTTTTATTTTATTCATATGTTAATTTGGTTGGCAAAATTTAAAAATATGATCAATTATGAAAATTGTAAAGTTATAACTGCCTCATTTTGAAGTAGTAATACATAAAAAAATAATATATATTTTGAGTTTTTGGAACAACAAACCTATTCATAAAATATATATTATAGATATTATAATTCTTCAAAATATATAATGTAATAGCTAGAATTGGCTAATAAATTATTTAAAAATTTTATGAAACATACATATGATGTTGTACAGAGTTCGACTCGAGGTCTTTTTGGTAAATTGATAAATGATGATTTTCTACTCTTGAAACACTCGTGTACAAGATGGTGCTTGAGTTCTTAAAAATAGTACTTAGATGCATTTTTTATTGTAAAATTAATTTATATATTAATTAAATCTTTGGCGATTTTGATCCCATCAAAATTATAAGCCTATTTTATGTGGACTTAATTAGGTGAACTTAACAATTATTTATAATTAATTATATTAATATTTGATTAAATTTTACTTTTATATCCTTAAATCTTAATGAATATATTAAAATAATATTTATTTAATTATTCATTTCATCTCATATTTTGTTAATTATTCTTTATCCACTAGTGGACGTCACATGCGGTCCCCATGTGCATAGATAATATTTGAATGAAACATATTTTTATTTTGAAAAACTTTTATTCAATATAATAAAAGTTAACTGATAAATTACACAATAATATAGTTTTTAGTCATTATGATACAATTAAAATGTTACATCATATCCTATAATAACGACACCATTAAATTTAAAAAAAATCAATATATAACAAAATAAATATAACCAAGTAATTTTTTCAATCATAAAAAACTATATTATCCAACAAAAAGAACATATGGATGCAATAAGTTATCAATCCAATTTTTGTTAATGGAACTAATCATATATAGAAATGAGTTATTTTGCTAAAAAAATCAACAATGCATACAACCCCAATATAAAACGGTAAAAAAATAATGTTCATAAACCACATAAAAGATATCGAAAATTCACTACAAGAAAACATCCCTTCACTAACAAAAGTTTTGTGACGAAGAGAGTTCTGTCACAGTGTGAAAACAATTGTGATGGATTTTTGATGGTTTCCTAACGAATTTAAAAAGATGAGCAAAAATATATATTAGATATGATAATTGTGACAGATATAAAAAGTATATATTAATTTGAAATATGCGTCATAAATTTTATAACTCTAAATATGTTTTTTCAAGCTGTGATAGAAAATTCTATCACAAAACTAGTTCTGTAACATATTTTATTTTCATCACAAACTAATCAATAACAAAGCATATGTGGATTTGTGAAATAGATCCATCACAGAAATATAGGTTTTATTAAATTTATAATGGATTTATTTCACAAATTCGTTAGTATATACTTTGTCACTAATTAGTTTGTGACGAAAATAAAGTCCATCATAGAACTAATGTTGTGTGAAATTTCTGTCACTAATCGAAAAATCATATTTAAAGTTATGAAATTTATGACGGACTATTCATATTAATATATATTCTTTATATTTGTCACAAGTATCATAACTAATATATATTTTTTCTCATTTTTAAATTTGTTAGTATTCCATCAAAAATCCATCACAATTATCTTCGTACTGTGACAGAATCTTTGTTGTCACAAATTTTTCGATAGTGAATGGTTGCTTTCTTGTAGTGATTGATTCTCTATTAGTTTATAAATACCTAAAGAAAAAACTCATCTAATAAGTTTTCTACATATACTCCTTTCAACCTTGCAAAAGCCTATAATTCCAACAAAATTCCAAGTAGAGATCAATTATTATTCAATTTTATAAAATTTTATATAAATTAATTTTAATAAAATCTCAAGAAAATATTATAATACATATTAATTGAATTCTTAAATACTTAAATACTTAAAGCATTTGGAATCTCCAATAAATACAACAAAATAGCATTTAATTAAGAAAGAAATTATATCTATCTCCAAATATTCATAAAATTTGGAATACACCTCAAGCAATACATTCACCTTCTCTTTTTCTTTCTTCCACCAAGAAATGTCCAATTTGCTCTCCACTCTCGACATTGTGTGAGAGAGATAGATAGATTATGGAGATATAACATTGGAATTTGGAGAAATCACTTCTTGATCGGGGCCACGCTTGATTTGTCACCATTATTATTAATATAGAAGGAGTTATGAATAGTGAGAAATTGGAAAATTAATGGGATTGAAGTTATAGGTATTATAGAGAAAGGAAAAATTAGTAGAAAAGGAATTAGGATTGATGGGAGAGTTAGATTGTGATTGTTTGTGTTTTAGTTTTTCATTTTTTATTTTTTAGAGAAAATAGTGAAATTTTTGTATTTATGATATTCAAATTTTTTTTATGAGAAAGTGGTTATTTATGAGATAAAAGTGTATTGTTAGGATTGATGCAACAGGTGAAATTATAATTATTATAGTTGATGTGATTATGAAATGGTAATTGGTTATGAGATTTTTTGTGAGAAAAAGTTGTGAGATGGTGATTGGTTGCGAGGTACGAATTAAAATGTTGTATACGTAATATTTTTTATATAATATTTATATATAAGTTTTTATTAGAATAAAATATCCTTTAGAATATCTTTAATACATATGCTAATATATAATAATGAATTTATGTAATGATTTAATTAATTAAAATTTAAAAAATTTTAAGTTTATATTGAAATAAATGTGTATATACTTATATATGTAGAAAATAATATTATGAAATATTAAAATATATGTGCAAATAATTATATTATGAAAAAGTAATTTTATTTAAACAATACAATATAATGTGTAAATATAATTATATATTAAGAAAATAATATTATGAAATATTAAAATATACGTGTGAATAATTATATTATCAAAATAATTATATTTAAATATAAAATACTACGTGTAAATATAATTATTATTACAAAAATAATTCTATGTAAATATTAAAATATTACGTATGAATATATATGTACTGTGAAAATAATTTTATTTAAAATGTTTAGATATACATCAAAATAACTATATTGAGAAAATAATAATATTTTAATATAAAAATATTATGAGTAATCATAACTACATATTATGATATGCTTTCATTTAAATGTTAAATATATACGTGTAAATAATTATATTATGATTTAAATATAAAAATATTATGTGTAAATATAATTATATATTATGAAAATAATTTTAAATAAATATTAAAATATTATGAATAAATATAATTATATATTATGAATTAATTATGTAGAATTAACCTTATGTGTATAGGTGGATAAAAAAGCTAGAGAAAAATTCAAAAGTTTGCTTGGGAAGGAGAATTCATTTTTTGAGAGAAATCAAATAAATTCCCTAATAGGGGAAGAATCCATTTTTTGAGGGAAATTTCAAATATAAAATAAGGAAGAGAGGAATATTTTTTGGAAAGTGAGAAAAATTATCATATTTAAGCACCACTCTTTCATTTTTTTATCTCAAAGAAATAAAATTTGAGAAAATCTTCCACAAGGTAGCACACCTTTACTTTTCTATTATGGATAAAATTTAAAAAATATATTGATTTGCTTCTATTTTATAGTAATATTGTTGGTATACAATAAATGTGAAATCGTCTTTTGCAGGAGCAAAAACCCTCTCTTTTTCAAATAATGCTGTTAAGATTGGACTCAAGGGCAGTATGTCGTTTTGTTTGGGCATTGCACGTGGGCAGCGTGTAGGGTCGTCAGGCGAAGGCCGTCTCACTTCCCTAGGCTTCACAGCATCACGTGAAGAAGACCAAAACGACAGGCGGACTCACGTGACAAAATCATCAGACACTTCGATATTGCGTGACCAGACCATGGGCTAAGACTCATCTGTCCATTTTGCAAAGCAATTCATGGTGTCTTGCACGGACATTCTGTACGGCGTCGAATGTTCTATCATCATGGATGGAGATAGAACATAGGTGGATAATATTTTATTATGTATTATAGGAATATCCAAAATTAACAACAAAAGTAAAAGAAAGAAAAAGAAAAATAGAGTACGAAAATAGAAATATCGGGCCCGCTTAAATAGTAAAACATCCCAAAATATGAAAATATTGTAACACCCCAATCCATGAGTATGAAATTTTTGTTAGATTTTAAAATTAACAAATTAAATAGAATGCTAAAATTTTAAAATAATAATAGTAACAAAAAACTCAAAATGGACCTAAATAATTCGTATTTAAATTATTTGGGACCTTAGTATGGTGTTGACAAATTATAGGGATAAAAAATTAATAAAATAAGGACTTAATTGTATATATTAAAAACTAAGCAGGGGCCAATGGGAGAAAAAAAGAAAGTTGGAGGAGTCAATTGAAAAATCAGGGGCAAATGTGAGGCATTCAAAAGTTGGAGGGTCAGAATGTAAGTGTTGGAAAAAGGTTTTGGACCGAATTGAAAACACTAGAGAAGTCTTGGGGCCAAATTGAAATTTTGAAGAACCCAATGGTATAAAAAGACATCCACACTTTGTCTAATCCTCAGTTAGCAACCCAATATCACCTTCTCCACACCACCCCTCATCGTTGATTGGAAAGCACCAAACTAAGCCCATCGTTTTGTTCCTCACATCGAGGGGAACAAACTAATACAAATAACTCACCAAACCACCGCATGGATTGTTGAGAAATTGGAGCTCGATAGCAGCAAGTTTTGGAGGTAGAGGTTCGGTGATGATGAGCGGCGGAAAGGGGGAAACTAACTAATGGGCGGGTTCATCGAAAGGAGCACATTGATAGCTTCAATTTCATGATTGGACCATCGGGGGAAGAGAATTGAAGGTGGCGGCGAGTAGTGGCGTTGGGCAGCGCTTGGGCGATTTGGTTGAAATTAACTCATAAAACAATGTCAAAACGTTTAATTGATTAAGGGGTTTGCTCTGGCGCAACATGGTGCATCGTTTGATAGTGGCAAACCTAGATTCAACGGCAACAACAACTAGTGGCCCTTCAACGACTCTAGGCCAGAAGCTTGGAAATTGTAATCTTAGCGCATGTAAACTAATTTTGTGTGGCAAATTGACTCCAAACTTAATTTAATTGAGTAAAGATTCAGTTTAATCAATTAAATTATTTCCTAATTCAATTTAATGGAACGTTAGATTAATTGAAATCAATTGTTATTATAAACTCGAGTTGAATAAACTAAACTAATTGGTCGTGGACTAAAGTTGTTCATTAAATTTTAATTGTAAGGCCATGTGTTGACCCAGAATTGAACAAAAGACTAATTAATAATAATTTAGTCCAAATTGAGTACCATAAAGGAATAGTATGAGCTAAAATTATTAGTTATGAATTAAGAATATTAATATGAGTAGTAATAATGAAATTGAAATATAGGCCCTTAATTGATAAAATATGTAATTGATATTGTTTGACTAAATTGGTGTATTTAGGAAGTCAAAGTTATACATTGAAATAAGAAGTGTGATATGATAGAGCTTTTGATCAACTAAACAAGCTCGTTATCAAGCAAACTTGATATTTAGATTTAGGTGGTTGCAAAAGAAACCTATTATATCTAAACCTTAATGCACATATTAAAATAGGATGAAAACTAGCGAAGAAATAAATGAACGAATATAACTAAAATGTTCAAAAAACTGTAGCTATTGATAGTAAATGCCATTCAATAGTGTAGATACTTATATCCGTCTGATTGAAAATATGTGACGAGGATCTGAGCATCCCTACTTAGTAGAGGACCTCTAGTGTGGGCACTGAGACTAAGGTGAGGTTTATACTCAATATATATATGTATTATGAGGCTTCTTTGCTGAGGAAAGAACTTGTGTATATTGATAAGATATTACTTTCTATTCCTTTTTGTATGCTCAAACTCGATACATTGGTTGTACCGTTTCATATTTGATACACTTTTCTATGACTTCTTCCTGATAAATTGATTTAATACCTTAAACTATTATGATATGATTTAACTGATGTGTCATCATGCCCATTGCCACATTTTATGATGTTGATTGCAAGTTTTAATATATAACTAGCTATTATTGATTTATATTGAGTCTTAGTATTTAATTATTATTGGTTTATATTTGTTGTGGAGGTCGTTCTGCCAGCCTGGAGTCCTTTGGTTGTGGAGGCCGTTCTGCTGACCTATGATGGTTGTGGAGGCTGTCTCTATCAGGCTGTATTTAACAAATGTCAGTTGTGAAGGTCGCTCTTACCCACTCGTAAGTAGTTTTAGTTTTATTTCGATCCATGTGGTGGTTGTGGCATAGACTGCTATTAAGGTTCTATTAAATCATCTAATCTCTATATGTTCTTCCAATCATTCATATTCAAAATCAATGTCCATTATATATATATATATATATACATGTGTATGCTGTAATACAATCACTTCAATCTTATAACATATGTTGATGTTTACCTCACTTAGTTATTTGGATTCACCTTCTTTGTATTGTTTTTTCTGTTCTTTGTCCCAAATGGAAAGAACATAGGACGCTTTGAGCTTGGCCCCACATTGTGCATAGTGTAAATAGTATAATCAAGCTGTCTAAGTTAGTAAAGATGTGATATATTATGTTTGTAATGTAAAGGAAGCGTTTGTCATCAGGTTAGTATCTTTTTCTACCTTAAATTGTAATAGGTTAGAGTTCTTGGCAAATGATGTTGGGATACGGACTAAATCATGAGCCTTAGGTGAATGTGATTTCATGAGGAAACTCAAGTTTAGTTTACCATATTTCAACATGACTAGCTAATGAAATATTTCAAGCAGTGGATCTCGATCCAACTTATCATTTAGGTTGTTATGTAAGTGTTTAAATTAAAAATTTTGAAGGTACATATTTTGTCTTTTGAAAATTTTTAAAAATTCGATCAAAATAGCTACCTGATTCGAAGCAGGCACCTCCCAAACGGCGGTTACAAATAGTTTAGAATGAAATTTTTATTAGTCCAAGGATTTGATTAATTAGTGTCAATTTCATTGTAAAAATATGACTTTTACTATATCAATTTGGTGGAAAATAAAATTTTGGAGCACCAATAACAAAGAAAAAGGAAGACATATGTTTGTTTACATTCCTTTTTTCTCAAAATAGTTTCTAAAATGATCAAATTATCTTTAGAATTTAAGTGGCAAATGACCAAAAACTCTATATTCTTTACATCACAATTATTACCATCACATATACATACATTTATATATCACAATATTTTATTACTATATCATAATAAAAAATACTATTAAAATCCATTTACACTCTCAAAACCCAATAAAAAGATATTGATTTGATTGTTACGGTAGAATTTGTCTTCCCCCAAAACATAAATAAACATACCAAATTTTTCCAAAATAATTTTCTTAATATTTCCAAATCACAAACAAACATGCATCACATTCTTTAATACAAATTTCACATTCCCCAACTTCACTCTCAAAATTCATTCTCTCAAAATATATAATTCACAGTATATACTTTGTAAATAAATATTAGCAAAGATTTTATTTGCTTAATTAACAATCTCTCTAAAATCTCAAAGTCAACAACCCTTTTATTTACGTCTTTTTCTCCTATTTATACAACAAAAAAAAAAACCTGAATCCCCAACAAAGAGTAATACAACCCATGATGCAACGTTGACCATAACTTACTCACCAACTGGCTGGCCTAATAATCGGTCTTTGATGGAAACTATTGCGTGTGTTCTCATCGCCAAGCGGTCCCCGAGTACGGCAGAATTAGCTGCTTGCAGGTCTGCCAGTTGTATTTGGCTCAGTTAGTTTATGAGCTCGGCTTTTCATGATGAATTAAATGTCACCACAGATGTGAGCAGCTGAGTGATGTTTCTGTTGTATGAAAAGCAGATTATAAACATAAGTTTATGAAGAGATTTATAAAATAATTTCTAACCAAGAGCAGCGTTTGTAAAATTCGAATTCAAGATATATCAAAAAATGAAAATAACAATGCATATATTTTAAAATATGTATCAAATTATCAATTTAGTTTATCACAAGCATAAACCAATAGCAAATATACTAGTTAGAATATAACAAAAATAAATACAAAAGATCAGTATATTAAATATAAACTTATCTTCAAGTTATTTATAGTAATAGAATTTAGACTGAATCACTAGTATCAAGTTTGTCTTGAAAAAATTATCGCTCTTACTAGTGCAGAGAGTGCAGCATAATTTTTCCTAGGATAAAATAGTCTTAGAAGTTTTCTGGTGCACTCCAGAAAACTTCACTTTGAACACTACTTAGTTGCCAAAAGGGTGATGAGCAACACTGAGAAAGATAGAGAGAATAGAAGAGAGCTTGATTGTTTTTTGTGTGATTTGTACACTGCCAGCAGTAGTTATATATAGGCGTGAGAGGAGGCATCAAGATGTCTATATTCATTCTGGATTCTGGTCTAGATTCATTCTAGATCGAATATAATGAACATGGTAACTGTAGAAACGGCTGGTAGTTTCTGTAATATCTAGTTTAAATTTAAAATTCAAATTTAAATAAAATTTCAGATAAAAGTTGGAAATTTCAGTAAAAAGATTAACCTGAGAGAATTAGCCCAAATGTCCAAGCCCAAGCCCACGCCATCACTCGTGCCGAAGTTGAGCGGTGGCGTGCGTGTTGACACTCCCTTATGAGTCCCTTAATTGATACTTTACCAAGTATTAATATTTGAACCACATATAAGGTGTATTCCCATTAGGTAAATTTTCAATGTGGAATAAGTGGTTTTATATTAAACAAAGAGCCTATTATATTTTTATTTTATTCCCTCGTACTTTGTCTTATAGGCAATGTGGGATTTCCCCCACATACATAATTTTATTTTCTTTTTGTCTCCCCTTCACATTTATATAACACTTATGGATTCTAACCTAATTGACATTCATTCATAAGATTTAAGCTCTTCTTAAATATGTAATTGAACATAAATTCCAATTGATTTGATGCCAATTACAACATTTTAAGCTTAATTGGTACTACGTTCATCAACCATGCTAATATGGCCACCCCACGTGAAGTACTACTCAATTCAGCTTGGAAAGGGATGACCTCATGACAGCCTCTGGTATCACATTGTAAAAGATTATGAGTTTTTGGTGTACATACAAATAAAGTCGAAGTCAATCAAAAACTTGAATTATTGATATTGGTGGTATAATATTGTTTCAATGTTCATGTCATTGTGTTTACCATGAATATGTTTTTCTCTTTTAAGATATAGAAGCACTCCCAAATACCTACATATAATTGTATACATTAATACATTTCATACTTGTATCGTATTGTATCTATATTTTATATTGTGCTTGGCACCATATGAAAACAAACCCTTTAATATTTTTCACTAAATGATGTCTTAGATTTTCTAAAACTTTAATGTTACTGAACTTTTTAACGTCAATATTTATTGTGTTATTTAAACTATTCAATGAATTATAAAAAATGGTTAAATTTTTTATAATGAATTGAAAAAATAATAGTCTAATGTAAATGCAAGAATTGACATTGATGGAAGTGATGTAAATAACATTAAAAAAAAAAACAGATGATTTAATCAATGCAAAATCAAAAGTAGTACTTTATTTATCTCAGAGTCAACAACCTTTTCTATACACTGTATGATATGCATAGGAAGAGTTTTTAGGGTGTCACGGACGGACTCTATCTTACAGCGAAATATACGTCAGTTTGCGATGGCATCCCAAGTTCTACCCAACCTTTGATCCTCCAACATCCATTTCGAGTATTTCTGATGATCCGTTACTTGTTTTGGCCAAGTAGCTTACTAGCATAAACATTTGAATGTCTCATAGTACTCGCGTACTTGCCTATTCAGAATGCTCACATTCGTCAGAGGCTTGCATATGTCACGCCGAACGTGTTTTCTCAACGGTCCCCGACTAGCTAGCATGCACATTCTCAATCTAAGGTTCCTTATGTGTATCTTTTGATGGCAAAGGAGCAATCTCAATTCATCTCGACATTGAGGGTCACTTGAGTGCCCACAACACAATCTTCGTGCTTGTCACTTGCTCAGAGAGCTTAGGTCGTGCCGTACTGCCTAATGTTTGTGCCTCGCCCAAGTAGGGCTCCATGTAAGTCCAAGGCTTATATGATGTGCCATTATCTTATAGTAGTTCCGCATGGAGAGTTGGACATGATATCCTACTTGCTAGCAACTTGTCTTAACTTACCCACTATGTGGTGTCGTCCCACGACCACATGTCTTAAGCCAACGGACCACCACAACAAGGCTAGAACTTATAGCATCTTTGTGAGTTAGTTCATGAGATATTAAGGTGCTTGTCTTGATCACTCAATCGACCATGAGGTGTTGCCCCATAATTTTCAAAGCCTACGGGGCAATAGTGTTTTCACCTCGCAACTTCTCGGCACCCTCTTGGACCCAACATGGGCCCTCTAGCTCCACACCACTTGGTTGATTCCTAACCCACCCGGGGACTTTAAACACACATGTGAGATGTCTAGAGTTAGCCCATGAAGGCTCCCCATTGCCTTTAAGGA
This sequence comes from Jacaranda copaia, assembly GCA_014898725.1. Lineage (NCBI taxonomy): Eukaryota > Viridiplantae > Streptophyta > Magnoliopsida > Lamiales > Bignoniaceae > Jacaranda > Jacaranda copaia. The sequence continues at coordinate 1,054,195 of JACGDI010003151.1, forward strand.
ATTGCTCGCTTGATGCTGTTATAACACGAGGAGGACCGGCCTATGCCCATCGCTGCATGTGCACCATTCCTTAGATATGCATGTCCCTCTTATAATAGGCTTGGAGAAAAAAATTCTTTTGCCCACAGTAGATATTAAAATGATGAGGAGGTATATATTTTGTAACTTTCTCTACTGACCTCCAAAACATTTGCCGCTTAAACTGATAGATAGCTCCCGGCTTCTACATGAACTCCACAAAGTTACAACCCTGTTCAATTCTCCATGGAATAAAAATTGCCCTCACAATAAATTGGAATTACAATAATGCCACTATACTACCACACTTTAAATATCTTCGTCGTTTCCTATCCAAACGGAACCGTCTACTGGTGAAACTAGATGGAAACATTCCCAACACTCTAAGAAATACCCTACTAAAATAGTTTTACAAAACCCAAACTCCAAGACACTTTGCTCAATGCCTCTTTACCCTTCTCGTGCACAGGAGACGGCTCTCAGTTACCTTTAATGTTCGGTGCCCAAACAGACATGAAATGACTTCAAACTTGGTAGGAAGCATTCTCATAACTCAAAGAATATGCCATTAAAATAGTTTTGCAATTCACACCTTGTAAGATTCTTTGTTCATAAGCTGTCTCTGTCCGCTAGCCAACAACGTCTTGTAGCTTTTAACGCCTCTTTAAGTCATGATTGCTAGTCTAATCCCAAGGGTGACACGTGACATAGGGTTAACTCCCTACTACCTAAGACCTTTATCTTTGTTATATTACCTTGATATTTTTGGATATTCGCAACCAATACTGCCTACTAGTCTCACAACTTCCACATTCGTGTTTATCTAACACTTGGAATCTCGTGATCGTTAGCTATATTCGTCGTAAGCTTGGAGTGGCAGCTCAATCTTAGTATTGACAATTCAATGTGTTCATCTCCTTGGGTTCAAATTGTTTAACCCAATTGTTTAGCTAGCTCAATTCAGTAGTGCTGTGTCATCTCTTATGTAGGTCTAGGCTCAGGACCTTGGTCACGTCGGCTGACCTTAAACTTGGGCATTTGCTCTTATTATGCTGTGGGCCTTTCCAATAGACTATTGTTGGCTCACCTCTATTTCATTAGTGGAATGGACCAAACATGTTTAGACCATAGCCCATAATATTTGCTGACATCATCAGTTCCCCCACTATGCCAGCTCCATGGTTCATCACACACAATGTAGAGTAAAAGGGGTTTGTCCTGATTATGCTTTTAGTGATCCGAGCTAGAAATACGCTTTGAATGGTTGTCCTGATAATGCTTTTCGTGCCTCGACCTGCTTCACGTCGTCCAACATTTTGAGCTGACTTCCACAATGGGAATGTTGTTTGATGGCGTTCATTAATTACTCATGATAATCTCACCGTATGGGCATTGATTCAATCGTGAACTCACAGCGTGTGCCTAGGTGCATCACATGTATGGTAAAGATGTGTTCAGGCTCGCAAGCCCCCTTCAGCATTTTGTGTGCTCTGCCAATTAAAAGGGAAGAGTTTTCCCTTTCATCTGAAAGTATCCTCTTATTCTTTCTTTCTGAAATCCATTCTCCGCCACTTATCTGTCTTGGGCACCACCTTCCTCTACCGTGCAATTCTTTTAATCGCATAGTAACCTTGGATTTAACTTGCTCATCTTCTCCGCTCATCAAACAACACAGATTTCGCTCTAGCCCCTTGTATTTTTTTGTATGCTTCTTTTATTTTCTTCGAATATTTTCCTCTTCTCAATGTGACCAACCTCAACATCTTGTTGATCCAAACCCCCATTCTCTCTATGACTTTAACAGTGTTTGAGGCTAAGTTAGCATTTTAAAAAATCTATAATTTTAGGACGAACCAACATATATAAAGCCCATAAACGTAGAAAGATTATGAGGATTCGTCTAGATATCATATAATAGTTAATGGATCGGATTTAAATTAAATTTGCTATATTTAAATTCAAATTTAATTATCAAAATTTATATTCAAATTCAATTTAAAATTTTATAAGATTTTTGTTAGTCAATACCACATCTGAATTTGATGGATATTTGAAATTTGATTAAAAAATCCAACCCGATTTATTTTTTTCTTTTTTCTTTTTGCCTTTTTGAATTTTATAAAAATATTGTATTTATAAAGTAAATATATATCATATTTGAATTTTTAACAATTTTTTATTATATATTAGTCCAAAAGTTAAATATTTGAATACTAAATTTCTATTTCACATTATATTAATGCATAGATAAACTTTTATATGTTATTATATTTAGTATTTTATCAATATCCATCTTATTTTTCAAGTTAAATACTCAATATAAATAGTATAATATAAACATTAATATAGATATTAGATCAATATAATATATAGATTTTATTTTAAAATTTTTATTAATATTATATATAGGAGCATTAATTTAATAAAATATATTAAAATTCAGATCCGGATCTTTAATGAATTGAATTGCTTAATTTCATATTCGATCAACTTATTTCGAATTACAAATATTTTTAATCGAATCTAATCTATTGAATATTTTAATCAAATAATAATTTTAAAATTTAAATAAAATTCTAATCGAATTTAAATTAAAATTTCATCAATTGACAACCCTAATCTTCAACAGTGATACATCTTATTAAGGGGTCCATTTTTTGTCTTCTATTTGGTGTTATGGAGGCCAAGAAATTACGTATGAAAAGAAGTGTGAATTTGAGTAATCCAAATAATCAAAATCGAAAATTGCAGGTCATGCATAATTGAACTATATATAATAGTATAGATATTTCATAATATTTATTGAAGAGCTAGAAGTTTGAGAAATAAATAATTATAAATTAATTAATATGTAAGAGCTCAATTTATTAAAATCTTTAAAATTTAATTATTTTTATTATAATATTTTTTTTAGATAAACCTATTTATATAGAATATAACAAATAATTTAATCAAAAGAATATTTCAAATATAAAAAGTTACTTCCCGCAACAACTATAAACTCTGAATCTTATTTTTATATTATTAATTTAAATCATTTTAGTTTTTTAGCAATATAATAGATAACTCATTTTCAATTATTTGAAATAAGTTTTTTTATATGGGACATATATAGTTGGCATAATTGATTTTTTTTTTAGTTTGATAAATAACTACTTAAATAGCAAATAATATCTTTTATATTTTTGACTATATTTAGTTAAATAATTTTATAATTATATCGCTTACTTTATTTTAATATTTTTGCTTATGATAATTCACAAAAATTTTTTTTACATGAATTAATGATGTCAGATCAAAAAAGTTTGATTGAAAGTACATATCCATTTAAGTATTTATACATATTTATATATTTATAAAAAAAAATTATATATGAGAGAGTGATATTTTATCTTGAATTGAATATTAAAAATTTACTTATTATTTTATTCATGTACATAATATGTGTTATTTGATAATTTTAAAAATAATAAAATAACTATATATATAAATCATTATAAATAAATTTTACTTATCATAGTTGTATAGTTTATTAAGAAATATTTTATTTTATAAAATTTTACATGTTATAAGCTGTGAATTGAATTAGTTATCAAATGATAACCTGATATAAGTTATTTTCATAAATAAAGTATAAAGAGGCTTACATATTTATTCAAACAAAAAAACAGTTAAAATTTAAAAATCTCAAATGTTATGAAAATTGTAATTGTAATTTTTGCATCATTAAGAAATCACATAAAAAAATTATATTTTAAAAAAATTATTTACTTACTTATCACATCAAAATATGTATGTATAAATGTATATATCTAATTTAAAAGATATATTTAGTTAAATATCATGCTGTACTTTTAATTTCTTAATTCTTTCATTTATTTTTTTAAATCATATCATTTTAAATTTTTTTGTATAATTTATAAACTTAGAGCTAGCAATTCTTCATATTCCACAATTTATTTAAGTACAAATTATCTTCAAATATAATATTTTCAAATTAAAATGTTCACATTGTTTTATTTAATTAGTAATAAATTTTGTTTATTGAAATACTAAAAATAATTATGATTTAATTTTAATCACATGAACTAAAATAAATTATTTCAATATTAAAATTTGATGCACGGGGCACATGCTAGTTAATTTGTAACACATAACTCTGCCAAATCAATTGATCCAACCCAATTAAGTTAATTAATTTTTTTTTCTGCCAAAAATTTCATTAATTATTCGCCACAGAGAAATACTATACCTTTAATTTGTTATTTTGCTATAAAATGCAACCTAATTTGTTTTCTTATTTTTCAGGAAAAGAAAAAAGCATAGAATTGCAATCGATTCCCATTTAAACGAATCGGGCATGGTTTTCGTTCAACCAGACCAAAAAAATTCAATTACTAATTCCCTCAAGTCCTTTTTGTTGTTCAACTTACTTTTTCATGCAATTAGGTCTTGAATTTTCTCACTATTTAAATATAATTTAAGAAATTAATCAATAAATATATGTATGTGTATAAATTAATGTGGGAAATGAGCATGTTGGATGTAAATGGGTTGGATTTGTAATGCATTGGGTCCCAAACTGATTCAATTACATAAGTTCAACTTGGATCTTGATGAGGGTGTAAGTTGCTTTTGGGTAAATTGGGCTGATATCCAAATTCATTCGACCAAGTGTGAGGTCAAGAGAGATTTTTGTTGAAATAATTGGGTCAAGTCCTGTAACCAATAGCACACATCTGGATAACCAAGGTGTCCTCAGTTAAGGCACTTCGACACTTAAATCAGTGTATAGTCGACTAAAAAATAGAGTAGCAAAGTGAAGGCTTTGAGTGATAATGGGCATACCTTGCTAAAGGCTGGCAATGGGGTATTTATAGCTTTCTTGGTAAGGTTGATATGTCCATGATGCCCTTGTCATGTAGAAAGGGCCATTGTCCTTGCTTGAAGGCCTTTAAGTTTTTTTTCAGCTTATGTACTATTCTAGGTGGCGGCATCTCTAGCTTCCTAGGATAAGGTGGTACACAGGAGGCGCACACTAGCCAAGTACAGCATAATAGGTTGTACTGGTAGTGGCATGCACTATTAATATAGAGGCATGCTGCCTATTAGAGCATTTTATAAGGCAGGGAGATGGTCGTGTCTACTCGACCTCCAAGGTTGAAGAGAGTATTCACTAGCGAGTCATCTGAGTAGATTCTGGAAAGCACGATGGGATTTTGTAAGATTCTAATATCTCCCAAGTTGGGTGCTAACCAAGTATCCTTGATCTAGTTGACAATACTCTGGTCAACTAGACAATATGTTGAGACTTATGCTAGAGGAAAGGCCCAGTAGGATTGGATTTGGTCAATAACCTGGTTGATCGCCAATGGGCTGGGCCTTGCAGCTAATTGGGCTGCTCCAAATTATGTTTGGCCTTAGTTGAGTGTTATTAAGTTCAGTTTATTGGGCTATCCTATATCATGAGTCCCCCTACTTTCGATTCCTGATTGAGATGATCGATGATAAGGAATAGGGAGTAGTCAATTTATGAAAATTGGACATGCTTGACAAGGAATCCAACATGATAGTAACGCTTATAGTTTAGAAGTCGACCAGAGTTTTAGTGCATTTAATGCAACTGTTATGTCGGGAATGTGTATAATTAGATAGCGGCTGCGTAATAATTATTGTCATTTGGGTTATCATGCATTGAGGCCTATAAATAGGCATAGTAAAAACCTTCATTTTACACTTTCATTGCATCTCGTGAGGTCGAATCATAGGTTTTACTGAGCTTTTGGCTAATCAAGCTTTACATTTAAACTTCGTAATTGTGTAAGTGTTTCGCAATCTCTAAGTGAGTTTTTATTCTTTTCTATCTAGACTACATTTTTTCTAGTGAGCATGTTTAGTGTTTTCGGTGGTAATGGTAGCTAAGAGAGCAATACTGAGGCCACTCGATTAGATGTGGATTCAACCAGGGGGATGGCTTGACTAGTAAGTCCAGTGAGTCATCTAGTAATAGCTAGACTTATTCTAATCGCGTTGCAGGGAGGGAAGGGGGTGAGGCTAGGCCAAGCTGACCTCTAGTTTCTCGTGGTTGGTTATTTACCCTCGACCACCATAGTGAAATTGTGTCAAAAGTTACTAAGGGTGATCTTGAGCTCTTTAGGCAATTATATCATATTCCCTAAGAGTTCGAACTGATTGCGAATGGCTTAAACAACAAATGCATTTGGCCCAGGTTGGTTGCATCACCATTTTTGAAGAGGCGTGGGTTTAGGTTTCCCATAGCCCAACCAATAATCAACCTCCTCAAAAGCCTTTAAGTTTGCATTACCCAATTATTGCTAAACTACTTCTCGACCCTATATCGTTTTGTGGTTCTTATGCATGTTAACAACTATTATCCAACTTTTGCAAATTTTAGCAATCTTTTTCATCTTCCAATGTCCTAAAAGTCAAGGAGTACTGAGGAGTTGTGCCTTTACTACCTCACAGCCTTTCCTCAATGAAAGTTTCTCATGACGTCCTTTTCCTCAATTAGTTAAACTTGGAAAATTCGTTACTTCTTTGTTTGATCTTTAGGTGGGCCCGAATTTAACATACCTAAAGGTTAGATGAGGGGCCAATTTGAGATGCTTGGAAGTGAAACCCCAACCTAGCCTAATACCTTTATTCGAGATCTATTTGAGTTTAGGCAGATAGGGTCGTTGGGGTATGTCGAGGAGAGAAACTTGGCGTTGGTTGGCTTACTGCCTACTCAACTAGATTTTTCTGCCGATGCTCAATTAGGTAAATATTTTTACTGGTCTCTTAGTAGTTTAGTGCAACTTGCTAGTTAATGTTGATGCATCTTTTCTTATTTTTCTCCTGATTGAGAAAAGATAATAAACCAAACTTGATAACAAGTAATGGCATGAGTGCAAAGGGTGTAGGAACGTTGCCAAGGGCATGCTCGATGAGAGATTGCTCCTGAAGTTGCTCCACCATCACAAGTAGCATTTCTTGCTCTCGTTGCTCAACCATCTCGACCCACTTTTGTTGGGACTAGCAACCTATCAGCTTGATAAAAGAGGTTGACAGTTGAGCAACTTAGACCCGCTCAGAAGAGAACTATCACCGATAAAGAAAAAAGGAAATTTAGGATGTTGAATCAATTGATCGGCTTTGATCTCTTTTGGCGTCAACTCAATAATGAGCTATTCTCATTGACAAACTTGCCTTCACCCCAGTTTGAAACCCAACTGGCAATCCACAACTCTTGGTCGATGATGTTTGCAGGGTTAATCGGATCAGTGCCCTTAAAAGTGATGATGGTCAGGCTCTTTAGGTTTGACTAGATAAAGATGATGGAGATGTCCCAGGCGAGGGCGCTAAAAGTCTTGGCGTACTATTCAAATATGGTAAGTTTCTAGTAGAGTTTTAGTCGCTCTTTGAGAAATCATTATTTGTTTCTATTTTGCGTTTATATATAGACTAAGGTTGCTTCTGCTATAGGTCAACTAGTTGGGTTATCACTTTTATCATAGGGCTGAGTTGGCCTTGAATGATTGAAAGGAGCTCTAGAAAGAACAGGGTGAGAGTGAGATGGTGAAGACTTAGCTTGACTCAACACAGTCGAGGATCAATTAGCTGACCAAGTAGCTTGAGGATAAGGACGTATAGCTCATAGCTACAGTGGTTGAGAAAAGTAGAATAGACGAGTTGTTCATGAAGGCCGAATTGGATGTGCAGGCCCATTATGATTCTTGTCATACTTTTCCAAGTTTTACTCATCCATTCTTTTTAATTTTTGTATCTTTTGTGTCAATCAAATTTTCTCTTTTAACTTCTTTAAATGATATTATTTTTTAACTTTATATTGATTCAATTAAGCAACACATAAATCAATAAAAATGTATCATCAAGCAAACAAGTAAAAGAGTATCTTAATCATACACATAATTTATTATAAAAACTTACTTAAGTCTTTTGAAGTCTTTATAATGTATCAATAGAAAGAATTCTTATCTATTTATATATACAAAATCTTTCATTGAATATGTCCTAAGAAAAATTTCTTAGATAATTCAATAGTCAAAGTAGTGATTTGTTAACTCTTTGCAGAATAATTTCTTGCCCACTTGGATATCCAAAATAACTATTAGAATCAGTCTAAAATTATAATCATCCATCCTCTATGTTTGCGGAAATAAATAAGACAGAAAAATGGCAAAGTAGTAATTTTGATATTGCTAAAGTTCAAATTTTCAAACTTTATTTTGTTATTTAATATTTCTACTACTAAAAAAATTTAAATTTTATTTATTTAATTCCGATTAGGTTAAGTTGATTTAGGTGTGTTCGGATTAGGTTATTCGTGTAACTTAAAATTCAATCCAATCCATTTTCTTCAAACTCTTATTCTTATTGACTTTGTTGTACCCAAAGTCCAAAATAAATTGATCCAAATCCATTTTTTTTTAATCAAACTCGTGTTGGGTAGAAAATTGTGCCCCTAATTATAAATCTTGGTTATGGCTGGTTTTAAAGTTTGTCTAATGTGCTAATAGCTACTTCTAGGAAAAATTAATATCTTATTCAAAATAATTCTAATTTTACAATTTAATATTTAAATGAAAAGAATATGTGTTTTTCTTTCCTCCTAAATTGAAAAGAAATATCCTACTTCTATTAGTTGGCTATATTCTTGTAGTATAGATAGTAACTTTTAATTCCTTTGAGCTATACTTTATATGAACATTAAATGCTAATATCTGTACCTAATTATTGGTACCCGTAGTAGAATTATTTTAACAGAAAATATTCTCCCACTTTTTTGTACGTTAATGTAATTAGCTTAAAAAATAGTTGGAAACGTGCGAGGAAAAAAAAACTAAAATATCATTGCCACTTTCTTTTTCAGATTTATAACCTCAATGAATCGGCTAGTGAAAGTAAAACTTCTACTTACCAAAATATCCAGATCATCGCAAATAAAGAGATCACGGAATATTCTCTTGAGATAAGCATAGTAATGAAAACATAATGCAAACTTCAAGTTATGAATTCTCTATTTTATTTTTTATTTTAACTTGATATATTTAAACTAAATATATTTAATTTTTAATTAATTATTTTTATAAAAAATATTAATACAGATATCATATATTCATGAAAAAAATAAAAAATGAAACAATATATTGCAATGGGGCCTGCACAACATCTCAACAAAGTAGGAAATTCAATTAATAAGAGTGTAGGAATTAGGTTTTATTAGTTTCTTTTTTCTTTTTTCTTTTTAAATTTTGATGCATAAAGGTACATAAGAGTTAACTAGAAATTAAAATGAAATTAACATATAAATGGGACATATCAATTGTCTTAAAATGATTGAATTTGTGGTGAAATAAACTTTATTGAATTCGAAGAATAATAATCGATGATGACAAAGAAAAAGTATGTGTTATTCAAGCCATCAGGAAGAAGCCACATTATTCACTTGCCAAGTTGATGCCAGCATTATTGGTCTCCCTTTCCATCCAAGCTGAAGGCAGCCCTTCTCACAGGCCACAGTATACCCATCACACCCATAACCACACAGCATCACTTTAACTTGGTTCAAGCACTTCAATCCCACCACTTGGAAGCCGGCGCGGCCAAGCTGCCGACGCCATTGATCAGCTCTCTCGTGCCTCTCGATCCTATCGGATCCTTCGTAGGCCACAACGTTTCGAATTTCCTCGGCAAAGTGGAATTTCTCAATCTTTATCCTCTGCGGGCTATTCCTTGGGAGACTGGCATCAAGGGAGTCAAAAATGGCAGAATAGTAATGAAGTGATTCCAAGAATCTCCTAAGAAAGAAAGGTCCATTATGGTTGGCATCTTGTTCAACCACAGTGAGAAGGGCTGGACTTAGTTTCTTTATGGATTGGAGAATGGTCTTTAAGGAACCTCTACTTTCCTTCACATGTGTGTGCAAATGCATTATGCTGTTGACAAACAAGGCCTCTTCTTCTCTCAAGTTGAGTTTTTCTCGAGTTAATGACAATGGCGACACTTGCTCTCCCACCAAGTGGAATTCAAGTGAAATGCCAAGAGAAATAGCTTCTTCACATAGTCCCTTCAAGCTATTCTCAAGCTCCAATGGATCTTGATGATCTCCAATTATACCGGTGAGCCTAATAGTTCTAGGGGGGCCTTCAGCTCTAGATGCCAATGTCCTCACTAAAGAAACCCATTGTAGATTATGCTCAATTCCAAGATCAATGATGTGCAAGGTGTCTTTCCCACTCGCCGCTTGATATATAGCATCATTTGCAGCCATGAAACCGAATGCAATATAAGGAGTTGTTTGGTGCAAAAGAGTGAATGCTTCAGTCTTTTCCTCCCTAGTGATCAAAGAAACATCAACGGCCCTACTAGAGAAGGAACCATTTGGGTTCACATTCTGTAAAAGGGACAGCCTAGACTTCAATCCCACTGCAAAACAATGGGAAACTCTCTGCAAAGAATCACCCCAAGGGCTAACACAAGGCCAGATTTGGGTTAATATTGAATCAGCAAGATGAGCATCTCTGCAACCCACAGCCTCAGCACAAGCTAATAGCAAATGCACTAGCTGGAGTCCTTGATCAACTCCAAATCTTATTACATCCTCTGCGCCGTTACTAGGAACTAAAGCACCAAGATCATCAGACGAGCTACTGCCCTCCAACTCATCCCCTTCAATCATGATTAGGGCATTTGATTTATAATATATATCATCGATCAAGGGAAGATCTTGGAGACCCTCTTCTTGAAAACGATCAAAGGCCTCATTTTCCTCCTCGGAAGACAACTTCTCAGCATTGTCTTTTTGGTAGCATTCCACATTAAAGAAAGAGTCAACAATTTCCTCCACCTCGGAGGGGGCTAGTTGAGGTGTTTCGTTGACAAAACGTGGCCATATCTCCACCTGATCTTCATCCAATAACATTTCTTCCCATTCTCCCCCTTGCTCTTGCTCCTGCTCCAAACGAGCGGGGCAAAACTGCCGAATGGCAGAGTCTTGGTTATGATTGTCAAATGTGGGAAGAGTTAGCCATCCATTCATCATGGCTTCCATTTTCTGACTTTGTTTGAGAAATTTTTTCTTGAAAAAGAGAGTACTTTGGGGGAGGGGATGAGAGTTTGGAGCAAGTTTATGCTATTGTGCGGCCGTGGTGTGGTCATATTTTAACTATCTTTGGCAGAGAATATTCTCTTTGTTTGAGGGTGTGGAGGACATCTTCTTCTTAGCATATGAAATTACATAAAAAAGATTTTCCCCATGACGCTTTTTGGGCGACTGGGCTTGGCATAGTCTTCAGTTACAACGCCTCTCACGATCATATACAAATCCAAGAAACTTAAAAGAAAAGGAAAGGGGACAGATTAAAATAAACATAAAGTGATCAATGGCAAATAAATATGACATTTAATTATTTTAAATTACATGTCCTGTGAATAATTCTCACAAGAGCAAGCACAATGTCGAATATCTTAGAGGAAGCCAATTTTTTTTTTTTCCAAATATTTTTGTGGAATTTCATGCTCAATGTAAATAGAAAATTAGGAAGTGTTTGCAAGAGTTGAACTTCCAATATAAAATTTATATAATTAACTCAAATCAACCACCACAAGAGAGGCGGGGGGCTTAAAACCAAAACAATTAGTTTCGCTGGCATGACATAAATTCAATATTACAAACTTTGGTCCCTAATAATTAATGAGAAATTCAAAAAGAACCAACCAATTCGGTTGCAATGAAATGAAAGAGACATTGTGTGGTTGTGAATGGAACCAAAATAAATATGTTCCACACCTAATTTATAAGTGTATTCACTAATTTTTTTGATTGTAATGGGTTGGTTAGCAAGCCGGCCTATTTAAGCTCCATAGTCATAGGTCTATGAGGAATTTTGCTCATTATTAGCTGCCACTAAGTGATGAGTATTTATTCGCAATGATACAATTATCTAAGGTCGGCCAACAATCGATGAGACAATCTTAGTTGGCCTATGCTTATGAAGAATTTTTTTTTAAAAAAAAAAACTCTTAGTTTATTTACTGGATATTTTTTTTAATTATTATTATAAAGTTGGAAATTTGTCCGGTCTTATGTTGTATTTGTCGTAGCAATAGTTTTGTGCACGAGTAGCTGTTGGCACCAAACTTTCTGAATTTGCATTTGTTGGCTAGAGCCAAGAGGCTTTTTTGGGTCATCAATTTGTTGAACTAATCAATAAATTCTTTCGAGTTGACATATACGTGGAGAAAAAGTTAAGGGGAACTTGAAGTGGTTAGTTCAACTAATTTGAGGAGTGATTTTTATTTTCCCTCATAAGTGATTGGGTTATATACATATAAATTTTTTATACTACTTTAATTAAGGTTGGGAGATATTCCTCCTTAGGGTTGATTGTTGAATTTATGAGGTAAAGATCGATTGATCTGATCTAAAATAAAAGTTTATGAAAAGTTATAGAAACAATTAGGATAATTGGGTTGGTATATACATGTATACAAATATATTTATATATATTCGGGTAGATAATAATTTTTTTTAAAAAATTGCATGTACACATTGAGCATCTATTAGGTTCAAAATTTCAAACTCACACTTTATGTTGAGATTTATGCCGCTTAGTCATATGAATGTTGATTGTTGATAAAATGGGTTCAACTCAATTCAATTCAATTAATTTTGAGTAAGGTTAGGTCTTTAGATGTTTTGGATTAGGTCAAGTCAAGTTAGGTTTATAATGGATTTTATTATGCTGTGGATCTAAAATTAATTAAGTTATGAATATATAAAATGATGAGGTTGGATTTATAGTGTGTTTTGTTGGATTTCAGTTCATAAAGTGTTCATGGATCAGATTTATTCGGTGAACTTGACATTTTGAATCAAATCAACTTAATTAGTTTGGGTTGAGTTCTGTATTTGAGTCCAATTAGATAAAATTTGATTGCAACCAATTACAATTGATTTGATTCTCGGGTTTTATGTATATACTTGACCTAATCAACTTGATTATAAATTAAAAAGAAATAATATTTATTTAATCAAAGCCACAAATCTCTAATTCTAAACTAGATTATAATGATATTGTTATGGAGTTTGATGGATCTGTTTTTATATTCTTGATATATATATATATATATATATATATGAATTTCTATCATGTGGTGTAGATGTCACAGTATGGGTAATTTTAATTTTATTGATACAACATATTAAACTTGTTTATTTATGTGATTACTTTTTTAAATTTGATTGAAAAGATTGAAAGTTAGTTTAGTATATGAAAAAAAAAGTAGACTCAATTAATTAATCCGATCCAACCTAATTTAGATTGGGTTAGTTTAATTTGGGTTTGGAGATTCAATTTTATAAGAAAAAGAGAAAAAATATATAAAAAGAAAAAGAAAACAACAGACCCAATTAACCAATTGTTTGGTTCAGGTTTGGAGATTTGATTTTGTAAAATCCTATCTGACATAACCTAATTAAATTTAATTGATGTCAACTAATTTTTCTCTTAAATTTGATCCAACCCAATCAATGAACATTTCTATTTGTGGATTTACAACCAATTTAAATATGAGTACATAAGACGATTATAATACCTAATAAAGAGTCATAAACATACAAAGTAGCAATTAAGTCCGTAGATGAATAGAAACTATGCATGAAATTAAACTACCAAGATATCGCGAAAGAGCCTGTATGATGCAGACATATAAAATGTATTAAAACACCCAAATAATTTAAAATAACATACAAAATGCCCAAAACCCTCACAAATAAAAAAAGAAAAAGAAAAACCTAAAAAGTTGATAAAACATTCCCTAGATGGCCAAGGTACCATGTCAGCTCATAGAAGTAATATGATACTCATAAATATATAAAATACAATATAACAATAAAGATGACTAAAATTTGATACGTTAAGTTTTAGTTTATTTTATTTCGAATATGACCATAACCGACGGAATCGATTGAAAATCGAATAAACTGAATCGAATCAAACTAGGTTTAGTTTGATTTTTGATTTTCTATTTTTTAAAAAATTGATTTTTGATTTGGGTCAGTTCGACTTTTTTTTTGGCTGGTTAACCGAAACCAAACCGAAATTTTTTGGTTTTTTGATTTTTTTGGTTTGGTTTCAGTTAATCGAACCAAAAATTGAATTTTAAAAGTTTAAGCGTAATTTTTCAAAATTCAAATAGTGTAAATATTAAGGTACTTTAAATTTTTTGAATAGATAAAAGAAATTTTTTGATAAGGTGAAATAATTGAGAAAAAAGAAGTACAATTGGAGAAGAGAAAATAAAACTATATTGTCTTTATTTTATGAAATATAATTGATTTAATCATTTTATTATCAAAATATAGTAAAATAGTTATTAAAAACCTATGTTTTATAAACAGTATAGATACTAATATATGGCATGTTGACATGTAATTATGATACATGAATAATTAGGATTCAAATAGAAAAAAATAGATGCTTATGATTTTTTTTTTATTGTCTGAACTAATACATATTACATATAAAAAATAGATGATTATGATTTAAAGAGCAAAAAATGTGATATGAAAAGAAAAATTTTCTGTTTAATTAATTAATTAAACTTATATTTGTTATAGGGTATATTGATGAGTAAAATTGAAATTTCAATTTAAATTGCAAAGTACAAGATTGGATCCTATTCATGTGATATAATACTAGTAGAAGTGTAGACTGTAGAACATTACATTTGCTGAAATAATTGAGAAAAAAAGAAAATATCCCAATCAGTAATTTTTCAAATAATGTAAATATTAATGTTTTTTTACGTTTTGGGATAAATAAAAGAAAATTTTTGATAAGACGAAATAATTGAGAAAAAAGAAGTAAAATTGGAGAAGAGAAAATAAAACTATATTGTCTTTATTTTTAAAAAAATATAATTGATTTTATCAGATCTTATTGCGAAATATTTCAAAATAGTTATTAAAAATCCTGTGTTTTATAAATAGTATATATATATATATATATATTAATATATGGAGTATAAAAGCATGAATAGTTATGATATAAAGAGAAAAAAAAGAAGATATGTTTTCTAAACTAAAATGGTACAATTGCATAATTTTTTTATTATACAAATTAATACACATTACATGTAAAAAATAAATGATTATGATTTAAAGAGAAAAAATGTTATAAAAAGAAAATTTATTTTTTTAAATTAATTAATTAAACTTATATATATTATATGGTATATTGATGAGTAAAATTGAAATTCCAATTTAAATTGCAAACTAAAGGATAAGGGATTGAATTCTATTCAGCTATTCCTATGATAGTATATCGTATTATATTGCATCTACTAGCTAATAAAATTTTTATCTATATTATTATAAAAATAAAAACCATTTTATGTCTAAAATAGAAGTTATTTTTGTTCATTTACATAATTTGTCCTTTTAATTATTCCAACAACAAAAATTGACAATATAATTTGAAGGATAAATTGGATAATTCAACATAAAAAAGATAGTTTGAATACAAATTTTATCAAAATTTCAAAATTATCCTTTAGAAATGATGATTTAATAAGCTTATAATTGTATTTTTTACAAAATTTACAAATTCATAATCTATATTATGATGTTATTGGATTAATTAGCTATTTAGCTTTAGTATACTGAATTTCAGATTTAATTCCGTATTCAACCTTGGTAATTAAGATTTGAATATGCAAAAATCACGTGCATCCGCCTTGGCGATTATAAGCAAGCAATTTTAGCACACTCAAGGTGTGTGCTAAAATTTTTATAACATAAAATAATTCAAATATTTATTTATCTTCCTAAATTTATTATATTTTAAATGTATTTGTTTAGAATAGATAAATTATAATTTTATCAAAACAAATATTTTCAATAAACAAAAAAAAAAGTAATCTAATTTAATATTTTCACTTAAAAATAAATATTTTTTATCAATATAATTTTATCAAATAAATTTTTTGGTACTAAAAGAATAAGTAACCTGATTCAAATTTTTTATTAAACAAACTTTTCACACTTTTTTGGTATAAAAAATAAGGCTTCCCCCCTTCCCCCGATTTTAACCAAAACCCAAAAAATCGAAATCGAATCAATTTTTTTGATTAAAATTAAACTGAACCCTAAACCCTATTTGGTTTAGTTTTTGGTCATAGCTGTTGGAAAACTGAATGAACATGCCTAGGCTCACTGGTGAATACTCTCTTCGACCTTGGAGGTCGAACAGATGTGACCACCTACTTACTGTGTTGAATGCTCTGACAAGCAGTATGCTTTTGCATTAATGGCGTATGTCACCACTAGTACCACCTATTTTGCCTTGCCTAGCTAGTGCATGCCTCTAGTGTACCACCTTATCCTAGGGAGCTGGAAATGGCGCCACTTAGAATAATACATAAGCTAGAGAAGATTTAAAGGTCCTTAAACAAGGACAAAAGCCCTTTTTGCATGACAAGGGTATCATGGACATATCAACCTTATCAAGAAAGTTATAAATACCCATTGCCAACCTTCAGCAAAGTATGCTCATTATCACTTGAAGTCATCACTCTACAATTCTATCTTTTAGTCGACTATACATTGACTTAAGCATCGGAATGCCTTTCGGCTAGCTTGGCGTGTGCTATTAGTTACAAAACTCGACCTGATTATCTCAACAAACATCTCTCTCAACCTTGCACCTAGTCAAATGGATTGGATATCAGCCTAATTTACCCAAAAATAGCTTACACCTTCATCATTTGGAATCATCTGTTAGAAACTCGAATTCGTAATTGATAAAAATGGTTAACACTAGGTAAGTCGTCTCTAAAAAGGAGGACAACAGGAGATCTCCAACCCCCCTTCAACCCCAACAAGAACCGAATGTGGCAAGACCCAACTCCTAACCAGAAAAAATGGTCACCCTAACCATGCTCCAACTCATATAATTGATAAGCAAGTAGAAATCTACCCAAATCTCTACTCAACTAACACTTGCTCTTAATAGACACCACAATCAACCTGATCTTGATACCAGTGCCACTCCCCAACCTTCACCACGAGAAGAGAGGGCCCTAAGAGAAAAGAGGGGCAGATCAAAAGCCAGACATCCCCCTACTTAACGACAGGATAGCCCCAAGTGATTCCCAAGGGAAGAACCCTGGCCCAATCCTTGAGAAGAAGTGGCTAACTCAGTAGATCACCCTGCCTTACCCATTTGATCTCTGCAGTGCTATAAGGTTGAGCACCCAAGACCTCTAATGAACAAAAATATATCCCAAGCTAGTCAAGAAGAATGGGAGAAAATATCCCACCAAGTACAACAGTTGAACAAGTGTTTAGAAGAGATTTCGAAGAAGAACTCCAAAAGGAACCCTCATTATAATGGTGCTCTCCAACTTCATCAAGAGTGAGAGTTGTCATTCATGCAAGAGATAATCAACAAGTGCATTGCTATCGATGCTATGGTTCCTACAGGTCTACCTAAGTAGGATGGCTTGTTGGACCCAAACAAGCACCTCTTGCTATTTGAGCACATAATGTAGCTTCATAGGCATAATGAATTCATCCACGCTAAGATATTGGTCACTACTTTCCTAGGAATTTCACTTGACTATTTTGTTAAATTGGAGCTAGCATCGATCTACTGATATGATCAGTTGTGCGATAAGTTCTTGTACCAGTTTACTAGTTGAAAGAAAGTGAAGCTCCCACATACCCATTTGCACACTATTAAATAGAACGACGAAGAGTTTTGAAGATTAACAGCCCTCGGATTAAGTTTTTGATCGATGCTTTTCATAGGCCTCCGACATAAAGAATGCGCTAATACATTGGTTCAATAGCGACCAAGGATAATAGAGGAGTTGCTCGACCTCTCAGAGAGATAAATGATCCAAGAAGACATGAACAAGCTCAAGTATGTGAATCCAGACATCGACAAGAAGACAGTTAAAGAGAAAGATGATCAACAGCACAATGATGGTTATTAATCTTCGATGAAAATGTTCGATCAAACATTTTCACAATTACACTCCGCTCAACATTGCTAAAAAAGAAGTGTTGTTCACCATTCTTCACAACAACCTCCTCAAAAAATCTAGAAAGTTTATTGGACTAAAGCTATGAAAAGATCCAAGAAATACTATTACTTCCATAGGTAGAAGTGTCATGACACGAAAGACTACTTCAATCTTCATAACAAGATTGAAAGGCTTATTCAACAAGGCCATTTAAAAAAGTTTGTAGATGAAAAAGCCTAACAAGAGATGGGCCAAACTAATCAGACTTGCTGTAGAGAAAGGTTGGTTAGCCCGAGGAAAGAAGATAAAGGAAAAAAGCCTACCCATGATCCCCACCTACCTATCAGGGAATAATTGACACCATTGCTAGAGACCCAACTAAAGGGGACTCCAAATCAACAAGAAGACAAAACCAAATAAAGCTGGAATCAATCAAATCTACCCCAATCGAAATAGTTTTCTAGCTCCTGACCAACATAAAACCAATCTCTTTCTCTGACACAGACCTCTCTCACATTAAGAATCAAGGTGTTGACAACAAGTTGGATTGCCCTTGGTGGTATATGTTGAAATAGCCAACTTTGAGGTTAGGAAGGTATTGGTCAACAATAGTAGCTCTGCAAATATTATTTTCTTGTTGAGCTTCAAGAGAATGAATATAGAAAACTAAAATTTGAGCCCATGCACACCTCACTAGTTGGATTCGAGGGGTCAGAGATCATCCTTGAAGGGTCCATAAACTTATCCACTTCATTTGGCAAGGCCCCTCTCATGGTTAACTACCTGATCGTCAATGCACCCTTTGCTTATAATGCTATCATTGGGCAACTAGCACTAAATGACTTCCAAGCCATAGTCTCGACCTATTATATGAAGGTCAAGTTTACAACCGCCACTGGAATGGGCGAACTTCTTTACAATATAAAGAAAGCTTTGCGCTGCTACACAATTTCAGTCAAAGCAAATGAACAAAGGGCTTAACTAAAGCTAAAACCCTTGGGGGACATTCTAATAATGAAACCCAATGAGGGACAACAAAATAAGAAATGAAAAATGGAGGAGACCAGGGTTGTGCCTATTGGAAAGTTCAAGACCATTAAGCTAGAGCTAGGGAATCCTGATAAGACCATCAGAATTGGGATTAATTTAGGTAGCAACATGGAGTGCCTAATGGTCAATTTCCTCATAAGAAATATTGATATTTTTTCTTGGAAGGTTTCTGACATACAAGGAATCAACCCCAGTATCATCGTTCACCACCTGAATGTGGACATCTCATTCAAACCGGTCAAGCAAAAGACCAGACCTTTCAGTGCTAAAAGATGCCAAATCATTGAAGAGGAGGTTAAAAACATTAGGGGCAGGATACATAATAGAAATATCCAAGTTGGGTTTGTAATGTAGTCCTTATCCCTAAGAATAACAAAAAGTGGCGAATATGTAATGATTTTATCAATTTAAATAAAGTTTGCCTTAAAGATCCTTATCTACTATCTCGTATAGACTTGTTAATAGATTTTATTACTGGTTGTGATCTTTTGAGCATGATAGATGCATTTCAAGATTATTATCAAAATTTCATAGGCCCCAAGGATGGGGATAAAATTTCTTTTGTTGTCCCTAATATGGTGTACTATTTTCTGGTGATGCCTTTTGGGCTCAAAATTACAAGTGCAATCTACCAGAGACTTATCAACTTTATGTTCAAAAATAAAATTGGTAACCATTAAGGTTTATGTCGATGACATAAATGTCAAAATAGAAAAAGAATAAAGTCACTTAACCAATCTCAATCATATGTTCTCAACATTACGAGCATTCAACATTAAACTCAACTCTAACAAATACACGGTTGCTGTGAAAGGAGATAAGTTTTTAAGCTATAAGGTCAGTCAAAGAGGCATCAAGGCAAACCCATAAAAAATCTAAGCTATTTTGGACGTTACTTCGCCTCAAACAGTCAGAGACGTTCAGTGCTTGGTCAGACAGATTATAGCCCTAAGGTGATTCATTGCTCATTTAGTTGACAAGAGTCTGCCATTTTCAAAATCCTTAGAAATGTGAGGAAGTTCCAGTGGAAAGAATAATGTGACCAAGCCTTAGTTGAAGTGAAATAATACCTAACCATGGCTCCAATGCTCGCAAAGCCTAAGGTCAAAGAGGTCTTACACATTTATTTGATAGTCTTGTCTGTAGCAATCAGCTCAATTCTAGTTCCAACCAAACATGGCACCTATTGACCTCTGTATTACTGTAGCAAAGTGTTACAAGGCCTAGAGCATAACTATCTAGAGATAAAAAAATTTGCCTTTGTCTGGCCACTGTTGCCAAGAAATTGAGACCCTACTTCCAATCTCACTCCATTGTTGTCTTGATGAACTAACCATTGAAACAAGTGCTATTAAAACTAGAAACATCGGGAAGGTTAATGAAGTGGGCCATCGAGCTAGGTAAGTTTGACATCACTTTTCAGCCCTAAATTACCGTAAAGGCCTAAGTGTTAATAGACTTTGTCACTGAGGGACTCGACCTACTCGACCAAGACTCATTTATGTGGACTTTACATGTTGATGGTTTGGCAACTTCCTCATGAGGAGAAATTGGCGTCTCCCTATGCTCTTCGCATGCTGAGAAGTATGACTTTGCTATTAAACTTGACTACCCTATTACAAACAATGTGGCAAAGTATGAAGCCCATATCACTAGTTTGAGGATGGTCATCGATAATGAAGTCTAGTAGCTGGTAGCTATCACTAATTCCCAATTGGTTGCAAAACAATTCAAAGAAAACTTTGAGGCTAAGAAAGCTACAATGAGCAAATATTTGATCGAGGTCAAAAGGTCACAACAACTGTTCAAGAAATTCACCCTCAATCATGTTCCCTAATCAGAAAACAAAAGGATAAATGCATTGTCAAAATTTGCTAGCTCAACAAAAAGAACCAATGACAGAACCATCACATTCTTAGTAGCTAACAAACCCACCATAGATAGTCTCAACTAGAATTTAGTAGGACTGATCAAAGAAGCGCTTCTCTCTTGGCAAGCCGAATTAAAAGCCTACTTAAATTAGGGAAAAGTCTCTGATGATAAAGCCTAAGTACGCAAACTCAGAGGTCGAGCAACTAAATTTGCTCTCAATAAGCATGGTTAGTTTCATAAGACATTAATTTCTAGACCACCATTGAGGTGTTTGATGTTAGAATAGATTCATGAGATCTTACAAGAAGTTTATTCAAGAATATATGGCAATCATTTTGGAGGACAATCTTTGGCCCACAAAATCATTAGGTATAGATATTTTTGGCAAACTTTGCTGAAGGACGCTGTCAGCTTTGCCAAAAAATGCCCATCTTGCTAGCTCCACTCAAACTTACCTCTCTGACCTACAGTAATGCTGGTGCTTCTTCAGATCACATAGTCGTTCAACCAGCGAGGGATAGAAAAACTCGGTTCTTTTCCAAAAATCACAAGTCAAAGAAAATTCATGATCATTGCAGTCAAATACTTTACCAAGTGGGTTGAAGCAAAGGTAGTCGTCAAGATAACCAAAGTGGCCATCAAAAGTTTTATGTGGAAAGATATTATCTGCCATTTGAGTTTGCCCAAAGTTTTGATATCAAATAATGGGACACAGTTCCAGAGTAGAAGCATGAGGAACTGGTGTGAAAGCCTAGGGATCTTATAGCACTTCATCTCAATCAAGAACCCTCAAGCTAATGGGCAAATGAAAGTTACGAACAAAACTGTCTTTGACTATCTCAAAGCTCGACTTGAAAGAATTAGAGCGAGCTAGGCAGATGGCCTCTCTACGATGCTTTTGTCATATAGAAACACCTTTTGAATCGTCACTGGTCATAGTCCCTATAGTTTAGTCTACGAGTCAAAAGTAATCATTTTAATAGAATTAATCCAACACACTACTTGAGTAATCCACTACAACCCAATTAAGAATGACTCTGAAAGAAAATTCAACCTTGAGATAATTGACAAGCTGCATCAACAGGCATACATGACAATGCAACGATACAGGTCACAGATGGCACATCATTACAAGAGGGCAATCCAACCAAGAACCTTCAAATAGGGGACCTCATCCTAAAAAAAGTCAAAGTGTCGAAGAATATGGGAAAGCTCAAGGCCTGTATTCGGTGATCAAATTAGTAAAGCATAATGCCTATAGACTTATACATCTAAATGGTAATGAGCTTCCTCAACCATAGAACGCGGTGAACTTAAAAAAAATTTATGTGTAAAGAGACTAAAGTCTCCGCCAAACTGCACTAAAGTATCATTTAGATTAATAAAAACTACTTATATTTCTGTAGTTACCCACTCACACTAGCAACTAAGGCTTCTAGCCTCAAACTGATAAATGACTCGATCATTTAAAGTCAGCCTCATGTTGATTTCAAACTACAAACTAAGGTTTCTTAGCCTAAGTCAATAAACAAAAGACCATTTAAAGTTGACCTCACTATGATTTCAAACCACAAACCAAGGCTTTTTAGCCTAAGTTGATAAACGAGCTGATCGTTTAAAGTTAACCCTGCAGTCAACCTTATAGTAGTTTCAAACTGCAAACTAAGGCTTCTTAGCCCAAGTTAATTAACAAGTTGATCATCTAAAGTCGACCTAATAGTCAACCTCAAATCAGTTTCAACACCAAGGTATGGCTTCAAGTCCAAATTAATGAACACATTGATTGTATAGATTTGACTATTCCAAATGCAACAAGAAATTGATCTCGTAGTGGAAAACCAAGTTGCTTGAATGATATACACACTACAATGACAGCGTTGAGCGTAAAGTTGGAGTTAATTTAATTAATTTGGGCACCAAGCCTATTCATTTGATCATAAAGACAACAACATAAATCGACCAAGTAGTCGACGATAAATAATATCTCAACACCTATTTTAAAATAGGTGAATTCGATGTGAATGTATTTGGATTAATTCCATTATTTTGGTGCAAGTAGAATGCTAAATCGACCACTGCTTTGGTTCTAAATCAATTAAGTATTACCTATCTCATTTGTTAGGGAATTGCGTTGTATGAGTTCTTATTTGAAGTTAAATTAATAACAAATAATTGACTAAAATTAAATCAGTAAAGTGAAGACAAGCAATTGATGATGCCAAAAATGAGCCAAAAGTAAAAAACTTCATAAACTTTCACAAACCAAAACATTCAATTACATACTTACATCAATCAATCAAAAACAGTTCAAAAACACCATACAGAGCAAGTAAAATAGTAAATTCAAACAACCAACAACAGTTAAGGGTTCAACTCGACCTGACACCTTCATCGTTAGCTTGTGTAATGCGTTTAGCCATTACATCATCGATTGCTTGATCAAGCTCATCACTTGAGAGCACAAGCACAACGTTGTGAGGGCCCTCAACTTTCTACTATAGCACTGCCACAAGTACTGGCTGAACCATGAGGGCTAACCAAGAGGGCCCTTCTTCATCGACAAGAAATGTGTGCTCAACTTGAGGGAAGAAAGCGGCAACATTAACCTTGTCATCCCTAACGTCGAATGTAAAGCCATTGGCAAAGCCAAATTCACTGGCCACTGCCTCAAACCTTGCAGATGACCAGCAATGGCTCTGACCACATGCACCACAGCAGGCCCCTCAACGTGGGCATTCTCTTTGGTAGGAGAAAGGTCTAATGGATAGTCCTTGAGCTACTCTATTTGCATAGGATTAAGTCGACACTTATCCTCAAGATAGATTTGATAGCCCAGGTATTCCATCTATTTAATGGCCTTCTCAAAAGCTTCTTTGCATCATCGATAGAGAAGATGAAGCTAGCATCCTGGAAAGCTGAAGTCAACATAAAATGTTGCATAACCTCTCTTTAGATGAAAGGTAGCATCCTGAAGAACTCAACTAAGGCAAAATTCAAGGCACTGTTATATTTAAAAATAAAATACTTTGTGATTTCAATATTCTTATGATGTTGATAATTACTAGAAAATGAAAGGAAAAAGAGTCATAAAATCAATATATTATGTGGTTGAAATAAAATTCTTTTAGAAAGCTGCTATTGTAGAGTTATGATGAAAACTTCTTGCTCCTATTTTAATTTATTAATAATTAACAATCAATAAAACTAAAAAATAAAAATACTAAAATAATTCTAAAAATTAACATAAATATTCAAAACAATTATTTTACATCAAGTTGGTAGGTTTGATTGGCGAGTTAGGGTGGCAAGTCAATCTAATAAAAACCAGGTCAACTTGAACTTAACTTGATGCGAATCAAGTTGGGTTAAGGTTGAGCACTTTCATGTTGTCGTCAAATTGTGTTGGGCTCGAGTTGAGAAAATTAATATTGTACCCCCATTTCAACCTAACCTGAACTCACCCGACTCACCCAAATGGTCACCTCTAGTTATAATTAATTAGAACACTATGTTTCATGAAATGTCTATAAGAAATATTATTTGCAAAACCTTTGGTGATGTTATAATAATGGCGTGGTAATTTTGTTTATGCTTCTTTCGCATCTTGGTAATTTTATTTATGCTTTTTTGCATAGTTTTTGTTCTTTTGATAAATTTTTTCTTTAAGTTCTATGTAATTCATATAAATACCCGACTTCAATATAATTTGGAATATCTTGTCGTATTAAATTACCAACTCAAATAAGGCATCTTATTTTTAGGTATTTGAACTATCTTATTATTATTATTATTATTATTATTATTATTATTATTATTATTATTATTATTATTAGTAGTAGTAGTAGTAGTAGTAGTAGTAGTAGTAGTAGTAGTAGTAGTAGTAGTAGTAGAAAAAGACAAGGGAGAGACAACTAGTGTAGCAACCCTCCCTTGGCGTAACTATAAGAGTCCACTGTTGTTGTGAAATGTTCATTTTGAGTCATAACTACTACCTAAAGGTTGAGTCTGTCACTACAGCCCCACTAAGGTGCTAGTTAGCCGAGGTTTCTCTACCACAAAGGTGACTGGATCATGGACTACTACCGCAAGTAGGTTTGAACCCATAAACCTCCTTGTGGGAAGTAATGTGCCCTATCTAACTAAGCTACCACCTCAGTGGTGAATTATCTTACTATTGATTACATTGTGAGTTAGCAAATCAATAATTTTGTTTATTCTTTACTAAGTGAGAGAGACATAGAGAGTTATACTAGGTTAGGCAGTTTGGATTGATTTGGCTTAATTATTGACCTAAAAGAAAAGGTATAAAAATATTTTGC
The DNA here is from genome assembly GCA_014898725.1 of Jacaranda copaia. Classification (NCBI taxonomy): domain Eukaryota; kingdom Viridiplantae; phylum Streptophyta; class Magnoliopsida; order Lamiales; family Bignoniaceae; genus Jacaranda; species Jacaranda copaia. Next base: position 1,079,508 of record JACGDI010003151.1, read on the forward strand.
AAATTGATGTGGTTGAAAGCAGTGTTTACTGGTTTGGGTTAGTGTTTGGGCTAACTCAACTTGGTTGGGTGGTCTAACTGAAAAATAACTTTGGGCTGAGATTTACAATCACGAACAAACGTCATATTAGCCATAGTATCCTCGACTAAGGTACTTTGATGCTCAAGTCAATACTAGTTGACTAGATAAACTGAGCAATAGAGTGAGGGCTTATAGTGAAGAATGATATAACTTAGGTGGCTAGCAATGGGGTATTTATAGCCTTCTTCAAGTGGATGATATGTCTAGGATGCCCCTAACATGTATAAGGGGCTCTTATCCTTGTATGGGGAGCTTTAGGTTATCTTCTATCTCTATGCTTTAACGACCATTCGGGGTTGAAAAGTGACGTCAAACTCTCCCAATTTGATTGCTCATTTTGTTTATCTCCCAAACATATCTGGATTTGAGAGTACTTGCTTCAATGGCTGGTTCATCAGTGCTATGATTACATAAGACTGGAAGTATGGTTGCAGTTTTTGAGCTGCAGTGACTAATGCGAGAGCAAACTTCTCAAACTCCAAGTGGTTATATTCTAGCCCTTGTAAAGCCTTACTACAGTAATAAATTAGTCGATGGTTTTTGCCTCTAGTTGAGACTAATACTGAGCTGATGGAGGCATCAAAAATAGCTAAGTAAATGTGCAACACCTCTCATAGTTCTGGCTTGGTAAGGTTGGGAGACAAGGACAAGTACTGCTTCAGTTCAACCAAAGCCCGATCATACTATTTGTTCTATTAAAAGCCCAAGTTCTTCGTGTTCCTAAGTATCTTGAAGAAAGGTAAGCTCTTGCCAGCCAAACAGATGACGAACCTGCCAAGAGCTATAATTATCCCGACTAGGCGCAATACGTTTCTGACTGTTCGAGGTGGCGCGATGTCTAACACTACTTAGATTTTTTGCAAATTAGCTTCGATGCTCCTTTAACTGATCATGTAACCTATGAATTTACCTCATCAAACTTTGAAGGTACACTTGTTCAGGTTCAATTTCATGCCAAAACCTCTCAATATGGCGAAGGTGTGGTTGAGGTCGAATAGATGGTCTTTGGCCTTCTCTATTTTGACAATCATGTTGTTGACATAAATCTCTATAAACTTGTCGATCTCATTCTTGAACATAAAGTGGATCAGTCTCTAGTAGGTTGTACCTGCATTTTTTAGTCCAAAAAGCATGATCAAAAAGTAATAAACCCTATTGAGGACCACAAAAGAGGTCTTATCTCTATCCTTCGGTGCCATGAATATCTGGTGCTAACCCTGGAAAGCATTCATCATACTAAATAATTCACAACCAGCAGTAGAATCGACTAGTAAATTTTTACAAGGCTGGGGTTATGATCTTTAAGGTAAGCTTTATTTAAATAAGTGAAATCATTACACATGCGCTACTTTTTCTCATTTTTGGGGACAAGTACAACATTACAAAGCTAAAAAAAGGTATTGAATTTCTATAATATAGCCATCATCTAAGAGTTTATTGACTTCTTCCTTGATGATCTAGTACCTTTCAGCATTGAAAGTTCTCGTCTTCTGCTTAACGGGTTTATACGAGGGGTCCTCATTGAGGTAGTGAATGATGACACTAGGGTTGATTCCCTAGAGGTCAAATGCTTTCCATGCGAAGATATCAATGTTTCTCCATGAAAAATTGACCATAAGACACTCTATGTGATGGCCTATATCAGTTCCAACCCTGGTGGTCTTGTCGGGGTTCCCAGGCTCCAACGTGACTATTTTAAGCTCCCTGATGGACTCCACTCTAGTCTCTTCCAACTTATTCTTCTTACTGGCTTGGCCCTCATTGGGTTCCACTATAGGGGCATCCCCGAGATCTTCAGTTATGGTTGAGTTTTTTGCTCACTCGACTTGACCAAAATAGTGTAATATTGTCATGCCTCTTTAATATTGCACACAGCTCGTTTGTATCTGCTGGGGTCAAAAATTTGATTTTGATGTGGTACATCGAGATAATAGCTTAAAGGTTATTCAAAGCTAGTCGTCCAATTATAACATTAAAAGCAAATGGGACGTCGACCACTAGATAGTTGATCATGAGTGTTCTCTTACGAGGTACTTCCCTGAATAATAGAGATGAGTTGATGGAACCTTTTGGTACAATATTCGACCCCCCCAATTCGACTAAGGGTGTGTGCATAGGCTCAAACTTCAATTGGCCTAGATTTATCCTTTTTAGGGTCGATAGAAAAATGATGTTAGCAGAGCTACCATTATCAACCAAAACCTTTCTCACTTCAAAGTTAGCAATCTAGATGGAGACCACCATGGGGCAGTCAGCTTTGTGGTTGATGCTCTTGTTCTTAAGGTGGGTGAGGTCGGAGTCAGTGAAAGAGATGGGTTATGTGTTGGTGGACAAGTGGAACATTATTTTGATAGGAAAAGCTTTGGTTGAGTCTAATCTCATTAATGTCTGCCTTCTTGCAGACTTTAAGTCCCCCCCAGTGAGACCTCTTACAATCATATCAATCACTCATCGAATTGGCGGGTGGGTGTCCTAAGTGGGTTTCTTTCCTTTATCTTCTTTTCTTGGGCTAATCGACCTTTCTCTATAGGGAGTCTAGTCAGTTTTGCCCTATTTAATTTAGCACCTTCAGCCACATACTTCTTGAGGTGGCTTTGTTTAATCGGCCTCTCAATCTAGTCATGCAGATTGAAACAACCTTTGGTGTTGTGGCCCCTTTGTTTGTGGAAATGGCAATATGTCTTTAATTTGCTCATAGCTTTTGTTTCAGTTAGTTTCCTTGGTTTTTTGAGGAGGTTTTCGTGTTGGATCATGAACAACACCTCTTTCCTCAGGAGGTTGAGTGGTGTATAGTCATGAAAGAGTTTGATAAGGGATCGACAACCCTCCCGCCACTGTCAGTTGTCTTTCTCCTTGTTTTTCTTTTTCTCGACCTCAGGATTATCAAATTTCAGTTTGTTTATTTCTTCTTGGGCATATACCTCTTTGCTAGGTTAAGCAGCTCCTTTATTGACCAGGGGCATTCTCACACCAAAGCATTACCGCATTCCTTATGCTTGCGTCCTAAGAAAAGGACATCGATTAAAAACTTGATCCTTAGATTGTCAATTTTCAACACCTCTGTGTTGAATCTAGTGAAGAAATCACAGACGGCTCCCCTTCATTTTGCTTCACAGTATAGAGATGGGTGTGGGGAAGTTTCGCCTTTCGTCAACTGGTGAACTGGTGAAAAAACTTATCACATAACTGGTCATAGGGATATATCGATGCCGACTCTAGTTTGACAAATCAGTTGAGCGCAATGTCCTAAAATATTATGACTAGCATCTTCGCATGTATATACTCGTTGTGACCATGCAGTTGCATCACATGTTCAAATTGCATCAAATGCTTATTCAGGTCTATTGAGCCATCATATCATGGAAGTCCAGTTGGAACTTTGGCATTGATAGCAATGCACTCGTCGATTATTTTCTAGACGAATGGCGACCCTCTTTTCTAGTGAAATCTCTAGGGACCATCAGGGTTGGGGATCTTTTTTGTATTTCTCCTCGAGGCATTTGCTCAAGTGTTGG
>JACGDI010003151.1:1083203-1119046 GCA_014898725.1 Jacaranda copaia
CTTCGAGTGAGTGATGAGCACGAGGATTGCATTGTGGGCACGCAAACGATCCTCAATGCCAGGACGGAGTGAGATTGCACCCTTGCCATCGAGAGGTGCACATAAGGGACCTAGATTGAGGACGTGCATGCTAGCTAGTCAGGGACCGTTAAGGAAATACACTCGGTGTGCTGGACGCAAGCCTCCGATGATTGTAGGCATTCAGAATAGGTGAGTATGCCAGTACTGTGAGGCTTTCTGATACTTATGCTAGTAAGCTACTGGGCTGAAATGAGGAACAGGTCATGAGAAAGACTCAAGATGGACGTTGGCAGATCAAAGGTTGGGTGGAACCTGAGATGTCATCACGGATAGACGGTCATTCCGCTGCAAGATAGAGTTTGTCCGTGACACGCAAGGACGGGGACTATGATATTCATCCCTGCCCCTATTTAGAAAATGGGGATTAAATTATCCCCATCCCTATCCCCATAGGAAAAAAAAATCCCCATATCTGCCCTGTCCTAAGGAATTCCCCACGGGTACCCATGGGGATGGGTATTTTTGCCATCCCTAGTTGCGGAGTTGCACTAGTTGCTAGAGCAGACATGGTTGTATGTTGATTTAAGGCAGCAGATAGCTGAGCAAAAATCTGAGTAGAAATTTTTTCACTTATTAGTTGCATCAGCTGAGGCATAGTTAAAGTGATAACTTGCTCGGTGGGGCGCTGGGTCCCAAAGCATTTGGCTTTTGATGAGGCTAAGGGGGAGAAAGAGACACTGTCTTTCTATTTTTCTCCTTTTCTGAAGTGGCTCACCTAGTGTTCACCATTTTTTGATTATAGTCTCGATTTTCCATTGACGGCGCTAAAATGATGAGGTTGAAAGCAGTGTTTACTGGTTTAGGTTAGTATTTGGGCTAACTCAACTTGGCTGGTTGGGTGGTCTAATTGAGAAATAGCTGTGGACTAAGATCTAAAATTATGAGCAAACATCAGACTAGTCGAGATGCCCTCGGCTAAGATACTTTGACGCTTAAGTCAGTACTTGTCGACTAGATAAATTAAACAGTAAAGTGAGGGCTTATAGTGAAGAATGGTGTGCCTTAAGTGGCTGATAGCGAGGTATTTATAGCCTTCTCTAGGTGGATGATATGTTTAAGATGCCCCTAACATGTGTGGGGGGGCTCTTGTCCTTATATGGGGAGTTTTAGGTCATCGTCTATCCCTACACTATTCTAGGTGGTACTACTTCCTACTTTTTGAGACAAAATAGTACATTGGTGGTATGCTTCCTGACAAAAGCGGAGGCAGAGGTGGTATTGGGGTGGCATGCACTATTAATGCGGAGGAATGCTACCTGTCAGGGCATTAAATGTAGTAGAGATATGATTTGATGTTGGGATGACCTTGCTGGTTGACAATAGGTCGACCACAGAACTGGTTTTTGGGAGCAAACAGCCTTCGAGGGTGCGGCATTTGAGACCTCTCGTTGGATACGGTCGAGCACGTGTGCTCGACTTGGCATTTATGGTTAAGTGGTGCGTTTTTGCTTATTGCATAGGCAATAAGGCGATGGTTGATAGTGCGTTTTAAGGTCGATAGCTATTGGGTTGGGCCTACTAGGCCATCTCATATGACTAACATTCATATAAAGTTTCAAATGATAAAGTCATAGTTGGTATAGATTAGGGTTGTTTCTAATTAATAAATTGATTTGTATTGCATTTGTGACTATGCAAGTAGGGCAGTGAGTGCTTCACTTGTTAGCATTACTAAAAAATTGCTATTTGTAATGAAATTTTGGCAAAATCCATTGCAAAATTCTTTGTTGCAAATTTTTGCAATGACCCATTTTGCAGCAGATTTGAGGCGTAACTTTTGTGATTTTGCGACAAAAAAATCTAAAGTTTGCAATGGATTTGTGTCCGAAGCAAAAATTGTAATTTTTTTTTTAAATTTACAATGGAAATTTTAGTCACAAATTTTTAAAAAAATTATGCATCATAATCATATACCAAATTTGGTACCTATAATCAACCAAAAAATTATGTATCCTCAATCTAAATTACAATGCCTAAATAATAATAACTCAAATAAATAAATACATAAAACTCAACAAGGACAACAAACTCTTGAAAAATATGATAAACCAAGTCCTAACTAAAATATAAATTCACAAAATAATGCCAAAAAAATCATCTTACTCAATATAAAGACTTATATTAAATTCCAATGTCTTGAGATATCAAAGTCTGCAATTTCAAAGCAAAAATATAATTAGAATAATGAAAAATGGAAACATAAACTAAGAGACACACACAAAAAAATTCAAAACACTTAGAGAAATATATATTTTGAAATCTAATTAAGAAAAAGCATAAGTTATGCTTGAAATAATTCTTACCTCAAACTCCCCAAGATATATCATTCTAATTGCTTTCGAATAGCAAAATTCAATTGAAGGTTTTCCAAAGGAATTGTCCATCAAAAATTTTCTAAAAACTTAAATTTAAAAGTTAGATGAGTAACCCCTAATTTGGCATAGACTATATGGATATATATAGACAACACAAAAGTTTTGGTGCATAGTGTTTAGCCATATAGGATATTTATTGGCAAATGTACAATGTAAGTATCTATCTTATTGGCATATTGATGTCTATGATAAACAAATTGAGGATTGAAATGCTATAGCTCATTGACAATCCAATTCTTAATTTGTTTATCATTGCATCGAACATATTCAAGTAGATAAAAAGGCCAAAAATTTAATATGATTAATGATACATTCTATCAAAAACTCCTTAAATAAAATACTTCAAATTGCCAAAAAAACAAGACTCAATAAAATGAATATTGTTACTTCAATTAAAAATAATTTATAATATTTATAAACACATATTAAATCAAAAAATTGGATATATGTGTCCCTTACTATAACAAAACAACATATGTCATAATTTACAAAGTTATTATCAATGTAAAATTTTTTTACAAGTGCACATATTTATCTATAAATCATAATTTCATGAACTAAAATTAAAATTTATAAACTTAATACAATTCAACATATACTAACATAAAAGTTTAACTCAATCAAAATTCTAATAGATTTTTTAATTCACATAAAAACATAAATCTAACATAATATAACAACATTTAATACATAAATCAAATTTAAACTAACATAAGTTAATCTAATACATAAATTAATTTTAAACTAATATTTATGATTAATAATATTCGTAAACACATAATGGCACATAAACACTCCTCATACCCATCATCATGCAAGCAATTAAAAATCAATCAATAACAAATGAGAACGCTTCACCCCTTCTCTCAACATCCCATCCTCCTTCCTAATTCTACCAACTCTAAATATATATATCTTAACTAGATATATAATTACAAAAATCATATCTTAACTAAGACATCAATACATATAAATCAAATTTTAACTAAATAAATCATAATTAAAAAATTACCTTAATTAGTGGGGATATTGTAACATATAAGTTCTCCAAACCTGAAACAACACATAAAAAAAACATTAGCATTTTTTAAAATTAAAACAAATTTTTCAAAAAAAATAAAAATAATAAAAAAGTGCCAAATCTCCAACGGCCAACACTTGCTGGGCGCACACCTAGCAATCTTGTTGGGCATTGCTGCTGCAGCATAGCCCAACAGCTGGGCGCACATGCTCAGCAAGCTTGTTAGGCAGTGTTGTTGCAGCATCGCCCAGTAGCTTGCTTGGGGGCAAGCCCCAAGCAAGTTGCTAGGCGTACCAGGTGTACAGCTAGCAAGCTGCTGGCTGACTAGCCACAATATAAAAGAAGAAAAAAATAAAAAAAAAAGAAAGACAGAAAGGGGAAGAGTAATCTTGCAAAAGGGCCCTAAGTGTGTGTGGGTGGGGAAGTTAGGGTTTATTTCCCCCACCCACGCATATATTTTTTTTGTCTTTTTTCCAAATTTGTGATAGATTTTTCCATCACAAAATTGAAATTTTGTGACAAAAAAAAAATCTATTGCAAAATTTCAATTTTGCGATTGATTTTAATTTCAAAAAATTTGCGATAAATTTTTTTTCATCACAAAATTGAAATTTTACGATGGAAAAATCTGTCGCAAATTTTTTTATATATTTTTAAATTTTTTACAATGGATTTTTTCCATTGCAAAAAGCCAAAAAAAAATTTCAAAAATTGCCATTTTGCAATGATTTTTTTGCAGTGGATTTTTTCTATCGCAAAAAACTTTTTTTAGTAGTGTGATTTCTTCATTGACATAAAGCCCTTCGCAAATGTTTATCATTTTTACATCTTTTAGTTTTGTGATTGGTGCTCTCATGAATCCTAGGATGATATTTGAAAAAATGAGTAGTCTCTTGGAGCTCATTTGTTTTATTTGATATTGTATGATAAATACATAATCTAATTCAATTTCAATGTTTGGCTCATTTTTAGAAGTTATTAATACAGTTATGGTCTAGCATGCATTTAAGGGCAAACTTGGCTTGTATATAGGTCTTGAGGTGTGATATGTTTTCCATCATAAGTTGAAAATAAATTTTAATCTGCCAATAGGATAACAGGTCAAGCAAATAATCAAAGTTGAACATCAAGTTATCTAAAATATATAAAACAAAATATTATATAGGATACACAAGAACTCACTATTTATCCTAATCATGTGTATCATACCTAATTCAAGCACCACCAAACAAATGAGCTCTTGGTGTTTTGTTCATATGGGGGAGTGAATTGAGCCCAATAGACCCAATAGTAATCAACAAGCCCAAGAAAGCATTAGGCCGGTTATCTAGTGTAAGCTATCAACATCCCTTCAGTCGACCAACGTGTGATTGATTAGCTCAAGTATGGTCAATAAGCCCTCAGCCAGATAGGCCTCGGGGCACTAGGAGGTTCATCATTAAACTAGAGCATGGCTGAGAGATTCACAGACAAGGAAACATCTCGACTCATTAAACACACTGACAGGTGGCATGTCTCCACATTTAAGAAGCATGCCTCCTCATCAAATGTGAAGATCTCCTTCATATCCCAAAAGGAGGGGGGATGCACCACCTAGAGCGATGTTTCAATTAAATAAAGACTTAAAAATCTTCAGACAAAGACAAAAGCCCTCATTACATGAGCAAAGGCATCATAGATATTTTAACTTCTCATAAGAAACTATAAATACACCAGTATAGCTTCTTCATGAGACATATTCATTATAACTTTGGCCATCACTCTACCACTCTAAATTTTGATCGATTATATTAGCTTGAATGTCGAAGTGTCTTAGCCGAGGACCACCTCAACTAGCTTGACATGTGCTGATTGATTGTAAGACTCCACATTCTCCTATCCTAATACTCACCTCCAACCTGTTTTCTATTGATTGCAGTGGGCCTGAGCCCCATCCTTTACTCCCAACTCCATGCAACATCACTTGTACGTCACTTAGCTTGTGAGAAGCTGATTTTTCATTTGAACTATCATGAATTTTGGCGGATACAAAGTATATAATATCAAGATATCAAGGAAAAATTATATAAAAATAGAACTAGAAGAAACAAAAAACTATAAATTTTATGAATTTTTTCCCCACTATAGTAATAGGAATTTATTCATAAAAGATTTAAAATTAAATGATGAATTTTCATTAAACTATTACACAAACAGGGTAAATCACTCCATTAATCTCAAACTGAATGGACGTATATTTATTTTAATTTCTTCATTTGTTAGGATAACCACAAAGAATGCGTTATTTTTTAAAATGAACGTTTTCTTTTAAAATTATTATCTTACTTGATAACTGATACAATATTATATACTCCCCTAACTAATTTTAAGAACACAGAATGATCATATCAAGAATTTTTATTTTTCTAACACCATTCAAAATAAAAGGAAAGTTCATGCAATCAACTTAATATATATTGAAGTAAATAGTTAAGAGTTAAAATGAATGTAAAAACGTTATAAAGTGAAGTATTGATGCTATCGTATATAAGTTAATGATTTAAAATTCATTTAGGTGCGCATTTAATATATATAAAAATAGGCCCTAATAACAAAGATACCTATTTCCCCTAAGAAAGCTAAAAATACCTATATACTCTAGGATCTATGTCTCGTAATTTGAGTCATACTCAACTTGAACCAATGCTCAATTTGCCATTAAATTTAAATTGTTCGATTAAGATACACAATAGCGTCTTAACATTTCACGTAGAATTATCTATACATGTTTGCTTCAGCAACACCCTATTGCACAACTACGGCCACATATAGGGAATGCAATGGGGCAGGTTTGGTAGGATTCAGGACCCCCCCTCACATGGCATTTGAGAGACCCAAAACACGCCCTGCTCCGCCTTGCCCTGTCTTCCCCTTTGGCCCGAACTAGGAGGGTTGGATATGCGCCTAACCGGGGATCCCCTCCCCCCAGCACTAATGTGCAAAATTGTTCATACTTTTTGAAACTTGAAAGTCATAATTCATGTTCTAAATTATATTTTAGTTATATGTCATCATTCTTAAGTGTTTTTACTGCTTTCCTTTGAAACCAAAATTTTGGGGATTCAAATAAATTCTTACTGGAGATAAGATTCCTTTATTTTTCAAAGATTGTGTGGATTCTTGATATTTTAGAATCTTCTTAACTGGAGAAACTTTTAACCAATGACAATGAATGGTCAGCTGAGATATGAAGTGAGCTAGCCAGAGAGAAAATATAAAGGAAAAGAGAAGATGCAGGCGGGCAAACTAAGCGGGACGGAAGAGAAAAATTGAAAGCATTAAAGGAGTGGAGCCCTAGTTGAAGTTATAACTATATGGCTATATAATATTTACTTAATAAATTAATATGTACGGGGTGGGTCTAGGGCTAATTTGATTAAACTCGCAACCCGCCTGAACCTGATACTCACCCTAACCCATTTAATTAGACCCGAACCCACTCCATCAGGGATGGTCCGAGGCAATGCCCCGGATTATTCGGGCCTATTGCCATCCCTAACCACATAGAGGCAAAGATACTTTCACATTCATCATACTATTCTTTTTTTTTAATGCATATACATGCATATAGGACTGTCAATGTATTGGATTCATATTCGAATTTAGGATTCGGATTGGATCATGTTGAATCCAAATTCAAATCCAAAAGTAGTATGCTATATCCAAATTCAATCCAACATTATATAGGATCTGTAGTTGGCATAACCACATACGAATTTGGATAAAAGTCAAATATCTATTGGATATCCAAAAAATTCAAATCCGAATACTTTCAAATCATCATATATTTATTATTTTTTTAAAAATTTAGTAAAATCTAAATTCAAAACAATCATTCTTAAAAAAATACACAACAGATTAATGAATAAATTTTTAAGTTTAGTGATTACTTAAAAGCAATAATAGAATTTAATTTAATTACATTCATTATCCAAATTATTGCATTTTAGATTCCGTTATTGATAATTGTAATTATTTGGCATTATAAATACGTTGTTATACTTAATTTTTTAATTAACTAATTATAGATTCAAAGTTTTATAAAAAGAAAACTTATCTTGATCAAATTGAAATTTGCATTGGATTATTGCCATATCATGGCATTCAGCTCCTACTCGCATCATGTTTTTTTTTTTTTTTTTTTTTTTTTTATAAAAATAGAGAAACAAGTGATGTAATTGTAGTATAAATAAACTCAAACTTTAACAATTTATATTAAAAAAATACTTGATTTGATATATTTCATATGAATTCATTACTTCATCCATCCAAATATCCACTTTAGCATTACTATAAGACCCTGTATATACATCTATAATACTAAATATATTTGAATTTGAACTATCAATGAATCGAGTTATATCCATATTTGTTCTATTTATTTTGGATCATGAACTTTTTTAATCAGATCATATCTATCAAATTTTTTATCGATTAAAAATTCTAAATAATGAAATCGAATTCGAATTAAAATCTGCTTCATTGATAGACTTATTTGCACGTCAATTCGTTAGGTTCAAACCTCTTACCCCACACCTTATGTATAAAACTAATATCATTTGGCTAAATATCCACTCAAATTTGACCAATTATAGTTTACCTTAGGTATTGAATAAGTTTTATTGAATTCCTTCAATAACTTCTAACTTCTAAATGTGATCCAGGTTTGACACTCGAATTCACTACAGTACAGCTAACCCAAATCATACCATTCGATTGTGGAAACAAGAAATAGAATGACTTGACTAAACTTCATGATGATCTTAAATCAGTATGACAATGGATGGTATAATCCGAATCTCAAAATAAACATTTAAATTGAGATAGAGTGAGCCATATTTATTTTTCTAATTTTCTTCAAGTTAAAGAATAAAAACACTAGATTTATCTTAAACCTGTTACACCTATTTAAACTTTGGGTTGAGACATTTGGGGAAAAAAAGCTCTACCGTCTAAACTAAAATCAAAATGCTATTTCAACTAAAATTACACGTGATATTATAATTTCGAATCCTTACTTCCAGAAACATTTGCTTTAAATGAAATGAGAATAGACATATTGAGACTTGTGGGGGTGTGATAAACCATAAAGATTAAGATATTCATGTTTGGATTTGTTTGTTTGTTTTTTTTAAAATATATTTTGAAAGTGGGATAAAAGAATATGATGAGAATGAAATTATGTTTAATTATATTTGCAAGAAAAAATAAATTTGACCATAAATTTCTTTTCTTATATGTTTTATTTGATTAATGATGTCTTATCAAATATTTATGTTATCATATATTATTTCTATAGTGATATAAAAAATTTTAATATTACTTGAAAAATTAATTTATAAAATAATATTTATTTATATCTTAAAAATATTTTTAAAAAATAAAAACATTGGCAGAATTCAAATCACAAGCACAGCCTAAAACATTTGGATGTTTTTGGGGTGTCCGGTGCAACATCGAACGGTCCAATCAAATCAAATCACTTTAACATCCAACAGAAAAAGGCACCCGCCGCTGGCACGTGCGGGGTTTGCCCCCGATTCACCGAACACTGCCCCATAGTTGATATGAAAGGGAAAACTCCGCTGCTACAACAGACCACAGGGCTTGTTGTTCTATATTTTGAGAAAATATTTTTTAATTCTCAAAATAATTTTAAAATGTATGTATATTTTTTATTTTTTTAAAATATTATAATTTTTTATTTAAAAAATTTCTCATAATTCACCAAAAAAAATTTTACACCAAAAAAAATTTTACATCCTAAAAAGTACACATATTTCTTCATTTTCTAACTCCATCTTTCACATCACTCATTTATTTATCGCTATATCACTTTACTTATATATACATATATATACCCACATATATGTTTATATATATGAAAATATTAAAATTTTGCTGTTTAAAATTTTTTTAAACTTATGTCTACAAATTTAATTAAACTAATAGTTCGAGAAAATTAATTAAATTTAATAAATAATTTATACTAAATAACATATTAAATTAATTAAATAATAGAATAGTTATATCTAATATTTAACATATTAATTAAATATCATATTTATTCATTTAATAAAATATTTAAGACGCTTTACTTTGATATAAAAATAAATTATTCAAAAAAACTCATCTTCATTAAATAAAAATATTCACATTTATTTCAAATTATTATAAAAAATAAATTATAGTGTCATATTTATTTAATAATCTATTAAGTTTAATAAATTAATATCAATACAATTAAAATAATTATTGTGAAAATTAATTAAAATTAAGTAAAATATTTTTTTATTGTTACTAAGTAATTTATTTATTAAATAATATATTAATTAAATAATGAGTTAAAGTAAATAATTAACTTATTAATTAATTAATTAATTTAATTATTTAAATAACTTGTTATGCATATATTAATTATATTTTATATTTCATGTATAATCAAATATTATTTGTTTAATAAATAATTTGTAATTTAGTTCCATATGATATAAAATTATTTATTTTTTTAATTTGATGAATCGTTATTATATATTATTTTATTTAAATAAATAACTAAGTTTTATTTCTACATAAATTGTAAATAATAAATAGTTAAATAATTATATTTTAAGAATAAATAATAATTAGTTTATAATTAATGTACAATAATTAATTTTTTTTATAAACCCATATCAATAATTATGATATAATTATGATATTAACTGATTTTTTATAATTAAGATACAATTATAATTTCATAAATAATTAATATTTATTAATAAAATCATAAAAATATAAATTTTATAATAAAGCACCAATTGTATTAATTACACATTATTTTGTTACAACAATGTAATAATTATTATATATATATATTTATTTATTTACACATTCATCATCCAACTATAAATACACATACACATATAATATATTACATAAAAAAAATCACTTTCACTTTACAAATCAAACAAAAAAGTAACTATTTTGATATCAACAGTAAAGTTTGTCTTCTACTAAAACATAAAAAAACAAACAATTGATTCTCAAATTATTTTTTATATTTTTCCAAAATAAAAAGAAACACTTGATACATTCTCCAAATTTTCTTCCAAAAATTCATTTCCCCAAAAAATTTTCTACAAAATGCCCAAAATGTAAGAGGACAAGACCTCACTCTCACAAGAACTCCTTTTCCTTAATTTTGGATAATAATTGGAGTAATTAATTTAGTTATTCAGTAAAATAATTAGTTCTATCATTGTGTTAATAAATAATTTAATATCCTATGTAGAACCATTTAATTACGATGAAGAATAAGATGTATAACACCGTTTATATAAATTAATAGAACTAAATAAATTCCCAAAAAAAAAATTAATGGCTGTTTTTTTATATTGTTAAAAGGAATTTTCCAATTTTTGTTATTGAAAGTTAGAAATATATTCATTTTTAAAATATTACTCTTTCTCTTTTTCAAATCTTCTTTACTATAGCATATATCACATGTCAAAACCAATTAATTTTGACATAATTAACTACCCCTAATTTACTCCAATCATATTAAAATATTTTTTAAAAAAATTATATCTGTGTATATATATTAATAATATATATATATTCAAAAAAATACACACCTTTTCATATGTAAAAAAGTATAAATTAAATAAAATTTCAATTTTATGCATATCATACTCTATGTTTGCACATAATTCATCCAAATATACTTTTATCTCTATCCAATAATTAATTAACATATTTTCTAACTTAGGAAATGCTTAAAATTAAAAATATTTAATGGAAGCATATCCATGCAGCTTTTTTCATCTTCACATTTATGATGAATAGTAATGTTTTCCTTTTGTCGTCTTGCACTCTTTCTCATAAGATTGGATTTGTAATATCCAATAATGTGATAGAGTTTCGACCCTTTGATAGAAATTTACTACTATTTCTTGCAGTTTGCAAGAAAGTCACTTTAAATAGTACAATTAATATGTAAATTATATTTTTGTGAATTATTGAAATATATTTGTTATTTGAATTTTTATTTCAGATTATAAAATTTTAAAATGCAATTCAACTTTGAAATCATTTACATACCAAGATATAAATAACTGTAATTAAAATAATAATCCACATTATCTAAGATAATCTTTAGTACGTATCTATACTATTAATACAGTATCTACCCCTCTTTTATTGTATTTTTGTATGATTTGCTTAAAATGCTCTCACTCATTTCTTTTAATTCTAATAACTAGAAGTTATGTAATAACTACAATTTATAATACATCTTATATGGGTACAGTCCACAAGTCCAATATAATTGGCCCAAAAATTGATGTCGCCGTCAAGCGCCAGACATGACTCAAGCCCACAACCCACACATAATATATATCAACCTCAACACAAATCACATAGAACTAGGAAAGTTGGTCAAGTCCTATTGACTGATTCAGGTTGAGCAACCAGCAGGGGGGAGAAAGTGCCAATCGCAGGAGCATTAATTGTAGCTCTTGCCACCAATCTTGTCTGCATTTAATGTAGCCAAACCACCTTCCCATCTGCATTTAATGGCTTTGTCAGCTTATCACCTCTACATTAATAGCAGCAAACACACCCCTGGTTACAAGCCGATTATACCAATGAAGGCAAACTAGGTCAAAAAGACCTATAATGCCCTTATATTGGGAAAAGAAGAACTAATCCATAATAAAGACAAAATTGTCCTTTCTATCCTTTGCCAAACATTATAAATACCCCATTCCCAAAGTTGAAGATATGTTTTTTCACTCTCTAAGCCATTACTCTGCTAAATTATTTTCTAATCGAGTACACATTGACTTAAGTATCGGAAGGTCTTAGCTGAGGACCTTCTTAGCTAGCGTAATGTTTGTTCCCTAGTTGCAAAATTTGACCCACATCTTTCTTCCCCCTTTCATACTAACTTTTTGGTCCAGGATAGAAGCTATACCTACAAAGAAACCCTCCGTCATTTGGCGTTGCTGCGAGGACTTTAAATTCACAATCGAGAAAATAGTGAACATCAGGCATACCACATTCAAAAGGTAGAGTGATCACAGATCACCACCACCACCCTCTCCACCATCACAAACACAACAAGTCCAAGACGCAATGGGATCCAGCTCTCAGCTGGAGCAGGTAATAACTTTGATGATCCCATAGCTTATGCAAATCATAAGCGACCAAATATCAGCACAGCTATCAGTTGCCTTGAAAAGACATAATAATAAGTTCGTCATGGCTGCTAGTGCGACCCCACATCCTTCCTATTAGAAAAAGAGGCCCCTACGAGATGACAGACCAAGGAATCACACTCATCTTTATACGAGCAAGCGCGATGTTAGCATTGGTCAGTACTCATGAGAAGATGCCCTTCGTCAGCCCCATGAAGAGGTAGTGGATTCAGTTAATCATTTCGTTTGACCCAATTGAGCCTAGCAGCGCGATAAGGTCAATGGCCTAAGACCTCAACAAAGCAGAAATTTATCTTAAGCAGACTTTAAGGAATGGGATGAGGTCTTACACTAAGTCCAACAACTGACCAAAAGCCTAGAAGAAATTTCCATGCAGAACATGGAAAGAAACCTCCAACCTAATGGTCCTGACTCCATTGAGAAAAAGAGTCCCCATTCATTCAAGAGATAATTGATGAGGACATAGCTATCAATGTAAAGATTTTAACTGGCCTACCCAGGTATGACGGATCCACCAACCTTGATAAGCACTTACTGTAGTTTGAGCATATGATGCAACTCCATGGACACAACAAACACATTTATGCCAAGATGCCGGTCACCACATTTTAGGGAATAGCACTTGAATAGTTTGTTAAGTTGGAACTTGCATCCATATTCTCTTATGACTAGCTTTGTGATAAATTCCTCCATCAATTTGCCAGCAAAAGGAAAGCAAAGCTTCCCCACATTATCTCCATACAGTAAAGCAGAAGGAAAAAGAATCTCTCTAGGATTTCTTTGCCAGATTTAATATCGAGGTGTTAAAAATTGATAACTCTAGGATCGAGTTCTTGATCGACATGCTATTCCTCAATCTTAGGTATAAAGAATGCGCTAGTACTTTAGTTTGAGAGAGATTATGCTTAATGGAGGAACTACTTGACCTCACGAAGAGGTATATGACCTAAGAAAATATAAACAAGATGAAATATAAAAGCACGAAAAATGCTAAAAAGAAAGGAAATGAGAAAGATAATAGACATCAGAAAGACGGCCATTGGTCCCCATCAAGAGATTCCATAATTATACTTTGTTGAACACCCCAAAAGGGAGGTCCTATTTGCTATCTAACATGACAACCTCCTCAAAAAACTAAAAAAGCTCAATAAATAATAGCTATGAAGAATTCCAAGAAATATTGTCACTTCTATAAGTTGAAAGGTCATGACATGAGGGATTGCTTCAACTTCCATGATGAAATCGAATGACTGATTCGGCAAGGCCATTTAAAAAAATTTGTTGATAAAAAAGTCAAACAGAAAGGCCAAACCAACCGAACTCTCCATAGAGAAAAGTTGATCAGCATAAGGGAAGATGATAGAGGTGAGAGGAAGGTCAAAAAAGAATGCCCCCATTGCGAGGTGTGATTGATACCATTGTAGGAGGACAGACAGAGGGGAGACTTTAAAATAGCAAGAAGATAGGTTTAGAGGCAACTTGAATCCACTAAGACCTTGGGAGCTAAAACAATCTTTCAATTATCCACCAATACAGAGCTTATTTTCTTCATAGATTCTAACCTCTCATACCTAGGGAACTAAGGAGTTGATAGTAAATTAGATTGTCCACTTATCATGACAGTGGAAATTGCCAACTTTGAAGTAAGAAAAATTTTGGTTGATAATGATAGCTCCACCAACATAATATTCTTATTGACCTTGGAAAGAATGAAGTTAGGCAAGCTTAAGTTCGAGTCGGTATGTATCCCGCTTGTTGAATTTTGGGGAACTAAGATAATCCTAGTGGGTCTATAAGTCTATCCACCTCATTTGGTGAAGCGCCCAAGAGGTAGACCCTGATGATCAGCTACTTGGTGGTCAACGCCCTATTCACCTATAATGCCATCATTTGGAGGCTAGCATTGAACGACTTTAGAGCAATTGTTTCAACTTATCATATGAAGGTCAAATTCCCAACAATAGTTGGAATTGGCGAACTACTTTGCAACATGAAAGAGACATGACAATACTACACCATCTCGGTCAAGGTAAACAAACAAAAATCTCAACCAAAACTGAATCCCTTGGGGAACATCCTAGTAACGAAACCCGTGGAGGGACACACCAATAAGAAGAAATAAAGGTTGCGTTAATGGAAGAATTTAGGACTATAGTGCTTAAACCTAGAAATTTTGACAAAACCACAAAGATCGAGACAAACCTGGGGGGGTAACATGGAATACATGCTGGTCGATTTTCTCAGGGAGAACATTGATGTTTTGATTTGGAAGGCAGCCGATCTACAGGGAATTCACCCTGAAGTTATTGTCTACCATCTTAATGTGGAACCAACCTTCAAACCTGTCAAGCAGAAGACTAGGATGTTCAATGTAGAAAGAAGCTAGATCATCAAGAAAGAGATCAACAAGCTCTTACAGGCATGCTACATTATAAAAATTTATGTTATGTTCTTTACATTTCCCAAAAAAATTTAATCCCCAAAAAAATTTCAAAATGAAGGCACATTCTCCAAATTTTTTCCCAAAATACTTAAATTTTATCTCCAAAAAATCTCTCCTAATTCACCCTAAAAATTACACTTACCTCCTTATTTTCTCATTCTGTTTATCACATCACTCATTCATTTATCATTCTAAGTTCACACATCCATATATATATATATATGTATATATATATATATATGAAAATATTAAGATTTTACAAGTTAAATATTCTAAAACTTATGTTTACAAATTTAATTAAACTAATTATCGAAAAAATAAATTAAATTTAATTAAATATTATTTTTGTTATTACTAAATAATTCATTTATTGAATAACATATTAAATTCATTAAATTTATTTATTAATTAAATAATATAGTAGTTATATTTAATATTTAATGTATTAATGAAATATTATAGTTGTTCATTTAATAAATAACTTAAGATATTTTAATTTGATATAATAAATAAATTAATCCTCTTCAAAAAATTATTCTTCATTTAATGTCAATCTTCTCATTTATTTAAAATTATAATAAAAAATTTGATTATAGGGTGATATTTTATTTAATAATATATTAAATTTAATAAATTAATATTGATATGCTTAAAGTAATTGTTGAGAGAAATAATTAAATTTATTTAAAATTATTTGATTATTACTAAGTATATATTTACTAAATAATGTATTAATTACATAATAAGTTAAAATAATTAAATAACTTATTAAATTAATTTATTTAAATAACTTATTATTTATATATTGATTATATTTCATAGTTTATGTATAATTAAATATTACTTTTATTTATTTAATAAATAATTTAAGATGATGTAATTTCATATAATATAATATTTTTTTAATTTGATGAATCTTTATTGAGACTAATTATATATATAAATTATTAAATATTTATTTAATTTAAATAAATAACTAAGGTTTATTTATACATAAATTGTAAGTAATAAATAGTTAAATAATTATATTTTAATTAATAAAAAAATTAGTGTATAATTAATGTACAATAATTAAATTTTTTTATAAGTTGATATTAACAATTATGATAGAAGCTAATTTTTTATAATTAAGATATAATTATAATCTTAAGAATAATTAATCTTTATTAATATATATTTTATTCTAAATAATACTTCATTTACTAATGTTAAATTTATAAAAATATAAATTTTAAAATAAATAACCAATTAAATTAATTAAACTCATATTTCAATCATTACAAATATATATATACACACATGCATCATCGAACTATAAATATACTTATACATAACACATAAAAAAATTATTTTCACTCTACAAATCTAACAAAAAAGCAATTGACTTGACTTCTACAGTAAGTTTGTCTCTTCCCAAATATAAAGAAACAAACAACTCATTCTCAAATCATTTTTCATATTTCTCTAAAACAAAAAGAAACACTTTGCACATTCTTCAAATTTTCTCTAAAAAACCCATTCCCCAAAAAATTTTCCTACAAAATGGCCAAAATGTAAAAGAACATAGCCTTAATATCCTAGTTGGGTATATAATATAGTCCTTGTCCATAAAAATGAGGGCAAATGGAGAATGTATAATGATTTTCATTGATTTGAATAAAACATGCCCTAAAGACCCTTACACACTGCCTCAAATAAATTTATTAGTCAATTCAACAGTAGGGTATGACCTCTTGAGCAAAATCAATGCGTTCCATGGGTGTTATCAAATTTTTATGGCTCCTTAGGATAGGGACAAAACTTATTTTGGGGTCTGGAATGGTTTATATTATTTTTTGGTCATGTCCTTAAACCTCAAAACGCTGGGTAGTTTACGAAAGACTGGTGAATTTTATGTTAAAAATGAGACTAGTTGAATGATGGAGGTTTATGTTAACGACATGATTGTCAAATCAGGGAAGGAGGTGAGCTATTTAGCCAACCTCGACCATACATTCTCAATATTGAGAGCTTTTGGAATGAAACTTAACTTTAACAATGCACATTTGGGGTGATAGGTGACAAATTCTTGGGTTACATAGTCAACCAAACGGGAATTGAAGCAAACCCACAAATGATCCAAACAATTTAGGATACTTCTCCACCTAAGTGATTAGATACATCTAGAGACTAGTCAAAAAGATCATAACTTTAGGTTGATTCATTGCCCGACTAGCTGACAAAAGCTTACCATTTTTCCAAATTCTCAGGAATGCTCACAAGTTTCAATGGAAAGAAGAATGCAACGAGGCCTTGGTTGACTTAAAGTAATATCTATTCACTCTACCAATGCTCACCAAGCTCCAGGTCAGGGAAGTCCTTTATTTGTACTTTGTAGTTTCAATAGCAATAGTTAGTTTAGTTCTAGTATCCACACAACAAGGCACACATAGACCAATGTGCTGCATCAACAAAGCTTTGCAAGGTCCGGTACACAATTATATAGAGATTGAAAGGTTTGTATTTTCCTTAATTACAACGGCAAGAAAATTGAGGCCTTACTTCCAGTTACACTCTATTGTTGTTCTAACACACCAACCCTTAAAGCAAGTGTTGTCCAAACTAGATATGTCTAGTAGATTAGCTAAATGGGCTATAGAGTTGGGTGAATTTGATGCTAATTTCCCATTAAAGTACAAGTGTTGGTTGATTGCATAGTAGAATACATCGACCTCCCCGTAATAGTTGAGCAGCAACTAATCATCTAGTCTTTACATGTTGACCTATCAACAACATCCTCAGGAGATAGAGCAAGCATTTCTTTATCCTCCCCTCCAGGAGAAGAATATGATTTTACTATCAAACTTGACTACCTAACACCGATAATGAAGTGGAATATAAAGCCTTTATTTCAGGCATAATGATGGCTATTGACAGAGAAGTTGAGCACTTAACAAGTATAACAAACTCATAATTGGTCACTGAACAATTTCGAGCAAATTTGGAAGTAAAAGAAACATCTATACAGATACTTTACAGAAGTCAAGAGGTTGGAATAACAATTTAAGAAATTTGTACTTAGCTAGGTTCTTAGGTTAGAAAACGAGAGAGCAGATGTGCTATCTAAATTCACTAGCTCAACTAAAGGTACCAGGGTCAGAACTAAGTATGGGATATTGAGAAATTGTTTTCTAGTTGGCAAGATGAAATCAAAGCTTACCTAAAGGAAGGTAAAGTGCTAGAGAATAAGGCAGAAGCTAGAAGATTAAGGGGGATGGGCAATCAAATTTTCCCTTGATGAGTTTAGTAAGTTATACAAGAGGTCTTTCTTGAGCCCTCTATTAAGACGTTTAACATCACAACAAGCATAAGAGGTCTTGGAAGAGATCTATGCAGGCATGTAGAAACCACTCTAGGAGATGAGAAATAGCCTACAAAGTTATCAGGCATGGATACTTCTAGCCAACCCTATTTTAGGATACAATCAACTTCATCAAAAAATGCCCATCCTGCCAGGTACACACTAATGTATATCATCAACCAGCTTCAACTTTGGTTCCAATCAAAATTACTTGGCCATTTGACCAGTGGAAAATAGACATAGTAAGCTCATTTTTTAGGGCCATGAGTTAGAGAAAGTATATGATAGTGGTAGTTGAATATTTTACCAAGTGGGATTGAAGTAAAAGTAGTCTTAAAAATAACTAACGCAATAATAAGAGGTTTTTTTTAATGAAAAAACATCATTTAACACTTTAGTTTGTGAAAGGTGCTGATATCGGATAATGGGACCTAATTCTAGAGCAAAAGCATGAGAAATCGATGTGAATTCTTGGGATACGACAACACTTTATGTCGGTTGGCAACCCACAAACAAAGAGGCAAACAGAGTCACCAATCAAACCATCCTATACCATATCAAAACTAACTTTGAAAAATCTAAAAGCAATTTGGCAGATGAACTTCTAAGAGTGTTATAGGCTTATAGGATAACTCCAAGAACTACAACAGGTCACAACCCCTACAGTTTGATCTGTAGCTTGGAAGCAATGATCCTAACAGAATTGATACAACACACATCTTGAGTGATTCACTACAATTCGATTAGAATTGAAGCCCGGAGACTACTTGACCTCAAAATTGTTGATGAGTTGCAATAGTAGGCATACACAAAAATGTAAAGGTATAGATCAGTAATGGCAAAACATTACGATAAGAGAATCAAACCAAGAAGCTTCCAGGTTTGGGACTACATCCTTAAAAAGTTTGAAGTATCAAAGCCCGTAGAAAAACTTGAGCCCAAATGGGAAGGTCCTTAGTCATGAAGGAGGCCAAAAATAACTCTTACAAGATAGTAGATATGAATACAAATGAGTTACCTAGACCATGGAATGCTACGAACTTGAAGAAATTCTATGTATAGAATAAGAACCTGCAATCTCATCCAACCATCTTAAAGTCGCATAAGATCCAATTTTCTTGAAATATACACAACTGTTACTGTTTTGTGAGAAAGAATAATTTAGTTAATCTCGTAGTTGCATAATAAAATTAGTTTCAAACAAATTAATAAAGAAATAAGCATATATTGACCTTGTAGTCACGTAATAAAATCGGTTTCGAACCATCCAATGAAAGAGTAAGCATGCGCCAACCTTGTAGTTGTGTGGCAAAGTAGGTTTCATACCAATTAATAAAGATATAAACATTTATCGGCATCGTAGTTGCATAATTAAGTTGATTTTAAACCAGTTATTAGAAAACTAAAATTCCATCTCGACCTTAGCATTGGTAATTAAATTGGTTTCGAACCACTTAACAAGATATATATCGACCTCAAAGGTCAACCATATAATCACAAACACATAATAGTAACATAATATGCAAATGATCAAAATTAACATAAAGAAGTGATATCGACAAAAAACATAATCATAATTAAAATTGAAATCATCAAATCATCCATACAAATGAAAAGTAAATTGTTCAAATTTCCATTAGGGCATTACATCATCAGAAAAATAAAAAACATACATCAACCAAAAAATAGGAATTTTTCAGCTAGACCCTGCTTCTTTGTCCCGGTTTCTATGTCCAGCAATTTCGGTAGCAACCTCATCCATATTTTATTGAGCTCATTCACTGTGTCAACTGCAACAACCTGAGGGGAGCCATCGACCTCCTAATTCGGCCTAGAAAGAGGTACCCCACAAGTTGAGAGGGGCTAGTGTCATTACCTAAGAACAAACCATCTGCAACAGGAATATACATCACGATATCCACTTCCTTATTTTTGATGTCAAGAGCAAAGTCATTGATAAATTTGAACTCTTTCCCCACCTCTACAACTTTAGGATAGGGAGGGGCATCTGCCTCCTCAGTAAATGCATTCTTATCATAGTCCTCTAGCTGCTCATTTTTCAAAATATTTAATTGAGCCTTCCTCTCAAATTTGGTAGCTGAGGAACTTAAGCTGTTTCATTGCTTTTTCAAATGCCTTCCTGGCATAATCCATACTAAAGGTCACATTAGCATAAATGAAAATAAGGTTCAACATAAATTGCTGAACAACCTCCTTCTGAATCTCAAGTAACGCCTGAAAAACTCACTTTGAACGTAATGAAGGTGGCTTTCATAGCCTTGTGCTTGACTAGATAATGAAGCCCTCTATACCTCAACCATTAACCTATTCAGTAAATCATCCACCTAACTATTTTGTTGAATGGTCGCTAGCAACTCCATGTCCTTCTTCTCGACCATCTTCTCTAATTCCTGAACCCTCAACTTCGGAGACTTCAGCTTAGTCTTTGAGAGCTCAAATTGTCCATTTTCCAATTGCTAGCATTTCTTTTCCAATTTCACATTATATGCTTGGTAGAGCTCGAACCTTTGATATAGGTTGTATCCTCATTGCTCGACTTGTAGAATCAACTAGTGTTAGTAGCACCTAAACCGCAATACAAAGCAACCAAAACATAAACATACTATGTTTGCATGATATGCAAATGCCTTCAAGGCATTTGGCTACTACAGGTTGAGCATCTTTTTCTGATCTTTTAGGAAAAGATCAACAGTCAGTATAGTTAATGGGGTCACCCCATCCGACCTTACACTCAGCATCAATGCAGTGCTCAACACATCGATCCTAGGCCTGAAGTGTGGCTCAGGGAAATTTGGTAACTTAAGTAGCACCTTGTTTGGTAGCACTGGATACACATCCTTATTAGGGGTAACAGCTTTCCACTTGCCATTTTTTATGGTAGTCTTTTTAGCTGTGGTGGCTCAACCCTGCTCCCCCAACCTCTATAGCTTTTCTCTCCAAATGAGTAGCTGGACTTGTCGTTTTAGCCACATTTTGAATGGTGGTAGGTGGAGTAGCTAGAGGCACTCCTTTAGAGCAAGCAACTTGAGATACCCCTTCCCGACAAGTAGTAGCAGCCTTTTTGCACTTTTATACCTTTTGCTGTCTCACCATGACTTGTTGACGTGCTTGATTCATGATAGGCCAACCTACAAAAAAGGTAATATATCAATCAAACACTCTATCAAAATAAAGTGAAGAAGTTCAATTTTAGAAGAAATTTAAGTCTACCTAAATGTGCATTCGCCTGTAGCTTCAAAGGGGCTCTTGACAATCCCGCCAACACTAAGTTCCTCTCCCTGGTTAACCTAAATGCCTCCATCTCCCCAAACTCAATCAAATAATGAGTAAAGGTGTTATCTCAAGTTCAATTTTCATTTGCGGGTATCTCAACCCACCCTTTCAACCAGCTTCGCGGGATATTAAAATTAACCCCATCAAGGACCCATACAAAGAAATACCTCTTCTTCCAGGCCTAGCTATGGGAAAAAGAGAGGGTTACATAGATTTTTCTATGGGGTCAAGCGGTTTGATAATAAAACCTAACTCCTTAGTACTTCCTAACTTTCGGGACATTGAGAGACAAAAAAAGATTGTTAAAGTTCACAAAGGATAGGGGTTGAACATAGATCATCATTAAAACTACAAAATTATATAAAATAGAGAAATAATTAGGCAAAAGCTAAGTGATGCAAATGCGGAGACTTATCAACAGGTCGATTATGGGTTGGGCAAGCAGAAACCTAAAGCTATACTTTATAGCATCCTCAAAGACAGTAATACACCCTTCGAGGGATGCATTCATTCTATCCCCCACCCTAGGCCTGGTCATCTCAAACTCGTCAGGAATATAATTATTTCCTTAAATTGACCTCAGGTCATTTAAAGTTATCTCGGGGATAATCTCGCTATAGTGGACATTCATAAACAACCTTCTTCCCGACATTGGAGGTCAATCAACCTCCTCATAGGGTCATCCCTCATCTATGATAGGCGCAGACAAACCACCCTCATTAACCATAGAACCAAAAGGCCCAGTTCTCTCATGAGCTTCTAACCCAAGCTCATCAGCACTCATCTCCTTGGACTCACTAAAATTACTCGATCTCTCGCTCGATGATTCCAGAGAAGTGGACCCATTACTCACACTCATAGAAATATTTGACGATCAAGTCATCTTCGAATTACAAGATTAAACCCCACCTTCCTCGACAACCCTAGCCATTTGTACGATTGTCGATACAAGAGGAGAAAACCACACAATTGAACTAAAAGAGAGAATAGAAGGGACTTATGGAAAATAGAAGTAGAAATTACAGATGGAATTAGGTTGAACTCGATCAAAAATCCTAAATAGTAACCCAGTAAAAATAGCAAATAGATAGTTATAGGTATTTATTGCCCGGCCCCATCACACCAACCAATTAAACTAACTGGCTATCGATTAGTTAATCTGTAATTGCTAATTACTGTATGTAATTATCAAGTAACCACCCAAAAATAGTTCTTGCCCGCAACATCCTAGTCAATATTCAAATAAGAATCATGTTACTCTTTGTTTTGAACCCCCACCAAATCTATTGGATTATAGGGTGGGGGGACTCATGATATGTGTATAGCCTACAAGCACAATATAATCGACCTAAAAATTGATGTTGCTGTCAGGCCCCAGATGAGACTTGAGCTTATAACCCACACGTAATGTAACTCAATCTTATACATAGATCACACAGAACCAGGAAAGTTGGTTAAGTCTTATTGACTAGCTTAGGTTGAGCAACCAGCACGATGGGAGAGAGCATCGGCCGTAGGAGCATTAATTGCAACACCTGCCATCAATCTTGTCCACGTTTCCGTAGCCAAACCACCATTCTATTTGCATTTAATGGCCCTATCAGCCCATCACCTCTGCATTAAAGGCAATAAAGGTGCCCTTTGTTGCCAGTCGGCCATAATAATGAAGGCAAACTAGGTCAGAAAAACCTATAATGCTTCTGTACGAGGAAGAGAAGAACTAATCCATAATAAGGACAAAATTGTCCTTTTTATTTCTTGCTAGGCACTATATGTACCCTCTTCCAAGAGTAAAAGGTATGCTTTTTCACTCTCTTTAAGCCATTACTCTGCCAAATTATTTTCTAGTTGAACACATATTGACTTTAGTATTGAATGTCTTAACCGAGGACTTCTTCGGCTAGTTTAACGTTTGTTCCTTGATTGCAAAATTCAACCCACCTTTCTTTCTCCCCCTCTCATACCCAACTTTTTGGTTGAGGATAGGAGCTATACCTAAAAAAAACCCTTCATCAACATCTATTGTATGTATATAATTATCATTTTAGTGTAGTTCTTTTTAATTTTTACTTATGTTAAAATTTTAATAAATATATTAAAATTATTAAAATAAATTTATATTATATAAAAACTTAAATATTTTTATTATATAAACAAATATTGTGAAAATTTTAACATATACATTAAACGTACCAAATTACTAGGATGAAATAATGAATCGAGTAAGCAATTCAAATACTAATTTGATGAAATTGTGTAATTATAATTAATAGACATCCTTCTTATGTAGTCTAAATTAGAAAATTTGCTAGACATCCTTTCTATATTATATAGTACACAATAAGTTTGCCAATACACTAAATTTTGGTAATTTTGAATTTTATGAAACTCATACATTTTATTAAATATTTATCAATAAAATTTAAATTTATTAAAAATTAATATTTGAATCAAAGTTAATAAGTTACTGTCAATAGAGGCATACCCCTTTATACTATATAAGTTGACCAAATTATAATTGGTCGTTGAATATTCAACAACAATGTGTGTAATTTTTACATCTGTCCAACTTCTTTACGAAATTTAAAATTACAAAAAATAAAAGAATTATAATTATAGACATCTTTGTGATATTACATAATGTAAAATAAAATTTATTAAATATTAAATTTTTAATTATTTTGATCAAAAAGTTGAAGAAAGAAGAAGGAAGGTGGTCGTGGGATTCAGAAAGCAAAGAGTGCACAAAATTGACAAAGGACAGTCCAATGTAAGAAAGAGTCTGTTGTTGTTTCCAATATTGTACTTGTGTTACGTGGTGATGTTTTCCATTTTCTATTTATTTATTTGTTTTTTTATATTTAAAAAATTAATTTTACATATTTAATGAGTAAAAATTTAATTTAAATTTCCTATTTTTCACATGCGTATCAGCTACGGAAGGGGTGGTGTCATTGTAAGAGTCACGGCCTATAAATAGTCATCAAAAAAGTTGGCAAAGGGCAAAACCTCCTCTTCTTTGTGCTCTCTAGGGTTTAATTGAGAAATGGCATTCTCATCGGTCGTGAGATCTGCAGCGTCTCCTGTTGTCGATGTCAAGGCTTTCGGTCTGTCCGATGGGTCGAAGGTGAGATTTTTATTTTTGATGAGTAGTTAAATTTATTAAAAAATTTAGCTCAGATCAGTTATTTAATATTCATTACTTTCATTAATTCATTTTCACACTTCACTTTATGAATCGCATGTCATTGAAAAAGTTATGGACGCACTGTTATTTTTGCTTCTGCAGCACTTCGTTTGGCCAAATTACTTTCACTGAGAGTTTCTAATGGTTGAAGTGTACTAGCAAATAAAAAGAATAAATGGACCAAGTTTATTGTTAGTTGCACTGACTGAGAAAATAAGTTTGGAAGTCAACTCATAGAGGGATATATGTTGTTCAGTGAGTTTATGAGCTTTGTGCCACTTTCCTTGTTTCTTGAGGATCATAAGCTGTATATTTGAAAGCGTCAAAACAATTATTCATGAACCAAAGTTCTTCCTCTCTTATCTCAATTTATCTCTGAATTTAGTTCTCTTGGAAGTCTGTAACACTTAATTGTATTGGTTATCTTAGGGACCATGTGGGCGCCTTAATCACAACAATGCTGTGAAGTTCCAGTCTGGCATTTTTGGAAGTAATGTTCCAGGGCGGTCATCTTCTTCGTTACAGTTGAGTGATACATAACCCCCATTCTAAAAAATGCTAATAATGTATTATGCCATTATAGATTCATATGACACTAATGCTAATTTTATACTAGACAGGAAGTTTACCTCCCATAGAATTCAACCTGTCAAAGCAACAGCGACAGAAGTACCTAAAACAGTGCGAAGTAAGGTCCATACACTTATATTTTTCTGGGTTTTCTGGTCAATTCAATATTAGAGGCTGAAAAGCTCTATTCTGCATTTTACTGATACAGAATCAAAAAGTGGTGGGAAAACAAAGATTGGCATCAATGGTATGTTTTTTCATCAGATTTTGTTGTTCACTCATTCTTGTGATTTCATCTTCTCTGGTTATTTCTCGAAGTTGAATTTTTTGTTTTTGAGGTTATCAATATTATTTGCTCATATATCATTGATTTACTTGTTACTTACTAAATGCAATTTTATGAATGACAACTTCTATTCAGGTTTAATTATGGAAAAGCATTAAGGCAAACTATGACTAAGATGCTTGAACTGTGCAGGTTTTGGACGTATTGGGAGATTAGTTTTACGCATTGCGACTCTTAGGAGTGATATTGATGTGGTGGCTGTTAATGATCCTTTTATTGATTCAAAATACATGGTAAGCATGCTCGTTTGGTTTTCATTTATATTGTTTTAGCTGCTTGGGTGAGTAGTTGTTGCTAAATGCAATAAAGCAATGCTATGTGCTAATCTTGTATTGCCCAGTTTGAGTATGAGTTACCGAAAGTGTAAATGTGAAATATGTCTTCAACCCTCTCAGGCATACATGTTCAAGTATGATTCCACCCATGGACCTTACAAGGGGACCGTCAGTGTCATAGATGAATCCACTTTAGAAATCAATGGAAAGCAGATTAAAGTTAGCAGCAAAAGGTATCACCAAATTATTTGAAATCCTATAACTATTCTTGATCAGCATTCTACATTGTGCTATATATGTGCATATTTTGTGTCATGGCTGGTTATCTGTCATTGCTATCTCTCTTGATACAGGGACCCAGCGGAGATTCCTTGGGGTGATTATGGGGCTGAGTATGTTGTTGAATCTTCTGGTGTCTTTACAACTATTGAGAAGGCTTCGGCGCACATAAAGGTTAGAAACAGGGGTGATGCTTTAGATAAATCTTTGGCCATATCATATAAGAAGCTACTCAGTAAAGTCTGTTGTCGTGTAGGGTGGTGCAAAGAAGGTTGTAATTTCAGCTCCATCGGCTGATGCTCCTATGTTTGTGGTTGGCGTAAATGAGACTACTTACAAAGCCAGCATGGATATCGTTTCGAATGCAAGCTGTACCACCAATTGCCTTGCTCCTCTTGCCAAGGTTTGACTAAAATCTTGTGAAGTTCATAGGATTATAAGGAAAAGAAGTTTTGAATCTCCAAATCTTATTTATTTTTAGTTTTTAAAAAATTCCTCTTGAATTTTAAGCCACATTCTTTTTGAAGCCAGTGAAGTGTTATTCTCTTATACTGTTATGCACGGCAGGTAGTACACAAAGAGTTTGGTATTGTAGAGGGTTTGATGACAACTGTCCATGCGACAACAGGTATTTGCTAGGCCAGTATGTTTAGAATATTACCTTTTTCTCTCTTTGCGTTTATGCCTAGCCCGGGATCTTCTTTGTCACGCTGGTTTTTGTTTATATCCAGCCACACAGAAGACAGTTGATGGTCCTTCAAGGAAGGACTGGCGGGGTGGCCGTGGAGCAGGGCAGAACATCATCCCTAGCTCCACTGGTGCTGCAAAGGTATGAGGCAGTTTACAATTGGAAAACCTTTCATATATCAATTTCTGCAAAAACTTATTTGTGCTTCAAATGAGTTTTAGGCTGTTGGAAAAGTCCTTCCAGAACTCAATGGCAAGCTCACAGGGATGGCCTTCCGGGTTCCCACACCTAATGTCTCTGTTGTAGACTTGACTTGTCGGCTCGAGAAGAGTGCTTCTTATGAAGACGTCAAAGCAGCTATAAAGTATGTGAACCCCACCTTTGTTTTTCCATGGATCTTATGTTACTCTTTTGCACGTGCATTTTCAGTGTATTTTTAAATGCAATTTTGAGTATTTTTTCCTCAAAACAATCAGGTATGCATCAGAAGGTCCACTTTATGGTATTCTTGGCTACACGGATGAAGATGTTGTCTCCAACGATTTTGTTGGTGACTCAAGGTATACATTCCTCCCTCTCCATGGCCTCTATGCCAGTTTTTTATTTCTGTATGCAATTGCTTGGAACTTGAAACTTTTCATCACTGTCTTTTGGTGCACTCGTTGCAGGTCGAGCATATTTGATGCTAAGGCTGGCATAGGTCTAAGCAAGTCTTTCATGAAGCTTGTGTCTTGGTATGATAATGAGTGGGGTTACAGGTATATATTATCTCCCTCCCTCCTCCCTCCTCCACCCTCCATACGTCTCCATATCTATCCATCGATCCATGTGCATGTTCTGTGTGAGTTTTGTGCCTAGTGCCAGACAACATGGTCCATTACACGACTATTGTTTCGTGTAAGTTTTGTGCCTAGTGCTAGACAACATGGTCCAGTGCCAGAAAACTTGGTCCATTACATGACTATATACTTTGGTATTTGTTTTGCAGTAACCGGGTGTTGGACTTGATAGAGCATATGGCGTTGGTGGCAGCCACTAAATAGAGAAGCCGCAGAATTCTTTAGTTAGTACGGGGGAATGGTCGCAAAATTTTTAGCTGCAATTTGTGCTTTGAAATTTGAATGGCCATCCTTCTGTGCCATCATAATTAGCTAGCGAAGCCGGATGAAGGGCTTCAGAAATAATGTTGTTGTATGAGTTTAGAAACTCATTTAGAAAGAACTACATTTATTGGGTTGGATGTTTTAAGTATACCATCTAAATCATTCCTTTAATATTTGCTCTTGAAAAATGAAATACTGCTCATTATATGCCCATGCATCCAAGAGTTAGATGCAGCAGCCACATTCTATCTGTGTGCAATATTAGCTTCTTACTCAAACATTAATAACTCTTGACTAACACAAACATTAACAGCTGAAGTGGGGTAATCTCTCTTTAAGTGAACATAGAAATGGAGTCTACAAGATTAGCCACTAGATGCCTACATTATATCTACCATAAACAATCAATTGTCTGCTTTTAACTTCGTACACACAATAATTGATTATTAAGCATGATTTATTTTGGCAGTTCGCAGAGAAATGGAAAATGGGATCATTTAACCGACGCCGACGCCATTAAATAAAAGACTAGGAGTTATATTTGGACCTCGCTGGGGGAGGTGGAGGTGGGAAAGTTCAAATGGAAATTTGATACTTGTAACGGTGCATGATGAGGATTCAGCTCAATCATGCAAAGTGTCATACCAAAGCCCCATACGTGTCTGGTACCAGTTTCCCTATATATATATATCCCTTCAATCCACATATGAGGTTAAGTTTAGTTCAATTTTTTAGCTTCAGAAACAGGAGGCGTGGGCTCTAAGGTTTTCTTCAGTTTTCTCTTTCTACTTCTACTCTTTACTACTCGCAAGTTAACATTCTCTCTAAATTTCTCTTATTGCATCAAAACCATGAAGTCAGAATGCTCACCAATTGTTTGTAATGATGGCTAATTTGACACAGAAGACGAGCTAGTGGGTAATACAATGGTATTGAAGGCGGAGGCAAGAGACTGCGAATCACAGAGCCATGGGTTCAAGCGGCAGTGCTGGAGCGATCACAACTGTCGGCTGGTGTGCCGGAATGAAGGTTTTCCGGGCGGTAGGTGCCGGGGCCTCCGCAAGCGATGTTTCTGCACCAGGCCTTGTGCCTAGTGAATTGGTTGGAGACTATCAAGGAGGTAGTCGTTTTCGGAGTATTAATTATCAAGTGTGTGTGGGTGTGGTGTGAATAAATTTGCCAGTTGTTGTGTGTGCAAGTGATGTGAATAAATATATTTCACTAGTGGACGAGAAGATTGATGCGATGAAGGGAAGTCTTTTCTAATAAACTAATTTCGTAAATCTTGACGCTGATTTTCTGTGGAAATAAGAAATAAGAAATAAGAGATAACAAATATGACATGGGACATATGTCAAGCATATTTTTCAGAAATTAATTTTACAAAAATAAAAAATATTTAATATATATGGAAAGGATGTTTACATGGAATAGAATCGGGTGGGTGGTACACTCGGTGGAGAATTTTTAATTTCATATTTTTATTTTTATATTTTTTTATTATTTAAAAATAGAAACATATCACTTTTTACATATTTTTGTTTAATATTATTTTTAATATATATTTTTAAAAATTTTATTATTGTTCTCTCTCAACATTCAACTTATTAAATTCAATATAATAATTATTTTTTTAATAATCTATTCAAATATAAATTTATTTTCACTAACTAACCTTTCAAAATATGAAAATGATGGAAATGAGAAGTGAAAGTGAAAATAAATCAAATGGGGCCTTATATATTTTTCATTCTTGGTTGACATATAATATAACAACAAATTTTCATTCAGGAGATATGATTCAACAATTTAATTGTCAATATAATGCTAAAATTATGCATACAGATGGAAAAGAAAGGAACTTCCTTGTAATCTAAAGCAAATGATCTCAAATTTTTCATAATGATCTGTTCAAATTGTTGTGCAATTACAATCATATAATCTATCTATTAAAAAGAGAATTACATATCGTGTAAATTTTATTATTGTCGGCGTTAAATTAATCTATATATTAAAGAAAAAGAATTATGTATGTTTAAATTTTATTCATGTTGGTATTAAATTAAGAATTCTAAATTTTTAGTTACAAAATCGATTTTATGCTTGCCTTTTGTCGATGAGATAAGTTCTATACATTTTTTGTTTGAAAAATAACATATCAATCTATGGATTTAATTATTACAACACAGAGAGTAGGTTTTTTTTTTTATTTTTTTTTCACCATTTGCAAAATTCAGCTACAAATTTTTGATTGCACACAATTCTAAGTGTGTGATTCCAAATGAATTTCAAGACCTCCAAAGCCAGCATCGCGGATTCTCTGTCCATGGGTTGTGCTAGAAAAAATTATGTAGCGTACAATAAATCTGACCATTAAACTATGAATTTTAATTTTCAATAATAAAATTAAATTTTCTCCATGCATTTTGTCAATAAAAATTCGTAAGATCAAGATCTATCCACTTTATTGGAAATAAATTAATTATTGGTCGATTAATTGTCATATATAGAAAAGTTATTTTATATATTATTGCAAAATTTTGATCTTACGAATTTTATATAAGTGTGAAGTATTTTTTGTTATATGCTAGTAGTTTTAGTAAATTTTATATTTTTTTATTAATTTTTCAGTCTAAAATAAACAAATATAATTTTTTTAAATAATATAAATGTTAATAAATTTAAAATTTTTTGGGATAAATAAAAAGAGAAGTTTTTGATAAGATGAAATAATTAAGGGTAAATAACAGTAAAATTGGATATGGAAGAGAGAAAATAAAATTATATCATCATTATTTTTAAAATAAAATTGACTTTAACATCTTATTACAAAATATATCAAAATGAATTTTATCAAACATGTTGGTACCCAATATTTATTCAATTCAAATTTGTTATAACACAAACTTTTTTAATCAAACAAACTTTTTGATATTGAAAGAATACGTAATTCAATTCAAATTTTCTACCTAAAATTAAATATTTTTTATCGAACAATGTTTTGTCACACTTTTTAGTACCAAAAAAACTAGTAATTCAATTTAAATTTTTTATGAATCTTATCATGATCTTCAAGAATTAGAATAGTACAATTATTTTTTTTGGGGTTGTGCTAAAAATGGGAAATATATATTGCATAAATCTAACTCATATTCGAATTAAATTATGAATTCTAAGGGTTGGATTGGTTGTGTTCTAAGCTTTTATGGTGGAATTTTATTCTAATATGTGGATTTTTATTAATTGAATTTATTTTTTAATAAAATAAAAGGGGGCTAAATTAATACGATTAATGAGACATGACTTATATGACTTATTATTTTGATCCAATACTGCTAAGGTTTTTTTTATCTTAATAGACTTGCTATGACAATTGGTGTAGACTCAATCTTACGTACTCGTGATTTGGGGGGGAGGGTGGCTCTTTAGGGTTTTATCTTATATATATTGTAGCTAAATCCCTTCTCCATTTCACGTTCTGATTTTGCTATTCTATTAAAGCTATCAAGTTTGTTTGTTTGAGAAGGAGTGAAAGACTTAGCAATTAACCGTGAAATTATTGGAATTATTAATAATCAAATTTATGGCTCAAACAGGTATATCAATAAATCATTCATTATGGTATTTTGATTTCATGGGTACATGCATCTTGGGTTGGATTATATCTTTCAATTGGTATCAGAGCAACATATCTATGAATTAAAATTCAATTTCATTGATTGTGTTATTTCCTAGATCTTTTATTCTACTATTATGAATATTTTGAATGTGTGTAGATAATTTTATGATCAAGAATGAATTGTATATATTTTTGAGTTTAAGTCTTGAATCCAAATTAATGAGAAAGTCTATTTACAAAACCCAATATATATGTGTGGGTTCTTGTGGAGTATATTTTTGGCACAGTTAGTGAATTGGTTATGTAGGATTAAATATCAAATACTACTTTTAATTTTTATTTTACTCTCCACTTATTTTTTTAAATACTACACTCCTTACTTTTTGCAAAAACTTAGAAATCACTCTTCACTTCTTTCATAAAGACTTAAATGCCCTTCCAATTAGTCAAAACAACCAAAAAACTGTATCCTCTCCAAAAATCCCACACACACTATGTGAATAGAAGAACAGAAAAAGAACGGGAAAGAAAATAGAAGAACAAAAGAAGAGAACAGAAGAAGAAGAAAAAGAAAGAAGACAAAAAAGAAGAAACAGTGGAGGGGGAGAATAGAGGTGTGCAGAAAAGAACAGAAGAATAAGAAGAGAACATAATTGCTCGGAGAAGTGGGTTCTTTTTGTCGGCCTTGATTTTCCCAATTTCAAGAGTTTTTCAGGTAGAGTTTTTTAAATTTCTTTGTTTGAAATGTTGTTTTGGTTGTAAAAAATTAGAACCTATTTGTTATATAGATAATTTTTGTTGTTGTAATATTGAAAATCTCTAATGTGTACTCGAAAAGCATGAAGTTGTACTTCATTTTTTGGAGTTTATACTTCTTATTTCTAAAATTACACATTGAAATAATCTAAAAATATATCATACTTTGTACTTGAAAGGCATGGGTTATGCTTCATTTGTCTCAATTTATAATTCTCATACCAAAACAACCCCTAATTAATTTGTTTAATTTAGTTTAACAGTGGCATTGTTAGATGGGAGATTTTATCAGTTTAACAGTGGCATTGTTAGATTGGAGATTTGATAAAATTTTGGTACTTTTTATTCAATAATATGCTCTTTTTTTTTTCAAAAAATAGGATTAAATATGTAAAATACAGTGTACTTCAGTATATATCATTATAATTGGTAGTATATACTAATTTTTTATATTTGATCGTAGAAGTGGCAAGATAGCACGAGCTTGACTCTCATAGCTCTCCTTAGGAGAATTTGAAATCCAAGATGAGAACAAAATATTTTGATATATTGAAGAAGATTTTGCTCTATACATAGTTCTAGCTTCATTCGGCATGAAACTGTATGTAGGAGGTTTCAAGCCAAAAATCTATCATTTATCTTTGTGGGAGGGGTTGCAGTTCCATTTTCTGCATCTAAATATTTATGATTTTGGTTGCCACATGTGGGGCAATTAGTTGATATCAATTTGAAGATGAAGTCTTCAACTATCGACCGCCTTTTTCCCCAAAAAAAATGAAAAATATAACACGAGTTGAAATAGCGAAAAAATTTGAGGAATATGTGCATAAGGAGAGTGAGGAGGAGTTAAATTATTTTTTATATGTTTTTAGTTTTTAATTTTTTTAAATTTTCAACTAATAACTATCGGATTTCACAATTTCTCCTACTATGCTCAGACGATTTGTCAAGAGTCCGTTTGTATGCATATGGCATTGCCATATATGACTTTCTTGTCCAAGGTATAAGGAACTATGTAGGGGGAATACGTGGAGAAAATAGTTAGAAGAAGTACCTTGATGGAGGCATGATTCATTTGATGGTTAATTTGGACTATTTTGTGGATATTAGATGTTAATATGGCGCAATATTTTCATGATTGATTATGTGTTTTGAATGATACTAAGTTAGATGCTAATGTGAATGTTAAGCACAAAATGTTGGACATCAAGCACGTAAGTCAAATTAATAGAGTACAATACAATCAATTTGAAGTACACTTTGTGCAACTGAAGAATTGTTTCTAATAAAATTGTAGTGAGGTTCAGTACAATATGCTGAAAATAAGGTATATAGATCAAAATAAATGAAGTATATATGAGGTTAATTTGAAGTACACATTATGCAAATGAAGAATTAGTTCTACTAAAGTTGTAGTGAAGTTACTTTATGCTAGAAATCAATTATACAAATGGAACAAATAGAGTACATATGTGGTTATTTTAAAGTATACTTAGTACAATTAGAGAATTT
Organism: Jacaranda copaia; assembly: GCA_014898725.1. Lineage (NCBI taxonomy): Eukaryota > Viridiplantae > Streptophyta > Magnoliopsida > Lamiales > Bignoniaceae > Jacaranda > Jacaranda copaia. The sequence goes on from JACGDI010003151.1 coordinate 1,117,332, forward strand.
GTAGTAAGGTTAAGTATAATGCATTGGAAATCAAGTACATAGATCGAACATACGAAGTATAAATTATGTTATATTGAAGTACACTTTGTGAAATTAGAACATTAGTTCTATTAAAGTCATATTGAGGTTAACTATAATATGCTAGAAATCAAGTACATAGATCGAACATATAAAGTACCTGTGGGATTATTTTGAAGCACACTTTTGTTAATCAATCTAATTATGACTGCTTTAAAAATAATACACCTTTTTGAGACTATCAAACCAATTGTTCTAAGTATTTGTAGGAGTGATAGGATGAATGTGATTGACAAATGCTCATTATGTTTACAACTTTGAATATAAAAAGATACTTTATACTATTTGAATGGTAACTTAATTTGTGGAATGCAAGTAGTTATCTCCTAGCCACTTAAACACGTTTGTATCCATGCCACACTAATATTACATGCATGTTTAGTGTTTGGTTGTTTATTCTTAAGAAATAAAAGCCAAAATATGAAACAAAAGTCAAGTTCATCACTATTAGTACAAAAATTTAGAAATCAAGTACAAATATTGAACAAACAATGCACAAATATCATCATTTTGAAGTATACTTCGTGCAAATGGATAATTAGTTACATTAAAGTTGTAGTGGCGTTCAATACGATATGTGGGAAATCAAGTGCAATATTGAAATAACAAATTACAGATGTTTGCTTATGATTTTTGAATTGAAAATGAACAATTAGTTCTATTAAAGTTGCAGTGAGATTTAGTACAATATACGGAAAATTAAGTACAAATATTGAACAAACAAAGTACAGATGTTGTTATTTTGAAGTATACTTTGTGCAAATGAACAATTAGTTTCATTAAAGTTGTAGTGAGATTCAGAACTATATGCGGGAAATCAAGCATCTAACAAAGAAAGTACAAATGTTATTACTTTGAAGTATACTATGTGCAACTGAATAACTAATCTATAATAATTGTAGTGAGGTTCAAGTACAATATATTTGAGACTATCACACCAATTGAAATATACATTTGTATGGGTGGTGGGATGGATATTATCATCAAATGCTCATATATTTACAACTTTGAATGTACAACTATACTTTACACCATTACAAATGATAGCTTGGTTCGTTGAATGCTAGTAGTTATCTTTTAAATATTTTAACATGTTTGTATTCGTACCATACTGATACTATACGCATTTTTAGAATTTTGTTGTTTATTCTCAATAAATAAAAGTCAAAGTATGTAAAAATAAAAACTCAAATTTATCACTATCAATATAATCAAGAAATCAAGTACATATGTCCCGAAATTAAGTACAAATCTCACTTAGTGAAGTATTAAAGCACTGATATCTCACACATCTATTCATGTATTGGTAGTATATTTTCAATACATAGATAAAACAAACGAAGTATGTATGGATTTATTTTGAAATACACTTTGTGCAATTGAATAATTAATCTATAATAATTGTAGTAAGATTCAAGTACAATATTTTTGAGACTGTCAGATCAATTGATGTACATATTTGTACTGGTGGTAGGATGGATATGATCGGAAAATGCTCATGTATTTACAACTTTGAATGTACAAGTATACCTTAAACTATTGTGAAAAATAACTTGGTTCATTGAATGCTAGTAGTCATCTCTTAAATATTTTAAAATGTTTGTATTCATACCTGATGCTGCAATGAGCTGAATGGT
>JACGDI010003151.1:1119146-1165156 GCA_014898725.1 Jacaranda copaia
GATACTACACACATTTTTAGAATTTTAGTTGTTTATTCTCAAGAAATAAAAGGCAAAATATGTCATGAAATTTAAATTTATTACTATCATTACAAAAATCAAGAAATCAAGTACGTAATTGCCTAAATGAAGTACATATGTCATCAAGTATTACTTTCACTTAGTGAAGTACTAATGTACTGATATCTCATGCGTCTCTTCATGCAATGGTAGTATATTTTCAATATAAATAAAGTACATAGATAGAATGAAAGAAGTATATATAGGCTTATTTTGAAATACACTTTTTGCAAGCTATTGCTAGTACATTTTCAGTTGGAATCAAGTATATATTTGCAATAATGAAGTGCATATGTCTTGAAATCAAGTATAAATGTCCTTTAGTGGAGTGTTGAAATATATATATCCCACACCATCTGTTCTGACAACTGCTATAGTATATTTTATATGTAAATCAAGTATATAATTGCTATAGTGAAGTACATATGTTTTGAAATCAAGTACAACTCACCTTAATGAAGTATTAAAACACTTATATCTCATGCATCTATTCATGCATTGATATCTCACACATCTCTTCATGCATTGGTAGTATATTTTCAATATAAATAAAGCACACAGATAGAACAAATAAAGTATATATGGACTTATTTTGAAGTACACTTTTTGCAAGCTATTGTTAATACATTTTTAGTGGAAATCAAGTACATATTTGCTATAATGAAGTACATATGTTCTGAAATTAAATATAAATCTCCTTAGTGGAGTACTGAAATAAATATATCTCAAATAATCTATTCAGACAACTGCTAGTACATTTTCTATGGAAATCAAGTATAGAATTGCCATAATGAAGTACATATATTCTGAAATCAAGTATAAATCACCCTTAATGAAGTACTAAAGCATTGATATCTCAAGCATGTCTTCAATCCTTGGTGAAATATTTTCAACATAAATAAAGTAAATAGATAGAAAAACAAAGTATATATTGGCTTATTTTGAAGTACACTTTTTGCAAGCTCCTGCTAGCACATTTTTAGTGCAAATTAAGTACATTTTGCCATAATGAAGAACATATGTTCCGAAATCAACTATAAATCTTCCTTAATGGAGTACTGAAATATGGATATCTCACACAATCTATTTAGACAATTGCTAGTACATTTTCAATGGAAATCAAGTACATAATTGCCATGAGGAAGTACGTACGACCAAAGATCAAGTATAAAACACATATCAGTACTTGCAAAGAGAATTTCAAAAACAGAGTATGTTCATATAATATGTTTGAATATATATATATATATATAACATAATAGTTATTTAGAAACATAAAGTAATTCACAAATACATTACAAATCCAGTGCAAATGATGCAGTCCAAAGTTCTTCAAAATTCTTTTCCTTCTTCTACCCGCATCTCTAGTAAACACTATTTTTGCTGATTAAGAAAAGAATTAAAAACAAGTATGCATCCATAAATAATGATAAAACTTAATACAAGAATAATGACAGAAAGAAAATGCAAATCAAGTAGTACACCTCAAGTATAAAACACTGGTAATACAGTACAATTTTAGATAATCAATTAGTAGAACACTTCAAGTATATAACTTCAACAATGCAGTACAATTTTAGGTCAAATGAAGTTAATTTAGTAATTGAAGAATAATAATTTAGCATTGTCGTATAGTTTCAAATAAATGAAGTACAATTGTAGAATACTTCAAGTATAAAACACTGGTAATGCAATACAATTTTAGATTATCAATTAATAGAACACTTCAAGTATAAAGCTTTAACAATGCAGTACAAGTTTAATTAAAATGAAGTATAAATATAGAACACTTCAAGTACAAAAGGAGTTCCAAGTAAATGAAATATAATTGCAGTGCACTTCAAGTATATAACTTTAAAAAATGCAATATAGTTCAAGTACTATAAAAGTATTATTTGAACACATCACTGCTATTTCTTCCACTGCTTTTGGGTTCGTCCTTTCGATTTATAATAATGTCAATAATATTCATTTTTAGTATCAAATACATTAAGACCATATTCATGACATCGTCATTGCTCAAAGTCACATACAATATTTGATGTAGAGCTATGTAATGCAAAGTAAAGAGCTTGGGTTGATTTCACTCCATTTTCTTGCAAGATTAAGGTAGAAGTCCATTGAAGGCATACTATCCTTAATTGATATTATATGGAGTTAGTTATTGTAGCGGCAATTTCTTAAGACTTGAGCGAATACTTCTCCTTCATTACAGGTTGACATTTTCAAAAATCTACAAGGTAAAGAAATTGGCATGGAATAAATTTGGTGGTGATGGTTGCACCGTTGGGCTCACTTTTCTTTTGTGTCGTTTTTTTTATATTTCTAGAATAAGGTTTTAGTGTTGGGGAAAAAGAATAAAGGGTGTTTGGTTGTGTGGATAGAGAAGAAGTAAAAAAAAATAATAGGAAAAAATATTATACCTAAGAGTATTTTTGCCAAATCAAAATGCTGGAAAGTGATCTCTAAACTTTTACAAGAGGTAGGGAGTGCATTATTTAAAAAATCAAATAGGGACTGGTTTTGAAAATGAAAAGTGGTTTTGGTACTTTATAATAAGTGGCCATTATTGTATCTAGCTTCAATTTATTGGTTATATAATTGTATGACTAGTTTGTATTTTGTTGTGTTTGGTAATTGCTTATATTAGATTACTAAATTGTTGACTATATATACATACATATATATATATATATATATATATATTACAAATGAATAAATCAGTAGATGGATGTCTAAGTTTCTGCCGATTATGTATGCAAAACGTGATTTGTTTCTGTGGCTGCATTTACGATCGGTTGAAAAAGCATCTTCAATTGTATTTCTTTTCTTTTTTTTTGGACTCCACCCATAAATGATTTTTTTGAAGTAAAAAAAAGGGAAAGAAAGAAAGAAAGTAAGTTTGGAGTCACGCATGGGCGGCAACCATACTATAGTGCAAAACAAGTTTTCAACATATCCTAATCTGACTTCAACATGTGGAAGGAGTATTACTCATAATATTGTGATAATAACATTTTAATCCAATTTTTTTTGCGTACTGACTGATGTTCAAGTAAAAAGTCCATTATAGTTGTTCTTAAATTAATCTTTATTTTCATTTTTGCAATTGCATCTTCATGTACATTAGTAGAAAGTTAAACTTTTTGCTGATTTAAGTGATAAAATGATTTTCGTTGATTTAATAGTGTCATCCATTATATTTTGTCATCTTGATCGATTTTCTCACAATTTTTTTTAACTAATTGGTTCGCAATTTGTGGAGCTATGAGATGGGTTAATTACGCTGAAATCAATGTTCTTTTAAGTGGGAGTTTAGTCGGCCCATTTTTTATTTTTTTTTAATACCTTCATCACATGCCATTGGTGTTTATTTAGAAAAAGTGCAACTATAGTTCAAATTATTAGGGCTGTAACAGAAGTTGAAGGCATAATCTTTTTCTGTAATTGTTATCTCATCTAAAATAGTATGCTTTTGACTATTTTAGAATTTTTAGAATTGGACTCCTCTAATAGTTCTATGGGCACTTTACATATTTTTAGGAAATCTAATAGTCAATCAAATTAGATTTTGAATAACTTGAATGCTTCGGATATTCTTTGATATCTTCCTAAAGTACATATTGTTCTAGTACTTAATTTTATGGGAGTCTTGCATATATATTGTGCATGCGTAAGTTGGGCAATTAATTATTAAGCTCAGTCATGTGCTTATTTTATGGGTTTAAATAAATAGTTACATTAAAGTGTTTTATTTATTGAGATTTTTAAAATTTGTGGCATGCATATCTCGAGTCGGTATTATTATACATTCTTACTTATTCAAAGGAGGTTAGGTATGTGTGATAATTGATTTTGTTGGTATGGAACATATTGATGGGGATATATTAATTTAGAAAATTTGTTTCCCAAAGAAGGTAACTCTTCAATAATTAGTATATTGTTGTACTATTCTTGCATGAGAGGCCCTGTGTGTATGACATTCTTTTCCCAAAGGGGAGTTTGTCGTGATTCATGAGAACTCTATGAGGAACTAAGTTGTATTATTCTAAGCTTATTCTTATTAATTACCTATTATTGACAATGATTTGTTGGATTCTTGTTATTTTGGGCAGTTACTATGAATTTGAACAACAGTAGTGCTACTATTAAACTGTGGAGTGGTGAAAATTATATGAAATGAAAATGTTAAACTGCATTTGCCTTAGGATTAGCTTGTATTAATATAACTTCTTGGGAGAATTAATCTCCCCAACCTTCTAATAATGCTTCCGATGCTGTGAAAAGAGCTTATGTCTAGTGGGAGGGGTCCAATTGCCTAAGTTTTTTAGCTATGAAAACTTCAATTAGAGTGCACATCCTAAGGTTAATTATGCTAGGGAATTTTTCCACATAGTAGAATAAATGTATCAAGTGTAATATAGGTTTGAGGTTAGGAATCTAATGAGTGATTTGATAAGTATGCAATATAATAATTTTGGTGGAGTTAGGGATTATATTCTAAAAATTTCATATCTAATCCAAACTCAAAGATTTTGATATTTCCCTTCTTAATAGCAATATTGTCCATGCCGCTCTTAATTTCTTGCTTGTGGAATTTAGTCAAATTGAAAATAGTCGACAACACCCAAAATGAGTTATAGAGTATTCTAAACCTTATTTCCAAATGTGTTTATGAGAAAAAGAAAATTAAGAGGGCGAGTGGACAAACAGTCTTGCTTGCTTTGGAAAATATTTTCTCTATCTTGATTTTCACTTAAAACTTAATTCTATTTATGTTTTGGAAATTTGGGTTGTGCTATCACCTTTAGCAAAGGGAAGGTTAATTTGATGTTGGACATTAAAATTAGGGTGAATTACATCCAAATCTCAGGAGGTGTGGCGTAATTACGAAAAAAATTCCTCGTTATTTTGAAACGTACAAATACTCACTATCGTTCACCGCCATCTAACAATATAGTACAATTGTTACTCGTCGTTAGGGTTTCGTCCATATGCTGTAAACAAATAGGTGAAGTTTTGAAATGGCCTTTATGATGACTGACTTCAATTTTGAACATTTCTGACATTTTTTTTATGGATGAAAATACCCTTAAGGACTATATTGTAAGACATTTAGAATTTTAAGATTGTATTTGTAATATTTTGATTATCATGCATATACATATGCATGTGCATATATGGATGTAAATATATACATGCGCATATATATACATAAATATACACATATCTCTATATATAATTAGACATAAATGCACATATATGCGTATCTATATATTTAAATATGCATACATATATAAATATAGATGCATATATATATATATATTACATACATATAAATATATATGTATTAAATAATAGATTGACGCGCGCGTGCGCACGCACACACACACATACATACCCATCCCCACCCTCACCACACTACACCGCACCAACTCGGCCATGGCTAGATCTGTATTGGCTAAATCTGGCCTAGCCATCTAGCCATAGCCATGGCCATGGTAAGCAAAAGGTTGGGAAGGGAAGGGGCGAACTCGAATATGACAGAAGGTAGGCCAACCAAACCATTCTAGTAAAACCTTTAGGGGAGGAAGAGAAGATGTGGGGAGGGAGTTGAGGGGCCAAAGGCAGCCATGGCTTGCAGAAGGTTGGGGGAAGGGGTGGCGGGGTAGGGGTAGAAAGGAGAAGCTAAAGCATTTTAAACTATATATATTTTTCTAAATTAATGAATAAATAAAATTAATATATATTAATGTATTTTGTTCTTAATTAAGAAATAAATTTAATTTAATTAATTTAAATGTATTTATAATTTAACATTATTAAATATAGAATTTAAGATTATAAAATGATAGATTTTTATTTTTAATTTTAATTTTTTACTTATTTTATAGTTAATAAAAAAATTAACAAAATTTAATTAATTATATTAGATGTTTTTATTATTTTAATTATTGAGTATGTAATTTAAAATTATTAAGATTATATTATAATTTACAATTATTAAGATTGTGTTACCCAAGATGATAGATAGATTTTTATTTTTATTTTACTTATTTTACTTAATTAATAAATAAATATATTTGAAATAAATTTAGTAAAATTATTTAAATAATTCAAATTTGAAATTATTGAAGTTATATTTTATAAGATAAATTTATTTTACGTTATATTTAAAATTATTAAAATTATTAAAGTTATATTATATAAGATAAGTTTTTATTTTAAGTAATGTTGTAATTTAAAAATATTAAAATCATATTTTCTAAGGAGATGAATTTAAATCTTTAATAAATTTAAGGTGATAAAATGTATCAAATAAATCCTCATAAATAAAAAAATATTACAAATAGGTCGAAGGATATTTATGTCTTTGCATATTTCTATTTAGTTTTATTTTTTGGCCAATTTTAACAAATGGGCATTTTTTACTTTTCTCACTTTTCAGTCAGCACTACATTTTAGTTTCACAGTTTAGGGGGGTAAATGTAATTTTCAAAATAACAAGGGTATTTTTGTAATTATGCCAAACATTAGGAGGTGTGGATGTAATTCACCCTACATATAATGTATCTATTATAACAAATGGTGGATCAAAGAAAATAAAGTTGGCATGACAAGAAAATAGATTTCAAGCAAGAAAAAGATATGACTCTTGGCCAATCAAGATTTGTGGCAAGACAAATCATGTAGAAACGTACAATCCAAATTCAATTCACATCATCATACATTACGTCAAGTAACTAAAATCTTGTAAGACGTATATGATGTTAATTCGCAGGAATAATTGATGAGACATGCATAACAGACTCAAGGGTAGACACCTACAATTCAAATTCATATCGTCGTAGACTACGTCCAGCGCAGTTATGTACTTACCATAGTTGTTGTACATATGTTTATTAAAAATAAAAGGTCAAACATAAATAACTAAAAAAGTAATAATAATTAAGAAAAGGAGTAAGGGACACAAGAAACTCTAGTTTCTGGTCCCTTTGTTTAAGTGACAAGAAATTGGTTTCTGATGTGTTGAATTCAATTAATAAATGATGATAATTTCTATTTTGTCACAATTAGTATTTTTTAAGTGATGATAATTTTTATTTTGTAAAAATATGGCTCAATAGTGACAAAAATTAGTATTTTAAGTTGTTATTAATTACAATTAATGACACTCCTATAGTGATAACCTAATGAGAACAATAATTGTCATGATAATTATATTAGTATAAGATTTTCATTATCACTAGATTATAACTATAGGTGTATCACTAATTGTCAATGATGACAACTTGAACACCACTCTTGTTACTATTTGGTTTGTAAAAACCGATAAGTTGACAAATCTAGATCTTTTGTCACCTAATATATATAATCAGTTATAACTTTTGTATTGCCACTTACTATTTTATCATTATCTTATCTTTTTCTTGTAGTGTAATACTTTGTCTCTATTTGTTATGATATTTTTTTTGAAACATTCTAACCAATCTTTTGAGATAGTAACTCATATTGAATTCTTTGCTTATTGCTTTCAAGCTGCTTGTCTGTTTTTTATGATTTTTTATTTTTGAACAATTCTTATCAATCTTTTGAGATATGGTAACTCATGTTGAATTATTTGCTTGTTGCTTAATATTGTATTTGTTTATTATGATATGTTATTTTTTGAACAATTTTATTAACATTTCTTGGTAGTTAGCTACATATATTTGTATGAAAAGCAACCCTACAGTCTTCTTCTTTATATAAATACGATTCTTAGCAACTCTTGGTAGTTAACAATTCTTAGCAACTCTTGCCTTCTTTATATTTTTATATAAATGCGATTATCTTGGGGTTAATCTTCCTAAAAAAGCTAAAGCAATAAGCTTCTACTATATTCAATACATAAACTTGAGCTGTAAATATGAGTTCTAAATTAGTTTTCTTTTCCGTCTTCTTAATATTTCTTTCCAATTATTTTGTCCAAGTTATATTTGCAGTCCAGGATTGTGGCCCTGTCGAAGATGTTGCCCCCTACAACACCGGTGATGCTGTCTGCTACAACACGAAGGAAGCCGTGCCTGTCCCAATCACTGCCATCATCTCCATTTCTATCACCGGCGTGACTATTATCATGCGCTCCATCCCAACATTGGGCTCAGATCGGAGCTTCTTGGTCATCATAAAGTGTTTTGCTGCTGAACTTATTTTAGCCACCACATTCATGTCCATTTTACCTGATTCATCCACCATGCTGTCGTCGGACTGCTTGGATCCATGGGACAAGGTTCCTTTCACTGAATTCGTCGCTAGGCTTTCTGCAATTATTATGCTTGTAATCGATTGCATGGCCAAAAGTTTTTACTGGAGCAAACAGAAAGGAGGAACAGCGCCGCTGACGTGATGCCTGGTGGAGATCGAGAGATGGCTGGTGGAAGCTGCTGGCGGAGGTGGGCATTCTAATTTCGATAGCCACCACCACAGATCCAACTTAGAGGTTGAGGCTCCGCAACTTCTCCGCTACCAAGTTATCGCCATGGTTAGCATGCAATTAGTGAAAATCTGAATCCAATCAATTTAGTAGTATTTTTAATATATTTCATTAAGAACTAATTTCATCTAGGAATGGCAATGGGGAGCGTTTCATTAGAAATGAAACCTTTTTAGTCGAAGTTTCGTTAGAATTGGCAAAACGAACCCAACTTGGCCCAAACCACAAAAAGAATGAATCAATCCAATCCGTTTAAAATTATTCTTACAAGAGAAAATTCTCACTCAAACTAACTTTTAGATTTGCAAACGATCCTTCAACATGTATTTATACTTTCTCTATCCTCAAATAAGTGGTGGAAATTAAGAACATCTAACAATTAAAAAAGAAAGGATCAATTACATCCACCTCCCCTCATGTTTGGCGTAATTACCAAATTTTTTTTATTGTTTTGAAAATCATATTTACCCTCCTGAACTTTATCGCCGTCCAACATTTCAACAGCCGGTAGGCAATGCTAGGGTTTTGACTAACTGCAGTTAAAAAATTAGGGTGAAATTTCAAAAATGCCCTTAGGATCATTGCCTCCAATTTTTACCCGATTTGACTTTTTTTAGTGGATAAAAATAACCTTAAGGGTGGTACTATAAGATTTTTTTAATTAAGTTTGTATTTGTTATTATTTTTTTGTTTTAGGTCATAATTATAAGAAAATAAAGAATAACCTAGGGTGAATTTAAAATAGTAAATGTATTTAAGATAATTTAATTATATTCAATTGAATTTAATAAGTAAGAAAAATTAAAAATATAAATCAAATCTATCATCTTAGAACATATAATTTTAATAATTGAAATGATATATTCAATAATATCAAAAATAATAAGCATATCTAAAATAATTTAATTAAATTTATATCATAAAAATATAACATATTAAATCATGTTAAATATAAATTTATATTATTAAAATAATCTAATAATATTAAAATAGTAATATATACAAAATATTTTAATTAAATTAATTCAATTCAATCTAACTAAAAAGTTAAATAAGTGCAAAAGTAAAATAAATTAAATCTATCATGATAGTATATTTTTAATAATTTTAAAATTAAAAAATAATATGACATCTAAAATAATTTAATTTAACATTTTTATTAGTTAAAAATAGAGTAAACCAAAAATTAAAAAGATAAAAATTTAAATTTGTCATCTAAAATTTTAATTTTAATTATATACTCAATAATATTAAAATTTTAAATATATTTACAATTTAATTAATTTTATTTATCAATTAAAAAATAGAAAAATCAATATATGTATTTTTAACCTATATTATTTATTAATTAAAAAGGAAATTTTTTCCCATTTAATTATACTATTTATTAAAAAATAATCATATCTAAATTAAAAAAATATTTAAAATATTTATTCAAATAATAAATCTCTCTAAAATAAACTTATTAATTAATTAATTCAAAACACAATAAATAAAAAATTAAATATATATGTTAATTAAATAATTTATTAACTAAAAAATATTTTTTTTAAAAAATAAAACCCTGTCCTACCTACCCCCTTGCCCCCACCTGATGCAATCCCCCCCCCCACCCTCCTTCTTTTTTCACCTGTTGCTATAACAGCTTGGGTAGCAAGTAATAATTTGTTGCCGCTATTGTAACCTACTACAACCATGGCAATAACAGGTTACTGCCAGTGGGGATTGGGGGGGGGGGGGGGGGGGGAGTGGGCATGATGGTAGCAGTGGGGTTGGTGGTGTGGTGGTGTGGTATATACACACACACATACATATAGTATATTTATATATATGTTTGTATATAATATAATATATGTATGTGTGTATATATATAACTATATAAATTTATTTGTAAAAAAATTGAAGGTGATAAAAATATATCAAATAAATCCTCATAAATTCAAAAATATTACAAATGGGTCCAAGAGTATTTCTATCTTTTTTCAATTTTTTCTTTTTTTTTTAATTTTTAACAGAAGAGCATTTTGGTTATTTTACACTTTCCGTCAGCATTAGATTTTAGTTTGAACGTTTAGGGGGGTAAACATAATATTCAAAATAAGGAGGGTTTTTTGGTAATTACACCAAACCTTAGGGGAGGTGGATGTAATTGACGCTTAAATTATTGGTTGCAACTTTTGTCCAATAGCCCATATATGTGGACATTAGCTTACAATCAAATATATTCTTCTTTAATATTGAAAATATCATGGGTTAAAGACACCTAAATAATGATGATTCTTCCATATTATGGCATAGGCATTTTGACCATATTTCTAGAAATATGATAGAAAAGATTGAAGGCATTCTTCCTAGTCAAGCTTTGGAGATAGGGAAATTTATGTTGATTGTATTAGAGGCAAATATGATTAGACTGGCAATATATAGGATTATTTGTTAAATATTTATATGAATCTAGTATTGTTGCTTAATATATTATACTGGGAGTCCTGAGCAAAATTGTGTAGCCAAAAGGTGTAATTGCACTATAGCTGAGATCATAAGGAGCATGATGAGACGATGTGAGTTACCTAAGTTTCTTTAGGTGAAGCCATAAGAATTGAAATGTATATTCTTAATCGTGTCCCTACTAAATTCGATCCTAAAACATCTTTTGAATTGTAGGTTGGTAGGAAGCCTAGTTTAAACCAATTTTGTGTGGCAGGATATCCTACTAATGTTAGAGTCTATAACCTTTTTTAGCAAAAAGCTAACCCCGGATTTGCTTGTGGTTACTTCATTGTGTATTTAGACCATTCTAAAGGATATAGATTCTTGTGTCTTTCGCATAGAACTCGAGTGGTTGAGTCTTAAATGGCTAAGTTCTTAAAGTATGATGTACTTAATAAGGGTGAATGATCTCATCCTATAATTGTTGATATTAGATTGCATTTGTTACACTTTCCTTGCTCACTACATTTGAAATTTAGGATCCTCATGAACTAGTAGCTATACTTAATGCTAACATGAAAGCTAATTTGAATATTAATCCACCTCAAAATCAAGTCCAGTAAATGCCTCCTAGACATTCTACTAGAGAGGGACGTTCAACAATTCCGCATGATTGCTATATGTATCTCTAGGAAAGTAACTACAATGTTTTCCTATCGTTCTTCCTATTAGCTATTCTAATGCTATGTTTAGTCCTCAATCATACTTGTGGTTTAGTATTATAAAGGATTAAATTCACTCAATGAAAGGCAATAATGTGTAGGGGTTTGTTGATATGCTCTAAGGTCGAAAGATTATAGGTTGCAAATAGGTGTTTAAAATCAAGAAAGACTAAAAAAGAAAGATTGAAAGGTTTAAGGCTAGACTTATAGCTAAAAGCTTTACTTAGAGAGCTAAAATTGATTTTGGTGATACCTTCTCTCAAATCCTTTAGGATATTATAAGTTTAGTAGCTTATTATGATTTGGAACTTAACCAAATGGTGTTAGGACATCTCTCCTTAATGGTGACCTTGATAAAGAAGTTTATATAACTCAACCTGTAGGTTTTGTTCAAGAAAGAAAGAAACACCTAGCGTGTAAGTTAAATAAGTCAATTGATGGCCTTAAACAAGCTTCTTGTTAATGGTACTTGAAGTTGATAAGGTAGTGATTTCATTAGGCTTTGAGAAAAATAAGGTGGACCATTGTATTTATCTTAAAACTAGTGGGAGCAAATTTATTTATTTGGCTCTTTATGTTGATGATATTTTGCTTACTAGTAGTGATTTGAGGTTGCTCCATGAGACTAAACAAATACTACGTCATAACTTTAATATGAAGGATCTTGGTGAAGCATCTTGTGTTCTTGGAAATGAGATCCATCGCGATAGAAATCTAGAGTTGTTAGAACTTTCTCAAGTGAGTTACATTGATTGTGCCTATTGTGAAAGGAGATAAACTTAGCATTGCACAATGCCCTAAGAACAAACTTGAGCAAGAGTCCATGAAAAGTGCTCGTTACTTTAGGGTTGTTAGCAGTTAATGTATGCACAAGTCTATATTAGGCCCGATATAGCCTTTATTGTTGGTATTCTTGGGCATTATTTCTAATCTAGGATAAGAACATTGAGTGGCAGCTAGGAAAATGTAGACATATTATTTTGTCCAATTGGAGAGTGATATATATAAAATAATATGCTAGTTATTAATTCAAAAATTTTTACTTATTTTGAAATTTATTAAATTTAATTCTAAAAGATAAATAGTTAATTTTAATTAATACTCTAGTATTTATTTTATGCACAAATCAAATATTGATAAGCATCAAAGATGAATTGTCTATGTCTATAGACCAATCAAATCAAATATATTTGATATTATCTATTAACATATGATATTATTTCTTGATATCTAGTATTATCTCTTGGTATTTGATTTTGATAATATGATATTATCTCCTGATATTAGATATTATCTTATCAAAGAGATAATCATCCAAGAAGTTCAATCAATCTAGAAGCCTTCCATCAAACATCTATATAAAGGGGTAATTAAAGCTCATTCAACACACAACATAAATTCCAACAAGTGAAATGAGCTCTAAAGGAGTCCAACAATTCTCTTAATCAAATTTAAGAAAATCCATAACATTCATGGCGTTCTTGCAAAGCTCATCATATTTTGGTGTTTAATTTGAGATTAAGGTGTGAAACTCTCGAATTAACGTTATTTTCTTCTAATCAAATTCATGGAGATCCACGCACATTCTAGCGTCCTTTGCAGAGCTCATATATTTTTGGCGTTTGATTTGAGATTTAGGTGCGAAGCCCTAGAATTGGCATTATTTCAAATTAAATTCAAGGAGATCCATGGTGTTTAGGTATTTATTACACAGCTCATCAAATTTCAAGATCATATTTGGAAAGGTAGAATCAGATGATTAGATTAGAGATTGAATTCACAATTGATAAGTTTGAATTTCATTTTATTTGTATAGGTTTTTCTTTTCTTTTATTTTTAATTATTGTTAACAAAGAAATTTGCGCTTACAAATTTTGGCATGCTTAGTAAGACGATCTCTACCTCTCGTCTCTTTCCTTCATCAAGACTAAATTATCATGGCTACCAACAAGACTGTAGCACTGAAAATTACTATCTCAAATTCCTCAAGTACTATAGGAAAAAGTGTTGGCGTCATCATAAGAAGTATGTCCAAGAAGTTGCAATCATCTTCGAAGGTGGTTTATTCACTTGCTGTAGAAGAAGCGTTACCGCATTTTATTGATATGAATAAAGATCATGGAGACTCAAAGGAAAAATGTGCTTCATCCATTCCTCTCTCAACATCAAATTCCTTGGGCATGTCGACGGTGATGGGGATAAGTGCTACAACCTTGGAGGAACAAATTGCAAATTTGACAAGGGCCATTGAAGGACTCATGAAGCATATCTAGAGCAAGACTTTCATATATCCAAATTGATGAACAAAGTGGACAATCTTGATGCTAGCTGTATGGTAGAGAAGCAAATTAAGGTTCAAGACGAAAGCGAAACATCCACAAGGAGACACTAACCAAAAATGAAGAGATTGCAACAAAAAAACTAGAATTTCCACTAGACTAATTTCTATCAACTCACTGAAGGAGTTTATCATTGAGACTATCAAAGATAAGCTTGATAGAAGTTCTAAGCTATCTATGACTTATTACAAGCCATATACTTAAAGGATTGACAACTTGAAGATGCCAATTGGTAACCATCCTCCTAAGTTTCAGTAATTTGATGGCAAGGGAAACCTAAAATAGTACGTGGTTCATTTCATTGAAACTTATAATAATGCTGAAACATAATGAGATCATCTAGTCAAGCAGTTTATTCGATCATTTAAGGAAAATACTTTTGATTGGTATATTAACTTGGAGGCAGGCTTTATCGATAGTTGAGGGGGCAAATGAAACAAGAGTTCCTCAATCATTTCTATATTACTCCAAAGCCAATTGATATGATTGAACTTATTAACTCTCGCCAATAGGAAGAAGAAACTATCGTTGATTATATCAATTGCTGAAAGAATTTAAGTCTTAACTGCAAAGATCAATTGTCGGAGACTTCAGCCATTGAGATGTGTATCCAAGAAATGCATTGGAATCTTTGCTACATACTTCAAGGAATTAAACCAAGAACCTTTGAAGATTTAGCAACTTGTGCACATAATATTGAAATAAGAATGAATTTTGATAAACAAGAAGATTCAAGTGATGTTGATGATGATAAAGATGTTGGGGGCAATTAATTTTTATCTTCAAATCACAAATGCTCATTGATGAGAGTCTAAACTATCAATAATATTCTCAAATAAGAGTATAAACTATCTAAAATTTTCAAGTCCCTAAGTATCTGAATTCTAATTTTCAAGTTTTCAAGTCTTCAAGTCTCTAAATCCACGACTCAAGTCTCCAAGTCTTCAAGTTTAAGACCTAAGTCTCCAAGTTTTTTAAATCCAAAAATCAAATCTCCAAGACTTTAAGTCAAGGCTCAAGTCTCTAAGTCTCTAAGTTCAAGATTCAAATTTCTAAGTCTCCAAATCAAAGACTCAAGTCACCAAGTCTTCAAATTCAAGATCATATCTCAAGTCTCCAAGTATTTGAGTCAAGGCTCAAGTTTTGAAGTCTTTAAATTCAAAACTCAAGTCTACAAATTTCTAAATCCATGACTTAAGTCTCCAGATGTCCAAATTTAAGACTCAAGTCTTTAAGTTTCCAAATCAAAGACTCAAATCTTCAAGCCTCTAAGTTCAAAGCTCAAGTCTTCAAATTTCAAATGCTCCTAGATATGAGCATAAACTATCTAAAATTTTTAAAAATTCAAAGTCTCCCCATGTGCTCCTCAATAAGAGCTTAAACTTTCAATAATTCTCTTCGATACAAGCATAAACTATCTAAATATTCAAATTCTGCCCATGTGCTCCTTTATATAAGCTTAAAATTTCAATAAGGCTCCTAGGTATGAGCATACACTATCTAAATATTCAAATTCTTCCCATGTACTCCTTAACAAGAACATAATCTGTCTGTTAAGTCAAACTCAAGTAAACTTCTTGATATGAGTATAAATTGTCAATCAAATTCAAATAACCTCCTTGATACAAGTACAAAAAGTCTATTTAAATTAAATATGCTCCTTGACGATGAGCCAAAAATGCATGTTACTCTTAGCCTGCATGAGTATAAATTATGTACGATACCCTCTTCAAAAGGATATTTACTTTGAATTATGTTATGATGATTTCATCCTTTTATTGGACACCATTGCTTAAGTAATGCTTTGAGGATTTCTTGTCACAAACATATTTGAAAAAATTGGAGAGAAAAAGAAAAAATTTCAAATACTTCAAGTCTTGCCTCTTTTGTAGATGATTGGCGTATCTTTCACCAAGCTTTGAAGTGGGGGCATTTGTAGACATATTATTTTGTCCAATTGGAGAGTGACACGTATAAAATAATATGCTAGTTATTAATTCAAAATTTTCTATTTATCTTGAAATTTATTAAATTTAATTCCAAAAGATAAATAGTTAATTTTAATTAATACTCTAATATTTATTTTATGCTTAAAACAAATATTGATAAGCATCAAAGATAAAGTGTCTATATCTATAGACCAATCAAATCAAATATATTTAATACTGTTTGTTGATATTTGATATTATTTCTTGATATCTGGAATTATCTCTTGGTATTTGATCTTGAAAATATGATATTATCTTTTGATATTAGATATTATCTTATCAAAGAGATAATCATCCAAGAAGTTCAATTGATATGGAAGCCTTCCATCTAACATCTATATAATGAGGTTAACTAAAGCTCATTCAACACACAACACAAATTCCAACAAGTGAAATGAGCTCTAAAGGAGTCCAGCAATTCTCTCAATCAAATTAAAAAAATCCATGGCATTCATGGCATTCTTGCAAAGCTCATCATATTTTAGTGTTTAATTTGAGATTAAGGTGTGAAACTCTCGAATTAACGTTATTTTCTTCTAATCAAATTCATGGAGATCCACGCACATTCTAGCGTCCTTTGTAAAGCTCATATATTTTTTACGTTTGATTTAAGATTAAGGTGTGAAACCCTAGAATTGGCATTATTTCAAATTAAATTCAAGGAGATCCATGGTGTTTAGGTATTTATCGCAAAGCTCATCAAATTTCAAGATCATATTTGGAGAAGTAGAATTAGAAGATTAGATTAGAGATTGAATTCACAATGGATAAATTTGAATTTCATTTTATTTGTATAGATTTTTCTTTTCTTTTAATTTTATTTATTGCAAACAAAGAAATTTGTGCTTACAGAAAATCTTGAGATATTTGAGAAAAACAAATATAAAGAACTTCATTTCAAGGCTTTGAAGATTTATTGTGATAATACTACTGCCATGTTTTTTTCGAGGAACAATAAGTCCTCGAATGCATCTAAATATGTCGAGCTTAAGTATCTCACTATGAGAGACTTGGTTAAAAATGGCACCATTATCATAAAGCATGTCGATACCAACTCTATGCTTGTGGATCCTTTGACTAAGGGATTAAGACCTATTATTTTCAAAAGACATGTAGAATACATGGGTGTAATTAAGTCTTTTGATGTATTAAGCTAGGTGAGATATGTTTCTTTACTGAATTTGTCACATTGAACCATTTGCTTTAATGCAAGATTCTTTTTCAACTATTGATATATTTGTTATAATTGTGTGCACATTTTTTGGGTTATATCTCACTTAATATGTATCTTGAGATTAGGTGTTGGTCTTGAGAGTTTGGTATGTCTCGTAGATGACACCATATTGTAATTTAGTATTGAACAAGGCATACCTGGCTTCTTTTGAAGTTGTATTTTATTGAGATTTCATATTGTTTCGAAAATCCATGATTTTTCTTACAAGAAAATCATGGATTTTCTTAGGATTTCCTATTGTTCAAGAAGCCCATATCTTATAAGAAAATCAAATGTTCTTGAATTTCATATAGTTCTACAAATCCATATCGTAAAAGAAAATTGGACGACCAACAATGAAATAGCATCCATACTTAGTTGCTATTTCTTGCTTCAAATCCATACATAGTTGCTATTTCTTGCTACATCACCATGTTTGAATCCATGTTAGTGGAGTTGGATGGTCTTGTGTTGATGAAAGATATAATCACCTCCAGATCCAATATTAGTAATCTTACTTGACTGGCTTGTGTTAGTAGTCTTGTACAGTCAAAATCTTTTTATAATTTAGCCCTAGAGTCGTTTTCTCAAACTTTACCTTTTAGTTTATTTTAAAGTTAAGACTAATATTTGTCCAAGTGGGAGAATGTTGTAATTTTATTCCAATATGTGGACTTTTATGAATTGAATTTGCTTTCTAATAAAATAAAAAGGGTTAAATTAATACAATTAATGAGGCATGACTCATAGGGCATATTATTTTGACTTAATATTATTAAAGCCTTTTATCTTAACAAACTTGATTTGATAGTTGGTGTAGGCCCAATTTTATAAACTCATGATGGGAGGGCTCTTTAAAATTTTATCTTATATATTATGGTTAGATCATCTTTCCACTCCACATTTTGATATTGATATCCCACCAAAGCTGCCAATTTTGTTTGTGCAAGAAGTAGATGAAGACTTAACAATCAATCATGAAATTACATGAATTATTAATAAACAATTTTATGGCTCAAACAAATATATCAATAAATCAATCATTATGATGTTTTGATTTCATGGGTACGTGCTTCTTGAATTGAATTATATCTTACATTTTATTCTCAATTTCATTGTAGCAAATCCAAAAAATGCATTAGGAATTGTTTTGTAATTTAGAACAGGCCCATTTTCATTTTCAAATTAAAATAGACCTAGCTTTTATATTGGTATTTCTTCCGCCATTGTACCATTTTTCACTTAAAGTTGTTGCGCCTATCAACCATATGCCGCTTCACTCTCATTTTCCCACATTATGTCACAATGTTTTACCTTTATCTTGTCAAATCATTTTAACTTCAAAAATTAATTAAATATACCTTCTATTTAAATAATAAATTTACACATACATTCTAGCAATCCACTAATAATTAAGTTTTAATTTTTTATTACCACATTCATTAAAAGCTATTTCAAAACAACACACCCAATCACATTTTCAATATTATGTTTTCCAACTTATGAATATCTCTACTAATACACTTACCTACCTATTTCAACTATCTAAAAGGTACTATAAAAACAACACATCTAATTACATTCTCATTTCCACATGCATTGTGATCATTATATAAAAATACATTCTAAAACAATGAAAACGGAAAACGAGATAAAAACACAACCAATTCAGCCCTAAATTTTCAGTAGTAAAATTAAATTTTGAGCATGTATTTAGAAGGAAAAAAAAATAGTTGATAAGATGAGAGCTTCTTGAGGACAAATGCGAGGTAGGTGCAGTAAAGACGCATACAATGTCTGCGCAAAGTTAGACGCATAAATTATAGGTTACTGCATTAGATGCTCTCTTGGCGTGCCGGTCATGTGCCAGGCCAAACAAATCGATTATAGTAAAAAGCAAGAAAGGTTATAACTTGATAAGCCTAAAAATAGAGTATACAGTGAGGAAAACAATATAAAAAATGGTGAGATCAAGTCATCCACTTCATTGAGAAATGGATATTGGGCTTAACTTAACTTCAAAAGCTACTTCAAGAGGTAAGGATTGCCTAAAACTATGTATAAAGATTATAACTTATTTATTTCATCAATTTGAGAGACTAATACACCTCGTGTACTCTCAAGAATGAACATTTGGAGTATAAAATAATATAAAATTGGTAGCCTAACAACACTAAGTAGCCCAACATTGAGAATGGATAGCTCCGATATTATGTTAAAGAATAGACCTTAGACTTAACTCGCTCAAAAGCTAGCTCAAGAATTGAAGATTACCGAAAATCATATATGAAAACTACGATTTATATATTTCACCTATATAAAACACTAACAAACATATCAACACAAATTGAGAGATTGTATTATTGTTAGAAAGTTTATCACCATTCGAGAAATTCGGTTAGAAGTCTATGACCCTACCAAACTCTAAGTGCGTTGATCCCAAATGAATATTCCAATACCCTCTAATGCTGGCATTGTGCACTCTATTTTCGTGCGTTGTGCTGAAAGAACGAACTGTGCATTGTGTAAATCTCACTCATACTAGCACTAAATTATGAATTATAAATTCTCAATATTAAAAACAAATTTGGTGCATGCATTTTGTTAATAAAAAATGATGAAATGATGGGATCAAGTTCTATCCACTCTGTTGGAAACAATAACATATAAATTAAAATTGATGTATTAAATTACCATATGTAGAATAGTTTTTTTTTTTTTTTATCAATATTCGTAAAAGTTAGTTACAAATCTTTGGTTTCACAACATTTTAATTCTATGCGCGTTCATCTCGAATGAATCTCAAGAGCTCCAAAGCAAGCATGTGCACTCCTTGTCCATGGTTTGTGCGAGTACTATGCTCATTTTGTGCATTCCTCTATATCATGTTTTTTTTCACATTTTCTCATTTCTAATTTGATAAATATTTGTTAAGTATATATAATCCTCAAGCAATTATAAAATTAGAATTATGCCAAATGGATCTTATCATCTTCACAAAATTATTTTTATAAAAAATATATATATAAATATTTAATATACTTATATTTTTATTAAATAGTGTAGGAGACGAAATATGTAATGAAATTAAAGATCTGAACGATTCCTTCTGAGCATTGTGCCCACCTCTTGTGTGGCCTATGCAACCTTTGGTGAATTTGTAGAAAGTTCATATAATTTTCATTTCTTATTGACATATAACACAAGAATTTGATTGCGAACATATAATACATGATTTAATTTGTCACAATACTACTAAAATTATAAATAAAAATTTAAAAAAAAGCTCAATTTTTGTCTAAAGCAAATGAATCTTTGAAAAAATTTTATTGTAATTTATTCTGTTGTTGTTCAATTACAATCATATAACTTGTATATATATATATATATATATATATTAAAAAAAAGTATTATATATCGTGTAAATCACTCGTGTTAGCATTAAGTTAAGAATTCTAAATTTGTAATTGATGCCAAAAAAAAAAAAATTTACAGAGCACCAATTGAAAGCAAAAAAAAAGTAATCTGGTATATTTTCTTTGATAATTTAGTAGTCCTTTCTATAATCTCGTACAAGGCCTTTTATATAGCTAAGAACCCCACTAACTAAGGCTGTAACCGCCCACTAAACTTCTAATTATCTATATTCATCAGAATTGATCAACACGGTGCCACGTGTGGCCCACGTTCCTTGTCTCTCAGGTGTATTGGGCTAAAATTGCAACTTTGAGATCAACTTAGGCACCTCAAGCATTCATCTCAGCTGCTTCCTCTGAGATCAGCTTGGGCACCTCAAATCTTCATCTCAGTTGCTTCTTATGAATTCAGCTTGGGCACCTCAAACCTTCATTTAGGCTGTTTCTTCTGACTTTAGCTCGGCTTGTCTGTTGGGGGTGATCTCCAGCTGAACGACTTTCCAATTGTAGCCTTCATGACCACTTTAGCTTGAGCTAGGGATACATACGCATCACCTCACCCCCCAAAAAAAAAGTTCAAAAGGTTTGAACTATGACAGTTCGAGCTAATGGGTAGTAAAGTGAGTAAAGCGATCTAAGGGATGAGTATTCCCAATAGGATGAACTCTTGAGCTTACTGACGCTCGAGCTGGGCCCAGGCGGTCTTGCAATGATTTTGCCCCTTTCCAAGGAATAACTATCATTGCTTTGTCCTTCCCCAGGTTCGCCTATCTTATCCATAGCATTAATTGATTGTCCTATCTTACATATCTCCAGAGACACGTGTACGATGGAGTTTGAATTTGGGAGTCCAAAAGCCCTCTCCCTTTCCCTATAAAAGCCACGCATGTTCAGCCTTCTCATTCCTTCACCATTTCTGCAACCCCTCCCCCGCTCTTCTTTTTTCTTTTTTTTTTGTCGTGCATTTTGGCAATACTCCACTATTTGGGTAACAGTCACCATCGCAATTTGAAAACAACTCTGCTCATCTTCTGCGCCTCTAGAAAATAAGTCCAAGTTCTTTCTGATTTTTCACTTCACATTTTTCAATTTTATTTTATTAGATTTCTTAGAAAACCCAGAATGTCCATTGAGTTGATTGGGGATGGTGACTCGGATGATTTAGTTCTCAGTATCCCTCCAGAGGTGATAAGGGAGACTGAGCATGGCATGACCCAGGCAGGGCTACCTTATTACAAAATGCATTTCTCTAGGATGACTAGGCATAAGAGTTGTAAGCTGAGGAAGATTATAGGCATCCTAGAGGAGTATCATATAGTAGTGCCCAAGTATTTAGATCGATCACACCACCCCCTTTCAGGGTTTCTATACTTTTATGTAGAATAGCTGCGTGGTGGGCTGCATTTTACTTTGCCCGATATGTTTAGGTTGGTGTCTAGAGGCTTGGGCATTCCACTTAATCAATTCACCGTCAATTCATTTAGGCTAATGATCAGCTTCATTATCCAATGTAGACACTTGCAAGTAGAGCCTACAACCACCCTCTTCCATTCTTTTTTTTACCCTAAATCTTTAAGTTTTAGGCTATTTTACCTAATATCTCAGGAAGATGTGCGCTTCCTATCTAAATACCCCACCTTAGTAAAATATTGAAAAGAGTATTACGTGTACATAGCATCACTCGAGCTATGGGGCTTCCCCGAGAGATGGATAGAACATATGCCCTCAGAGAGTTTGGCTAAGAGTAGAACATTCCCATCGAGTCGGCAATTCTTGCTAAACAGACTAAATAGTTGTTAGCTACAATTGACCTACTTGGAAACACCAGGCTTTTTGTACAACTTTGCCCTGAGCCCTAAAGCTGAGGAGCTCCCCGAGCCTTTTGGTATACACCTTTTTTCTTAAGATGAATGCTATTCGGGTGATTTTATCTTTGTCCTCTCTTTTTTTTTTTTTAGAAAGGATTTCTACCAAAGCTTTTCTGTTGGCTGCGGCAGCTAGCTAACTAGGCAAACAAAAGAACAACTGCCCTCCAAAATGAACTAGTGAAGCCAGCTCTTCCCGCAAGGCTCCAGTCGAGCCGTCTCTGCATAAACATCAGACCCCTCTTTCTGCAGCTCCGGCGCCTAAAAAACCTACATTTACTGAGCCAGCTGATCCTGTTTCAGCCAAAGAGAACATCTTAGAGGAGCCAAGCTCTTTAACTCTATGTTATAGCCAACCTAATACCTATCTCATGGCCGGTAGCTTGATCTTAATGGACTCTACTCATATCCTAGGCAGGGACTTTTTATGGGGAATTTCAACTACCTCAAATCAGCAGTTGGTTGATGGAATGCCCTTCGATAGCCTCTGCAATCAGTTTGCTTCCTATCTTTCCAAGATATGCTACTTCCAAAAGCTAAACTTTTACTTCTGTCACTTTTCCTAATTTTTACTAACCCTCTCTCTTTTTTTAGACTAGTATCTTTGCGAAGAACTTTCTCGCTCGATGGGAAAGGGAACACCAACAACTGGAGATAAATAACCAGAGGTTGAAAGCCGAGCAGGATAAGCTTCATGCTAAGATGAGCCAGTTCGCGGACTTGAGGTAGAAGCTTTCAACATTACGTGCCAAGCATGATGAGGTGGCTGGCAGCTTAGCCAAGTCTGAGCTAAAGATATCCGAGCTGATGTCTCAGTAAGAAGAAGTGCTGGAGAAAGCTCAGAAGGAGGGTCATAGTGAAGGATAGGATACTTTCTTTGAGGTATTCCAATATACAGAGGAGGGGAAGAACTTCTTGGAAGCCAACTGGAGATCACGCCTGAGCGAGTATCTGAAAAATAATAATTTCAAGCAGATACTCATAAAATAATTTCTGAAGTACTACCATCATGGCATCAACATCTGTGTAGATTAGCTGGAGGCCAGAGGAGTGCTAATCATTGGACTATTGGACGAGAATGTATATCGGATGTTTAGCCTGGAAACCCTCCCATCAGACTCAGAAGATGATGACCCTACTGATGAAGTTAAATGCGACCATGCTAAGGCCCAATCGGCAGCTAAGTTGGGGTTAGAGACCGAGGCTTTAGAAGGGGCTGAGGTATTCTTTGAAGCTGGGCCCTCGAATCAGGCTGCCACCCTGGCTACTGCGTCTCCCCCTAAGCAAATTGGCCCTAACAGTTGAAAGTCTTTGTAACGCACCCTGACTACATGTTAGGGCTCTTTTTTTCTTTTTTAAACAAATGTAACCACAATTGCTTAATGGAACAAAGGAATTTTTATTTTGCAGTCTTGATCATCTCTTCAATTTTGTCACATCAACATTAACTTCAACTTCCTACAAGCACCCTAGGTGTTCATCAGCAATTATAGTTTAGCCATGCTTAGTCGTCCTAGATCAGACGAGCTAATTTTTATTGGGCATTCGTCATCTCCAGTAGTTTAGATTAGCCAAGCTGATTTTTATCTAGCGTTTGCCATCTTCAATTATTTAGATCAGCTGAGCTAATTTTCATTTGGCATTCGCTATCTTTAGTTTAGATTAGCCAAGCTAATTTTCATTTGGCATTCGCCATCTTCAGTTTAGATCAGCCGAGCTGATTTTCATTTGGCATTCGCCATCTTCAGTTATTTAGATCAGCCAAGCTAATTTTTATTTAGCATTCGCCATCTTTAGTTTAGATCAGCCGAGCTAACTTTCATTTTGCATTTGCCAACTTTAGTTTATATCAACCGAGCTGATTTTCATTTGGTATTCACCTTGGTAGTTTGGATCAGTAATTTTTTAAAAAAGCAAATAACATTTTCGAAACTTAACAAGAGATAGGTTGATCTTACCTGACTCGAACTTACAAGAAATGGAAATTGACTTCATCTAATTTTTATGAGAACTAAACATAACAAAACAATCAATGTAGAGGAAGAAAAGCGAAGCAAATTCTAAAAAAAATTACATGTAAAAAAGCCGTAAGTTCTGCACATTCATAGTCGAGCTACCTTCCTCCTTTCTACCATTTTTAGCTCATAAGCTCTCTCTTTCAGCACTGTGATCACCCTATAGGGCCCCTTCCAGTTGGGCTCCAATTTTCCAACATTTCCCAGTGCATCCACTCTTCTCAAGACCCAATCTCCTACCTAGAAACTACAAGGTTTAACCCTTTTGTTGAAGGCGGTTTGAATCATTTGCTTGTACTTAGCCGATCTGAAGCAAACGTTCTCCTTTTTTCTTTCGATCATATCCAGAGAATCTCGGAGCAACTCCTTATTTTTGTCAAGATTGTATGCTAATACCCGATATGATTCCAAAGCCATCTCGGCTGGTATCAACGCATCCACAACATAGACTATACTAAAGGGTGTTTCCCCAATTTATGCTTTCGACGTAGTCTTGTGAGCCCATAATACTTTGGGAAGCTCATCTACCAAACCACCACAGCTTAATTCAACCTTTTCTTCAAACTTCTCAAGAGATCACAATTGATGACCTCAGTCTGCCCGTTGGTTTGCGGGTGGGCTATGGCGCTAAAATGTTGGGCAATCTTCATTTCTTTACATTAGGCTTGTACCTTGACCCCCTAGAATTGCCTTTCATTGTCCAAGATCAACTCCTTAGGAATGTCATACCTGCAGACTATGTTCTTTCACAAGAATTTGAGCACCCCGTTCTTCGTTATCTTAGCCAAGGGCTCCATTTCTACCCACTTATTGAAATAATCCACCACAACCAATGGGAACTTCCTCTACCCAGTTGCCACAGGAAAAGGTCCCACAATATTCGTTCCCCATTTTGCAAAAGGACAGAGAGCACTCATTCCATGCATGGACTGGACGAGTACAAAGTTGACATGGGCATGCCTTTGACACTTATCGCATTTCTTTACCAACTCTCCTGCGTCAGCTCAGATAGTGGGCCAGAAGTACCCAGCTCGAATAGTTTTAGAGGCTAGGGCTGTCCCTCCTAAGTGATTCTTGCAGCATTCTTCGTAAATTTCTCGCAGGATGTATTCTCCTTCCTGAGGGAACAAACAGCATAGCAATGGCTGAGAAAAGCCTCTTTTGTACAGTAGTTCATTTATCATGGTAAACCGCATTGCTGGCATATGTAACTTATAATCAGCTGCTGGGTTGTCTCTATACAGGTATCATATGATAGGGGTCCTCCAATCCTGGCCTTCTTTGATCATGAGGACATCAACTTTGCGACTTCCTTTCTTCAGCTTATGGATCATGATTCACCGAGTGTTACACTCTCTGAGAGAGCTAGCTATCTTGGCTAAACAATCTGCCTTGCTGTTCTCTTCTTGAGGTACCTGGGTTATTTGAAACTCGACTAGATCTTGTCGTAGCTTATCTACTAACTGCAAATACTTATTCATTCTGGCTTTTTTGGCCTTGTACTTTCCTTCGATCTGCTTCGCTACTAACTATGAATCAGTGAACACTTGGACGCATCTGGCACCACTTTGCATGGCCATTTTAATCCCCCATATCACGGCATCATATTTTACTTCGTTGTTGGACACTTTAAAATAGAACTTCACTGCAAACTCTATTTCTTCCCCTTCAGGATCAACAATGACAATTTCAACTCCACTTCCTCCATGTCCTGATGACCTATCCACATACACCATCCATAAACTTTTTTCCCCCCTCATAGATGCGTCTACTATGAAGTCCGCCAGTACCTGCACTTTTATGGAGTTCTTGGGAGCATAGAAATATTGTATTCTCCCAATTCCACTGACCATTTAACTAGCCTTTTTACCACATCAGCCTTCCTAAGAGTTTGCTTCAATAGGTGGTTAGTTCGCACAACTATAGGATGAGATAAAAAATAAGGCCATAACCTTCTTGCCGTGACCACTAGAGCTAGTGCCATTTTCTCAATTTTTGGGTATCTTAGCTCGGCAACATACAAGATCTTGCTGACATAGTATACTAGCTTCTGTACTGTTCCATTCTCCATTACGAGTTTCGAGTTCACTGCTTGCTCAAATGCCACTAAATACAAATAAAGAGTTTCTCCCGAGATGGATTTCATCAACATGGGAAGCTCTACTAAGTAGGCTTTCAGCTCCTTAAATGCATGCTATGCTGCTTTCCCCCATTTGAATTGCTTCACCTTCTACAAGATTCCAAAAAAAGGTAGACTTCTGTCAGCTGATCTGGATATGAATTTGCTCAGTGTGGCTATCCTTCTAGTCAATCTTTGGACTTCATTCATGGTTCTTAGTGGACTCATCTCCAAAATAGCTCGAATTTTCTCTGGTTTAGCCTCAATTCCTCTTTCGGTCACCAGATAGCCCAAAAACATGTCTATCTTTACTCCAAACGCACACTTCTCTGGGTTCAACTTCATTCCATACTTGCGCAGGGTTTCAAAAGTTTCCTTCAAATCCCCAACATGTTTAGCTTGGCTTGCACTTTTCACTAGCATGTCATCAACATACATTTCCATATTTCGATCGATCTAATGCTTGAACATCCAATCAACTTGCTTCTGATACGTGGCTCTTTCATTCTTTAAACCATAAGGCGTGACTAGATAACAGTAGATTCCTTGGGATGATAAAGCTTACCCACTTATGATCTTCCGAGCTGAGTGGAATTTGGTGGTATCCTTGCAAGGCATCCATTATACTAAGGAGTTCGCATCCAAAAGTAGAGTCTACCATCAAATCGATCCTGGGTAGTGGGTACAAATCTTTCAGGCAAGTTTTGTTCAAATCCCTAACGTCTATGCACATTTTCCACTTGTGCGCCTGCTTTGGCACCAACACCACGTTGGAGATCCACTCAGGGAACTGGATTTCCACTATATGCCCTATATCCAAGAGCTTCTCCACCTCCTATTGGATTATGAGGTCTTTCTTAGGATCGAAATGCCTCTTTTTCTACTTAACTAGCCTCATAGTTGGATCTACATTAAGTCTGTGCTTGGCCACCTTCGGATCTATACCTGTAAGGTCTTTGACAAAAAATGCAAAAACATCCACCTAATCCTTTAATGCAGCAATTAGCTCTACCTTCAAGCTAGTCTCCAAATGGGAGCCTATCCGTATGATCTTGTTGGGATCTCCCGGGACCAACTCTATCAATAGAAGCTCTCCCTCAGGTTCAATTTTTTGTTACTTTTCCACACCCATGAGTGCGCTCGCGTTAGTTTGCCTTTGCTTAAATTTGGCCTCATCACCTTTATGGGATCCCTTTCTCATTGCATCCACGTAGCACTTCCTAAAAGCATACTGATCTCCCACTACTTTCCCTACCAATCATCCTACTACGTACTTCAGCTTCATATGATATGGGAAAGCTACCACTTGAAAAAGCTACATCATGGGCCTGCAAAAAATCACATTATACGCTGAAGGGGCATCTATTATTAAAAAATTTACCATACATGTCTTCCGGTACATCCCTGCCCCCAAAGAGACTGGTAAAGAAATTTATCCCCTGGGCCGAATCGCTTCTCCTAAAAATTTGAATAGTGATATTTCCACTGGCTCAAGCATGGTGTTTTCCAGACCCATCTATTGAAATGCATCATAGAAAAGGATATCTGCCGAGCTACCTCCATCAACAAAATACGAGCTACTTCATAGTTGGCTATCATTGTTGTAATAACCAAAACATCTTGATGAGGTAGATGTAGTGTCTTCAAGTCCTCTGGTCCAAACTGGATAATTGAGATATCGCCAAGAGAAGAGACCGACGCCACCTTTATATTTTTATGAGCAACAGCCCTTGCTCTTGCTCTCTTAGCTTGGTGAGTGTCTCCTTTAGTCAGTCCTTCTGAAATCATATGAATCACTCCTCTAACAGTCCCTTTTTAGGATCATTCTCCCCGCTGGGTTGTCAAATTTTCGGTTGCCCCTTCCAAATTTGTGCGGAACGCTTGTCTCTGTCTTCGGCTCCTGCTCTGAGTACAAATTCATTTAATTGCCCATCCCACACCAACTGCTCCAACTCGTTCTGCAAATGGTCATATTTTTCCATCTTGTGCTCGTACTCGTTGTGGAAATAATAGAATCTATCAAACCTAGGTCATCTTGGGGGGTCTCTATGGGAGCATGGCCATTGGAGCATGTTAAGATGCTCAATAGCCTGTATGACTTGTTCCCTGGGCAGCTGCATGGGGGTGTAGTGATTAAATTTTGGCCATATCACTGATGAAACTTTCACCTGCCGCACAAGCATAATTCTAAGTCATTTCTCTTGCCTAAGCTTTTTATTGGCAAAATCTTCTCTCATGTCCCTTCTTTTCTCCTTCAACTCCCTCTTCTTTACCTCACAGCCTTTCTCCTCGTGGATATACTTCTCTGCCTATCTAAGGAGCTCGTCATAGCTTTTCGCTAGCTTTCTGCTTAAAGGTTGGTAAAAAGAACCAGTTTGCAACCTTTGAGCGAAAGCACCACTTAATAATTTTGGAGTTGCCAAAGGAACCTCTAAGGTTGTTGTAGTGAACCGCCTCACAAAACTTCTCAAGCTTTCTGCTTCCCCTTGCCGAAAGAAAAGTAAGCTCTGTGCGCTTCTCCTATACTATTTGTTACTAATGAATTGATATAGGAATCTTCGCACGAATTCATCGAATGTATGAATAGACCGAAATGGTAATTGCCCAAACCATCTCTGAGCAGCCCCTCCTAGGGTAGTAAGATAAGTCCTGCACGTCACTCCATTCGAGAATTGGTATAGTAAGGCCAAGTTCTAAAATTCGCATAAGTGATTACCAGGGTCTGCAGTTCCCGTGTACCTGGGCATATTGAGGGACTTATGGTTCTTTAGGAATAGATCATGCAATATGGCCTCGTCAAATAGTGAGCTTTTGACTTTTTCTCCCATCCTTTCTTCAATCCTGTTCCTCATCTCTTCCATCTCCCTTCTCATTTCTTTCATTTCTTCCATCCAATCTGATTGAGACTTGTCCCTTCTATTCCTATCATGTCCCACTGAGATCTGACTTTTTGCCACTATTTCCACATCTACTAAGTAGGTGGGCTCTTCAAGTGAACCTCTTTAGGTATGTTTTGGGCACCCTCCTTTCTAAGTTCTTCCAGTGTTGCACCAACCAGTTCAGCTGTGACCTCCTGTCCTCCTATGACCAACCCTGGATTATTGGAGAAAGGTGGCCCAACTATAACCATGCCCTATGCAACTGCTCCTGACACCAAGGTAGCTCTGGGGCTCTGCACAGGGGCTATACCTACAGGCATGTACGCTACCAAAGTGGTTGTCGCCCTTGCTGGAGGTATAAGGCTAACCAATCCCAAAAAGGGCACAAATGTAGGAGGCGGCGGGATCTTAGGTGCCATTCTCGATAGAAAAAGGATGACCACAGAGCCTGGCGGCATTGGCAGAGGGGGGTGCATGCATGGTTCTAACTGATCGAGTGGCGGCGATAACGCCGAATGTTGACCATAAGAAGTTGGCCAACTATTCTGCAGTCATTTGCCCCATCATTAGAGGTACTGGGGCAACCCTTCTTTCAATAACTGCTAGTTGTGCCACCGTAGCTGATGGCATGGTAGCTACGGTTATAAGCATTAGCTCATCCTATGACATCATCCTCATACCTCTCTCTTCGTTCTCTTTCGAATTGCCCATTTTCACGTCTCAACTCCTAATCTCTTCCCATAGACGGCACCAAATTGATGCCAAAAAAAAATTTACAGAGCACCAATTGAAAGAAAAAAAAAGTAATCTGGTATATTTTCTTTGATAATCTAGTAGTCCTTTTTATAATCTCATACAAGGCCTTTTATATAGCTAAGAACCCCACTAACTAAGGCTGTAACCGCCCACTAAACCTCTAATTATCCACATTCATCATAACTGATCAACACAGTGCCACGTGTGGCCTACGTTCCTTGTCTCTTGGTTGTATTGGGCTAAAACTGCAACTTTGAGATTAGGTCGGGCACCTCAAGCATTCATCTTGGCTGCTTCTTATGAATTCAGCTCGGACACCTCAAACCTTCATCTCGGTTGTTTCTTCTGACTTCAGCTTGGCTTGTCTATTGGGGGTGATCTCCAACTGAATAGTTTTCCAATCGTAGCCTTCATGACCACTTTAGCTTGGGTTGAGAATATATACGCATCAGTAATAATGAAATATAATTTTTGTGCATGCATTCCGTCAATAAAAAAGTGATAAGATTAGGTCCTATCGACTTTGTTAAAAACAATTAACACAAATGAAAATTGATATGGAGCAATATTTTCGTACATAGAAATTTCTTTTATGACCATTCGTAAAATTCAGTTACAAGTCTTCAACTGCTCAAAATTCTAAGCGCTTCTATGCCGAATGAATCCCAAATACTTCTTTTAGACACCTTGACCAAAATGAATGCCAAAGATTTCCTACAAATCCCAGATATTCTCTACTTATCTTGGTTGACAGCTACATGAGCTTTAATTTTCACATATTTACACACTTTAAATCCAAGTTAAATCCTTAGAGTCTACTTATTTTTTATCATTAAGGGATGAAACCAACTGATTTAGGGGACATATCAAGTTATTAATTAATTGTAAAGTTATGTTATTTTAATGATAATGTAATGGAATTTTTATAAATGTCTCCTCTATGATCATCAAAATAGGCAAGATACCCCTGTAAAAAAAATGTACAAAAAAACACTCTTTGATTTTTAAAAATATGCAAGGAAACCCCCCTTATGACATTGTTGTAGCACTCGTGCTGGTATGTGTATCTGAGCCTGTATTTTTACATATAAAAAGACAATTGTACCCTTATTTATCAATCATTAGATGCTCTTTTAAAAAATCAACAGTTCAAATTAAATTATATTATATCCTTTAAAATATATATAATATAATATATTAACATATTTGTATATAATGTATATGTATATTATATATTATACATATAATATAAATGAAATATAACGACCCCACCCCATCCCATCAGTTGCCACGGCTATGGCAACCGTTTCTCATGGCTGTTGCCAACTACCAGTGCAGCTACTATAATTATATAAAAATAAATAAAAATAAAAAATCATAAACTAATGACAACTAATGCTATTGCCATGGCAGCCCATTGAGTTTGGGAAGATGGGGTAAGGGGAGGGTGGGGGCGGAGGGATACCCCACCCCACACCCCATCGACTGCCATGGCTATGGCAGCCTTTTGTCATGGTTGCTATCGGCTGATAGCGCTGCTACTATATCTATTTTTAAAAAAAATATTTGATTTGTAATAAATTAATAGAAAGAAAGATTAATATAACTGAGAAGATAAAAATAAAAGTGATTTAATATAAATAAATTTATATATGTGTATAATATATATATATATATATATGTATGTATAAAATGACAATATGTGAAATAATGACAAATTTAATATATGTATAAAATGAGAAATATATAAAATAATGGAAGAAGAGAGAAATGAGAAATTAAAAAAGAAAGAAAGAAAAGAATGGAAAAAAAAAAGAAAAAAATAAATATGATAATAAAAAGTTATTTAAATTGAATTAAAAACATGTGAAATGATTAAGGTTAAATTAATTTTTTTTCATATTAAAATTATGTTAAATGGATAATAAATAAGGAGAGGGAGATGGTGTGAAAAATTTTAAAAAACATAAGGAAGTTACTTATATATATATATATATATTTCACAAAAAAGTGTTTTGATTATTTTGATTAGCGCATGGGGGTAAATTGCAATTAGTCCTAATGCAATACTACTCCTCTGGTCTTTGCTCGCTCAATATGTAGCCACACTTGCCTGCGACATGCTTCTTCCCACCATTGCAATGCTTTTTTTTAATTAAATAATCATATTCTCCTTATTCATATCAGTTAAAAGTACTCGGAAAAAATTTTCCAGAGAGCATATTCCCAACTCATCCCCGAGATTTAATAATGACACACAACGAAAAATACAATTAAAGAGTAATTGGGAGCCATTATATTACATAGTTTATTGAATTTAAAAAAGTAAGTTACACTATATAAATCTTATTTTTCGCACACACCAAAAAAACCCAACTAACAAGTATGGTAAATGAGAACAGTAGAATCAGAATTTGAACAAATATGAATCCCTATTCAGTATGAACTCAAAAACTCTTATCATTAATTTATAACAGCCGATGCGATGAATGGAGGATCACTTCATATCAACTAATGATATGTATATTTTCAGTCAAAAAGACGAATATTAATTGGCTAGTAGAGATCTACAAACGTCTGATCTTAGAGTACTGTTCGCACGGAGCATTACTAATTTGAACTAATGTAAAAAATATTTAATTAAGATTTGCAATTGATATTGAATTTCACATTCCACAATAATCATGGAAAATTGTTTTCAATTCAATCTTCGACCAGACAAGACTATTGATTTCCTGTGCATATCTTTCACTATAAAAACCAGCACAGAGAGTACTGCTGCTTGGATCTCATCCTACAATTGAAACCAATTCAGAAGTTAACATAGCTATGATCAAACTCCATAGCCTTCTGCTGTTTCTTCTTCTCTTGACTTTTCGTGAGTGTGTGTGTATATATATATATATGTATATGTTCGTGCATTTTACAACACACATATATATTCTGATAGTATATTTTTAATTAACTTGTTTGTTCATGAAAGGGATGCAGAGGAGATTATGATGATAATTCCGGGCGAAGCAACTATGTGTCATGCACCAAGCAAATTATTTGCTGGCCTTTGTTTCAGCAACAAAAACTGTGAGGCAATTTGCGGGAGAGAAGGGTTCTTATACGGACGGTGCAAATTCTTGAAATGCATATGCAGTAAGGACTGCAATGTAGGTGGTGGTGGAGGAGGAGGAGGAGGAGGAAGGGGTCCAGGCCAAGGTCAAGGCCCTCCTGATGAAGGGCCACCGGACGAAGGCCCTCCTGGAGGTGAAGAGCCGCCTCCCGGTGAAGGCCCTCCGGGCGGCGAGGAACCGCCGCCAGGTGAAGGCCCTCCAGGCGGTGAGGGACCGCCTGAAGAAGGAGAGCCTCCCGGAGGTGCAATAACGCCCGCTCACAGCAGAAAGTTTTTGATCAAGTTCTAGTTCAAGTCCTTTTCACTTCATGGTAGTAATAACAAAGAAAGGGTGTTAGTTCCTGCTTTTTATATATCTGTATCAACAGTTAAGATTTTGAATAAAATTATGGCTTAACGAAATGTACTGAACTATTTACTTCAAATGCTTCTGGCTACGAACTTCATATAGAAATTGTACTATGAAAATCCATACTTATCTCTGCACAAGGCCAAATTTGGGTTACTATTGAATCAGCAAGGTGAGCATCTGTGCAACCCACTGCCTCAGCTTGTTATGCTTTGGTCGAATCAACTCTTCCCGATACTCTCAAAGAAAAATAAGATTGGTCTCTTAATCTTGGAATGACTTAAATTTATACGATCAGATTTTGTAATAGAAGAATATTAATCTAATTTGGTGTTTATGAAACATTTTTTAATTTTAAATTTATATGATGAAATAAAATTTTGTGGCACATTATGGATATAATTGGAACTTAATTGACAAGATAAAATTTATGTTGTGAGTTTATAATTGCTATATAGAAAAAGAAAAGCATTTACTCACTTAAGATAGGGATTATACTGTACTATATCATATTTTGAATTATCAATTATATCCTTGTAATTTTTAAAGTTACCTCAATAGGAAATGGTAAAACATAAACAAAATCTAGTCAAAATATAATAGAAAAAATTATGGAATGTGTAGATGATTATATCGCACATTTTTAAAGTAAAGATTATTTGCTATATATGAGTTTATATTAAGAGATAATTATTGTGTATTATTCAATGTATTTATTGTTAAAATTACAATATTGTTTATTTATACTATACCAAACAATTAAGTTTTTTATTAATTATCAATATAGTTAATACTAATACGATGATAACCTAAATTTATACATGCAGGAACATCATGCTAGGATTATTGAATTATTTTACAAATTTTAAAATAAATGAAACATGAACATTTAATTTTAATAGATATGTTGGTATAATTAAAATAAAATTTCAATATCGGCAAAATGGGGCTTGAAGATAGTATTTTTTTTAAATATTCTAACTAATTGTCTAAATACTATTTTATGGTTCACCTGTATTTATTTTTTCATTTAAGGTAGCAACATTGTCTCACTACTTGACGAGTAGTTTTTTGAATTTTTCTATTAAAAGTAAAAGTGGATGCATTTATCAAAATATCAACTTCCTATAAAGGAAAACTACATGGCGCATAAGTCTCACCGATATTTGTATTAGATCACGAATTTTAATTTTTTAAGTATAACATCAAATTTGTTCATGCATTCAGTAAATCGAAATTATCGGTGAAATCAAGCTCTAACGGTTCTGTTGAAAAATAACACATAAATCAAATTAGTTGTCAATATTACCATACACAGGAAAAGTTTTTTAATCAGCATTTTGGATCAGACAAACTTACAAGTCTTTTATTGCACACAAATTCTTAGCCCATTGATAATCTCAAATACTCCTTTAGTCACTTTGATCACGAAAGGATCTTAAAAACTACTGATATGGTAATCTGGTTGGATATCGCTCATTATTTTTCATAAGAAGGTTACGGATTTGAATCCACTTGCAGTAGTAGTCTATGAATCAATCATCTCTATGTGTTGGAGGGGCCTTAGCTAACTAATGCTTAAGTGGGGCTGTAGTGACGGATTCGCCCTTTGGGCAGTAACTATAGCTCAAATCGAACATTACACAGTGACAGAGGACTCACATGATTATGCTCTAAGAGGCTTGCTACTGTTGTAAATAAATTTGCAGCAGGATATACCAACATGCAAATCAGATTATCGGGAATTAGAACAGATAATCACAATTGAGTCAGTACGTGTGTTTTTATCAATATGAGATTCAAATCAAGCATGCAATATCATATTTAACATGCGTCGTTAGAATTAAACATACAGCATGCGTATTTAAAAATATACGTCAAGTTCAAGGAAAATCAAAATTTTAGAAATTATTTAATCAGATACAAGTTCAGGAAAAGCCAAAATTCATATATCAACTGAGGCAATAAAATAATAAAACATGTTGTCAATTTTATCTAATGGAAATACCAAAATTTAAAAGTAAATTTATCTTAAGAATTCTGTATCGTAACAAAATCAATCGAACAACCAAATCACAGAGAAATTCTGTTTGCCTTGAAGAAATGAGAGCCCCAACTCACCAGTGTAACGGGTACAGCACAACTCTTTTCAGGATGAGATGGTCCAGAATGATTAGGTGCACTCCATCTCGTTCACCTCGAACAGTACTCAGTCACCAAATAAGAATGAAATAGGTGTATATATCTAAATTCAGGACAGGGAATATTTTTGAGAAGAGAAGGGAAGGATTCTTAAGAGAGAGCAAGAAAGTAGGTAGAAGTTGGATGCTTAAGCGTGTTGAGAGACGAATGCTGTGTGATTGAAAACTGCCTCTATTTATAGGCAGGATTAGGGTTAGAGTCTATAAGTCAATGGCCTCTAACACGTCACCCATCCAATGATATTCTGCCACATCAACCACACACGTCCACCAGTATCATGCCGCGTGTCCCACACACGTCACACATCTATCAGTATAACGCCACGTGTCTCATGTCCCTTTGTCAAATCCCGCTTAATCTCTATCAATCCGGCCAAATCTTAGCTTAATCTTCAATGATTTGATTTAATTTGATCGGATTAGACTAATCTAACTGGTCTTGACCGAGTCAGTCCTTATCTAATTGGATTATCTTATCTGATCCAAGTTAAGTTTAAAAAATTTAGATTGAATTTGTCCCAAAAAGATAAAACTAAGGAGCTAGAGCTGGAGTCGGGCCGGGCAGCGGCGGCGGCACGCGTGTGATCCACTCATATGAATCCCTTAAAGAACACTTTATCAAGCAATCTTACTTGAATTCAATAGAAACTTGTCAACACTAGTTTATAAAACCAATGTGGGACAAGTGAAGGGTTAGGTTGGAATGACCCTTCAACTTCTCCACTTAATTTTATAATGTCCAAGTAAGTCTCCACTTTCTCAAGCATTCCATGTGGGACAACTCAACAAGAAACACGTAACTAATTTTCTTCATCTATTGCACCACTATAATTAATCTTTGGATTCCAACCATAATTGGCATCCATCCAAAGTTAATTAACAATTAATTGTGCTAATTGTGCTAATTACAACAATCCCCCACAAATCCATAAATAATGGCTATCCAATTCAATCATAGATTGCTTTCAGAAATGATACCTTTCAATTTAAACCACTCCCTAAATTATCAAACTTCTGCCACCACCAGAATAAATAGATCTAAGTTTTGAATTTGTTCCCATGATTGTGATTACATATATCAGTAACAACGAGCTAAAGGCTATGTACTGATCTTTAGGGTTGACACATTAAGGCCATGTATCCCGATCTTAAGTCATGAATGTTTGTCAAGGAATAACCCAATTCCTTTAGTCCCGGCCAAAGGACTACATTTATTTAGTTGGGCATCTCTAGGGATGCACTGTCAGCATCTCGTCCAAATAACTTAACCCCATTTAGAGTTAAACTCTTACTAAACTAGTGGTAATCAGCACCTACCAGGTATTCAAGGGAGAGATACTAGATACGAAGTATCAATTAATTTTAGGTGCAACTTGATATACTTAACAGCTTGTTTATACTACATTGAACCTATCTTATAGGATCGCCACTTGGTAGGTTGGGTTGCCACTGTAGGTATCTCATTGATGGGTTTGTAGTCCCATTCCCATCCTAAAGTTATGAACTGAGGACAAATCAAATCCTTTAGTTAAAGGGTCAACAATATTGTCTTTGGATCCAACAAAATCAATTGCTATAACCCTTTCAGGCACTAACTCCTTTATAGACTTTAGTCTAACTTGGATGTATCTTTTGGTCTTTTGATTGAACTTTGAACTACTAATCTTTGCAATCGTGGTTTGGTTATCACAATGTACAGCAATTCCAGGAAAAGGTTTGGTCACCATGGGCAATTGTACTATCAGCCCATACAGCCTTTCTGCCTCAATCCCAATAGTGTCCAAAGCGCACAACTCAGCCTCAAAAATTATTCGAGTTACCAAAGTTTTCTTGGTAGACTTCCAAGAGACAGTACCCCAACTCAAGGTAAATACATACCCTGTACACCCATTACTTTTAGAGTTTTTGGCTATCCAACTAGCATCACTATATCCTTCCAGCACTGCAAGAAATCTCTTGTAGTGCAAGGCTAGTAAAATTGAGCCCTTTAGATACCGAAGTACTCTATCCAAAGCCTCCCAATGGGTTTGATTAGAACAACTTGTATATCTAGCGAGTTTGGAGACCACAAATGAGATATCTGGTCTCGACTTGTTTGTACGATACTGCAAGCTACCAATTATTTGAGAATACCTCAATTGAGATACTAGTACACCAGTTTCATTCTTAAAGAGAGCCACTGAAGGGTCATATGGTGTTTTAGCGATTCTACTTTGTTTATAATCATATTTCTCAATTATCTTCTCAACATGGTGAGATTGAGAAATTGCTATACCCTCAGTTGAGCAAGTCAACTTAAATCTAAGAATCATATCTGCAACACCCATATCTTTCATTTCAAACTTCTTCTTTAAGAAACAATTAGTCTCATTGATAATCTCAATGTTGGAACCTATTAATAGAATGTCATCTACACACAGGCATAGCACAATATAGTTATCACATTTAACTTTACAGTAGACGCACTTGTCGCTATCATTAACTATGAAGCCAAATGACAATATGGTTTTGTCAAAC
Organism: Jacaranda copaia; assembly: GCA_014898725.1. Taxonomy (NCBI): domain Eukaryota; kingdom Viridiplantae; phylum Streptophyta; class Magnoliopsida; order Lamiales; family Bignoniaceae; genus Jacaranda; species Jacaranda copaia. The sequence continues at coordinate 1,157,616 of JACGDI010003151.1, forward strand.
TTTTTATGCCATTGTTTAGGTGCTTGTTTCAAACCATAAAGTAATTTAACAAGCTTGCAAACTTTTCTCTCATATCCAGAAGCTACAAATCCCTCTGGCTGATCCATATAGATTTCTTTCTCAAGATCACCATACAAAAAAGCTATTTCACATCCATCTGGTGAATAGGATAATCATATATGAAAGCCAGTGATATAAGCACTCGGATTGTAGTCAAACAAGCTACTAGGGAGTGGGTGTCAAAGTAATCTATTCCTTTTTTTTGCTTAAAAACTAATTTGGCTTTAATAGTTCTATCAGATTTCAGTTTCTTTTTGAAGATCCACTTGCTTCCTATAGTAGTACACCCCAGAGGGAGATCAACTAATTCCCATGTCCCATTTAAGATAACAGAATTCATCTCACTCTTAATGGCTTCCTTCCAATGCTCAGCCTCAAGGGAAGCCATAGCATCCTTGAAGGTAACAGGATCACCCTCAACATTGTAAGTAACAAAGTCACTTCCAAAGTCCTTAGTGATTCTAGCCCTTTTACTCCGTTTAGGTTCATCCAGTTCTTCTAGAATTGTACTACTACTAGGACCACTCCCCACATTTGTCATCTTTTCCACATGATTCGGAATTGATGCAAACTATAGGGTTGAATCTAAAGAAACATTTAGAGATATCCCAGTCTTCATGGGAAACATGTTCTTAAAGAACATAACATCGCAAAATTCAACTATAGTGTTCACATTTATGCCTGAAATCTCTGATTAAATAACCAAAAATCTCATAGCATAAGATGTTTCCACATAGCCTGGAAAGACCGCATCAACAGTCTTAGGACCTAGCTTCTACCTCTTATGTTCAAGGACTAATACTTTTGCAAAATAGCCCTACACTCGAAAGTACTTTAGACTAGGTTTTCTGTCTTTCCAGAATTTAGATTGAGTGCTTTCTTTATGTTTTAGGGGAACTCTATTCAGAATATGGCAAGCCGCATTCAGAGCTTCCCCTCACATGTACTTAGGCAATCCAAAATTCAAAAGCAGATTGTTAATCATGTCTATGAATGTTCTATTCTTTCATTCAGCTATCCCATTCATAATGGGAGAATAAGGGGCTATTTCTTCATGAACTATGCCAAAATTCCAGTAGTATTCAAGAAATAGGTTGGACCCATATTCTTCGCCCCTATTTGACCTTAACCGCTTAAGTTTTCTACCAATTTATGTTTCGGCTTTATTTTTAAATGTAATGAACTTTTCTAGTGCTTCATCTTTATGTTTTAGTAAATAAACATAACAGTATCTACTACTATCATCTATAAAGATGATAAAGTATCTTTTATTATCTTTTGTTAAGACTCAATTGAACTAACAAATGTCTGTGTGCACTGAGTCAAGAATTTTAGTTTGCCTTTCAACTAAATGGTAAGGCTTTCTCACTTGCTTAGCTTCAGCACAGATTTGACATTTATGAGCTCGTTCAGTTTCATGTTTAGGAATTAAATTTATGTTCATCATACGTTTAATAGAGCCAAAATTTAAGTGTCCTAAACGACTAAGCCAAATAGAAGAATTATCAATAACATTTATGATAGGAGAATTAGAAACATAAATTTTATTTGAACAAAGAATGTTCTCAACTCGCAATTTAAACAAACCATTAGAAAGATAGCCGTTACAAATAAAAGTTCCGTAATGTAAAATTACAACTTTATTTTGAAGGAAATCTCATAACCCTCCCTAACTATTACAGAACCACTTATTATATTTCTTCAAACTGTTGGGACATGATGCACCCTTTACAGAGACCGTATGCGCCCCGACGGAAATTTTAGGTTCACACGTCCTATCCTAAACATTTGGCTGCACTTGAGTTTTCCATCATCACAATCCTTCCGCTAACAGGCTGGTAAGATATAAATAGTAATTTATTAGCACAAACGTGCACATTAAAACTAGTGTCTATCAGCCAATCATATGGTTCATAGATAGGGAATAATTTAGGTTTAAAAGAAACGTACTTGTCAATGGATGCATCAGGAACTCCAGCTTCGCTGGTGTCTCCAACAACCATGTTGACAACTGGTCCAGCGAACTGGGCTTTAGCCTTGGCTTTTTTAAAGGGACACTCCTTAGCCCAATGCCCTTTTTGTCCACAATTCCAGCATGGCCTGTTAGCCTTCGATTTCTTACTTATTTTGGCTTTTTCTTTATTAATAGTTTTAGAGTTTGAGTTCAAGTTGACTTTCTTCTTTCCCACTATCACATTTGCCTTATGAATATATTCAATAGGAACATTGTGTGATTGATTTCTATGCTCCTCTTCTATGCTTATGGAAATCATCAGATCATCTAAAGTTAATTTCCCTTTCTGATGCTTTAGAGTTATGCCGAAGCCTTCCCAAGACTTGGAGAACTTATCGACAATTGACATCACCATAAATTTCTCAAGGAGTTTCATCTCAACATTAACTAGGGAATGCTCTAAATTGATCAATTCATGTGTCTGTTCAGATACAGACTTGCCCTCAACCATCTGATATTTCAAGAATTTGAAAACCAAATACTTTTTGATCCCTTACTCTTCAGTATTGTATTTCCTATCCAATTCGTCCCATAAAGACTTAGTTGAATAGGAATCAAAACAGTACACATCAAAGAGTATATCATACAAAGCTAACAGAATCACCCCTCGAACAATCTGATCCTTTATTTTCCAATTGGCTATTTTCTTAGTTTTGGGACCAGTTTTAGTTGGTTTTGGCATAGTCAACTGAATCAATTAAAGAAAACCTTTCATCATTAGCTAGATTTTCATGTGTTGTTGCCAACATTTAAATAACTAGCCTAAGAATTTTTTCAAAAGGCCGAAAAGGTCAACTTTTGCTGACATAACTTCACCAACAGCACTAGAACTTGCAGCCATGATTAATTACAAAATAAATCCTAAAGCAGAATATCTAGGCTGAATTCCTAAATAGAATATCTACTCAAAAATATCAAACAAGATTCCTAGACAAGATATTTAATTAGAATTTCAGCAGATAAAAACACACAAAAATTTCATTTCTTCAAGATTGTTGCAAATAAATTCGCAACAAGATATACCAATATGCAAATTAGATTATCAAAAATTAGAACAGATGATCGCAATTGAGTCAGTCGTGTGTTTTTATCAATATGAGATTCAAATCAAGCATGCGTATCAGATTTAACATGCGTCATCAGAATTAAACATACAACATGCGTGTTCAGAAATATACGTCAAATTCAAGGCAAATTAGAATTTTAGCAATTATGTAATCAGATATGAGTCCAGAAAAAGTCAAAATTCATATATCAAATGAGGCAATAAAATAATAAAATATGCTATCAGTTTTATCTAATGTAAATACCAAAATTTAAAAGTAAACTTATCTTAAGGATTCTGTATTGTAACAGAATCAATCGAACAACCAAATCACAGAAAAATTCTATTTTCCTTGAAGAAACAAGTGCCCCGACTCACCAGTGCAATTGCTACAGCGCAGCTCCTTTCAGGATGAGATGGTTCAGAATGATTAGGTGCACTCTGTCTCGTTCATCTCAAACAGTACTCAATCGCCAAATAAGAATGAGATAGGCATATATATCTAAATTCAAGACAGGGAATATTTTTGAGAAGAGAAAGGAAGGATTCTTGAGAGAGAGCAAGAAAGTGGGCAGAAGTTGGATGCTTTGGCGTGTTGAGAGATGAATGCTGTGTGTTTGAAGACTGCCAGAGGCTGTCTATTTATAGGCAGGATTAGGGTTAGAGTCCACGAGCTAATGGCCTCTAACATGTCTCCCAACCAATGATATTTTACCATGTCAGCTACACACATCCACCAATATCACGCCACGTGTCCCACACACGTCACACGTCCATCAGTATGACGCCACGTGTCCCACGTCCCTCTACCAAATCCCGCTTAATCTCTATCAATCCGGCCAAATCTCAGCTTAATCTTCAATTATTTGATTTAATCTGATCGGATTAGACTAATCCAATAGGTCTTGACCGAGTCAGCCCTTATCCAATTGGATTATCTTATCTAATCCAAGTTAAGTTTAAAAAATTCAGATTAAATTTGTCCCAAAAAGATAAGACTAAGGAGCCGGAGCTGTATTAGACCTGAACCTGGGCCCAAGGCCGAGCGGCGACAGCGATGCACCTGTGGTCCACTTATATGAACCCCTAAAAAAACACTTTATCAAGCATTCTTACTTGAATTTAATATAAACTAATCCACACCAGTTTATGAAACCAATGTGGGACAAGTGAAGGGTTGGGTAACCCTTCAACTCCTTCACTTGATTTTATAATGTTCAAGTAAGTCTCCACTTTCTCAAGCATTCCATGTGGGACAACTCAACAAGAAACACTTAACCAGTTTCCTTCCTCTATTGCACCACCACAATTAATCTTCGATTTCAACCATAATTAGCATCCATCCAAAGTTAATTAATAATTAATTATGCTAATTGTGCCAATTACAACAACTATGCTAGTCACCCCTCCCCTACCTTTCTTTTAATCTAAAAAAAAAGAAAGGATCTCAAAATTGTTCCTCTTTTCTTGGTGGATAGCTGCAAGGACTTTCTATGGATTTAAATACTTTTGACGTTGGGAACATAGTTGAGATGCTCGAGAAGAATAAGGTCTGAAAATAACTGTAAAACAGTTATTACATATCATGTTAGACTTCAAAAGTGAGCAACTTCATATAAATAAGTCTTTCCACATTCCTACCAATAAGTAATACAATCTCATTAAACATAGAATTCTCACTCAAATATGAATTTTTATTGATTATGGGTCCAAAACTCACCCCATCTTATAACACCTGATGTGATGAAGGGAGGATCGCTTTCAAATCAACTAAGAGAGAATGAGCATTACTAATTTGAAATTTTGTACTAATTAATCTCAAACATCTTTAATTAAGATTTGCAATTCATATTGAATTTAACATTCCATAGTATTCATGGAAAATTGTTATCAATGTAATTTCAAAAATCTTTCACTATAAAAGCCACTGCAGATAGGTGCCCTCTTGGATATATATCATCCTACAACTCATGACTTTAACTTCAAAAGTTATGGCTACCAAACTCCATAGCCTTCTGCTGTTTCTTCTTCTCTTGACTTTTCGTAAGTGTTTATACGCATTATTATATATTCATATATTCTGATAGTATACTTATATAAATTAACTAGTTTGTTCATGAAATGGATGCAGAGGAGATGATGATAATGCCGGGCGCAGCAGCAATGTGCCAGGCGCCGAGCAAATTATTCACCGGCCTTTGTTTCAGTGATAAAAACTGTGGGGCAATTTGTGAGAAAGAAGGGTTCTTAAATGGACAGTGCAAATTCTTGAAATGCGTATGCAGCAAGGACTGCAATGTAGGTGGTGATGGAGGAGGAGGAGGAGGGGGTAGTCCAGGTCAAGGCCCTCCTGGTGAGGGGCCGCCGGGCGGGGAGGAGCCGCCACCTGATGAAGGCCCTCCGGGCGGAGAAGGGCCACCGGATGAAGGCGGCCCTCCTAAAAGGAATAATTAGTCCTTGATCAAGTTCATGTAGTTCAAGGCCTTTTCACTTCATACTAGTACTGTATTAATAAAAAAAAGGGTGTGCGTTTGTGTTTGATCTCTGCATCCACAGTTGAGATTTTGATTGAAAATTATTGCTTTCCTTCTGGGGAAGTTTGATTTGTATTTGTTTTAGTTTGCATTCCCATGTTTTTGTGCACTCTACATTTGATGCGCGGAGCTGTGGTAATTGTGGGGGCAATCAATTTATAATTAAAAAATGTGGGGCATGAAATGCATAAAGTAAAGGATAAAGCGTAGCAATCAACGCCCATTATTTTTTTCCTTAAAGAAAGAATGTATTGAAAGGAAAAATAAAAAATAAAAAATATATTATATAGTTGACTAACACCCATACTTGTGGAATTTAAACTGTGGAGGAACTTTAATCTTACAGTTCAGACAAGCCCTCTCAGGCTGCTAATCAATCTTGTGAAATACCCAAACAACCAACATAAATTAAGAACTGAAACAAAATCATGGCGTCAATTGACAAATTAAAGCAAAAGGAAATAAATTCTCAGATTTCCCTTTAAGAATTTCTGTTATATCCCAATGTGAATAAATTTGTGCCAAGTCACGGTAATTATCAAGTTGTATGGTTCTTTAATTGATTTTCCTCTTTAAGCATTAATATATGCAGTTGATAATTCAAGTTATTTAAAAGTTAAAAGAAACTACATTATTCATTACTTCATGCAAGCAAAGTAGAGATTGAATTTATAGGATAAGATAATTGAGAAATTCATTTGAATTTAAATATATATATATATATATGTATATATGTACCAATTGTTGTTTCCACTCTCAAGTTCGATTTTGAATTAATTAGAGATGAGAACAACTTATCTCTTAGAATCATATGTGCCTGCAACAATAAATTATTATGATACATAAAGATTAGTTAAACTAATTAAAAGTAAAACCACACTTAATTGGGATGACCATTCATTAAATCATGTCCACTATATATGTTGTTAAAGAAAAATTTAATAGAAAGAATGGAATTGTGATTTTACTCTGAGGATTATTAATAGCTTGTGAGGCCACTTGTGAGTCTTGTTTTGATGGGCGTGAGAGCTTCCTTCCATCTGTTTTACTTTTCTCTCACTCTTGCCTCTATATAAACACATTTCCTTTAACAAGGTGGGATTAAGAATTCCAATAATAGAAGACCAAAATGGGTTGGAGGCTGTTCGGATTTGTGCTGCTTGTCTTCTTGGTTTCTTGTAAGCATTATATTGTGGTCTAAACTTGGCTAGTTTTTAGTTTTATTTATTTATATGCACATGTCGAATGAAGTTTGTTAAAATCAAATATCTAATCCCAAAATTTATGCGATTGGACCAAATAACCACTGATTAATATTTAATGTAATGCGAAGAGCAATGATTTTGATATCCATGGGCAATGATTGCTGCATTTCCTTCAAAATGTGAAGTCCTTAGGAGCGGATCATTTTTCTTTTTATTATTTATTTAATTATTTATAAGCTCGAGTCATCTGAAAAAATTGATTATATAGAAAATGTGCACCGTAATTAGTTTCTTCTCCTCAAAGTTACTCATATAGGATTGGCAAGATGAGGTTTCCTGACTAGAATTTTAGGAAGCCAAGAGTTTTATTGAATGCACACGCATCAAGTGTGCAGTGATTGCTAGTTTTATGAGAAAATAAATCATATTTTTCTTAAGATTAGATATGCAAAAGTAAAACAGCAGAATTGGGACTAATTAATTCATTCAATTTGTTTACACGAATTGTGCAGTTATGAGGGCAGAGGCAGCCATATGCGAGACAAGAAGCCAACTGTTTAAAGGCGTATGCTTCAGAAACGATAATTGTGCTTCAATTTGTGAGAAGGAAGGTTTTCTAACTGGCAGGTGCAAGGGCTTCCTCCTAAGGTGCACCTGTGCTAAAGAATGCGGGGCTGGGGCTG